>CM053622.1:276404205-276421546 GCA_028646595.1 Phalanger gymnotis | reverse complement strand
CTCCTAAGTCACCAATCCACACCCACACAGGTTTCACACCTGACAGGGCCCTGGGCCTGGGGCTTAGCACTTAACAGCTGAAAGTACTTCCACTCAAAAGAAACAAAAGCCATGCTAATGAGACAATTTTGCTTAACAACCCAGACCATTACTGGAGGAGAACTCTTAACTAAATGAGGAATAGAGTAGATCATAGAAGATAAAATAAATAATTCTGATTACATGACTAAATGAGTGAAAAAAAAACATTTAGTAAGCACCTACCAAGTACCTGTTAATTACTGTGCCAAGTGCTGGAGACATAAAACAGAAACAAAGATGGTCCCCTCCTTCAAAGAGCTTATATTCTAATTGGGAAAGAAAACACAAATAGAAGAGTGGTGGCCAGGATGGGGTTTTATGCTTTAGATTAAAAGTTACAGGGATATAAAGTCTTTTGATTAGCAATGGCAGTATTGATTTGATTGCAGTTTCAGAAGCAGAAAAGGGAGGAGAGGTAGATTCATGGCTATGTCTACAGCAGCAAGATAGCAAGTGATTAGATGATTAGTAAAGTCTGGCTAGAGACTGCTTAGATGGAGTAGGCCTCCTAGCTATGCTTCTGACTCTCTGGACTTTGCCACCGTGCCCCCACATTACCTCCCTGAGACCTTCCTCAACCCCTGGGGTCCTGACCCTGGATTTCACCTCTTCTAGGGGTGAGTTCTTCCTGGGGGCCTCCATTTTGGGGAGAGGCCCAGACCAGCCAATCTTTATTTTCCACATGGCTCTGCCTGCTGACTTTCAGGACTTCGATATCAATCCCATTCACACTTCTGCTTCTCAGCTTTTCAAATCCCTTGTCTTCCCTATTAAAATGTAAACTCCTTGAGGACCGGGACTTTCTTTTTGTTTCTGTTTGTATACCTAGTGCTTAGCACAATGCTTGACACATATTTAGCACTTAACAAAAACTCGTTACCTTGCCCAGTCTTGGCCGGGTAAGGAATTCAACAGTCTACAGTGGAGCCCACTACATCTAAGTTATCTGAGTAGAGATGACGATTGAACCTACGTGAGTTCTTAAGATAATAATAATAACATTTATAAAGTTCTTTATGATTTGCAAGGCAAATATGTCATATTATCCTCATAATTACCTTAGGAATTTGGTGCTATTATCATACTATTTTACAGATGGAGAAATTGAGGCAGGCAGCAAGTAAGTCACTTGACTAGTCACTATCTAAAGCTAAATTTGAACTCGATTCTTTCTGACTCCAAGTCCAGCACTCTATCCAGTACATTGAGATCACCAAGAGTGTAGAGAGAGAAGAAAAGATGTCCCAGAACAGAACCTTGAGAGACACCTAAAGATAGGAGGGAGGACATGGAAAATGATAGAGCAAAGGAAGCTGGGGAGAGGTCCAGCACTTAGGAAGAGAACCAAGAAAAAGCAATGACGTGAAAAGCCAGAGAGGAGTGAGTGTCTAGAAGAAAAAGTGGTCAAAAATGTCAAAAGCTACAATAATGTCCAGAAGGATGAAAACTGGGGGAAAAGATTTGGTCATTAAGAGAGAGCAATTGCAGTTGAATGATGAGGTCAGGAGTCAGATTGCAAGGGGGTGAGGAATGATAGGAGAGGAGATGAAGGAAACTAGTGTAGACAGCTTTCTCTAGAAATTTTTTTTTAGAATGTCATCTTTACTCCTCCTCTACCCCCACAACACCCAAACAGTGCAGGTTAAAAACTTATACAATGCCCACACTGTTCCTATTCCTAAAACGAAACTTCTGATTCTAGACTCCACAATTCAGAGTGAACAATTAGAGAAAGCCTCAAAGTCGATTAAAAGATTAGATAAGAAGTTTTCTGTGGTAAGTAATGGGGGAAGGAAGAGGGAGGGAATTTACAGTTTCTTTTTTATAGCTATGTATAGTTCAAGAATCCTCAACTAGTTTTACAAGAGCAATATGCCCAAGATGAGTAGCAGGTGATACGGGCAATGTTCTGGAAGGCACTGATTTCATTGATTTTGTTTGCCTTACATTCTACAAGAAAGATGGGCCAAGAGAACATTCAGGCTGGCTTCTGCACATGGCTGCAATACAGCCTTCAAGTACATGTTACTTGGATTTTCTCATGGAGCTGTGATCTTCCATCAGTGAAGATGGCAACCCATCCACACATTCTCATTGGGTGTCTTTTTCTTCTGTTTCTTCCTGTAAATCCTCCACAGAGATTCCCCACCCAACATACTGGGGACCTTCCTCAGGATTTTTTTAAACACTGTACCTTTTGCTAGGTGGTGCAGTGGATAGAGCACTAGACCTGAAGTTCAAATCTGTCGTCAGACACTCACTAGCTATGTTAAATGGGCAAGCCATTTAATGTTTGCCTCAGTTTCCTCATCTGTAAAATGAGCTGGAAAAGCAAATGGCAAAACACTCCAGCATCTTTGCCAGGAAAACCCCCAAAAGGAGTGAGACATGACTGAAAAATGACTGTGCAAGAACAATATCTTTTGCTTTTACACCAAATTCAGGGGCTGATTTTGCCTTTCTTTGTACTCCCAGTGCTTGGCATAGTGCCTCATATATATAGTAAATGCTCAATAAATGCTTTTTGACTGACTGTCACAGTTATATCTCAAAGATTCCCTCCCCCTAGAATGCACTCTCCCCTCCCCCACCACTGAGCCCTTCCTAGTAAAAGAAAAGAAAACCTGTTTACCAAACCAATGACTAACTACTGTGGTCCTGTCTGTCAGGGCGTGCAACATTCCATGTCAGCATTCTCCTACTTTGCTCTGCAGAAGAGGAGGCATCCAAGGACAACAAGAGTGATTCCAGTGATCACCTGCCTTTCAGCTTTGTTTTCATTTACATTTTGTTAGTTATTATGTATGATGGTATCCTAGCTATGCTTGTCTCTACTTTGCATCAGTTCATGCAGATCTTCCTGTGCTTCTCTGATTTCCTTATACTCGTCATTTTTTTGTGACACAGTAATATTCCATTACAGACCACAATTTGTAAATCCTGCCCCTCAATTCAGTAGAGTGGAAAGCCTGCTAGAACTGAATTCAATCAATCAGCAAGCATTTATTAGGCACCTACTATGTGTCAGGAATTCCTCTAGGCACTGGAGATGCAAAGGAAAGAATAAGCAATCCCTACTACCAAGGAGCTCACATTCTGTGACTAAGTAGCTATCTGACCTTAGGCTAGTCACAACCTCCTTATGCCTGTTTCCTCATCTATAAAATTAAGGTATAATTCAGGGGTGGGAAACCTGCAGCCTCGAGGCCACAGGTAGCCTTCTAGGTCCTTGGGTGCAGCTTTTTGACTGAATCCAAGTTTTACAGAACAAATCCACTCTGAGTGGCCGTATGTTTAGAGCCCCTTGACTGCTCCCTCGATCCAGTGATGCAGGTAAAGTATACAGCAACATTGCTTTGATTCAAGCAATAGAGCCCTGTCTGTTGGTCTCCGTTTCTCTGTCTGTATTTTCTCTGAAGTTCAAGGTGCTGACTTTTCCCCTGAAGTGGTGAATGTAATTAAAGATTTTTGACCCCTTAAATAGCTATCTTTCCTAGTAAAGCAGATCTAATAACATGTGCTAGCAGCCATCAGTATGCCAGCACAGTTGTTACACTTGGGTACTACCACCTCCATCTTCTAAATCCTCTCTTTCCTTCTCTCCAAGTTAAAAAATATCAAAAGAGAGTAAGGAGCCTAGGCCACTGGACATACGAAGAACGTCCTTCTCACCCAAGTATCAAAAAGTGCAGCAGAGAAGTCAGTTCAGTGTTTAATCCAGTCTCGATCACTCAGATAAGATTAATTACTGGTTCTGAATATATGGGTGCATTGAAACTGTAAGTTAATACTCCTGAGCTATTCTTCAACTAGACTAAATCATATTTGAACCATTGGCAATCATTGTCTCATTTCATGTACACCAGCCTGTCTAATTTGCTACTTCCTTGTACCCACAGTTATACTAAAATGGAGGGCTGGAGATTTTTTTTTGGTTGATTTTGTTTTTGTGCATTCTCATTCTGGAAAACCAGCTGAATGAACTTCCTCTGTCTTCTAAAATGCTTCCTGTTTTTAGTGAGAAGACCTGGAGACATCTTATTTCCCTCATTGTACACCAAACGAGGGCAAAGTATATGGCCTCAAGAGGTATCAATACTAATGCGATTCCAGCTAGAGAATACAGCACATAATTTCTTAGCGAATGCATCATATTAATATCTTCCCATTTTTTGTTTCCCAGTTTGAGCATCAAACAGCACATTCCTAAAGGTTCTGCCTTCCCTGAACTTCATGATTAAGGCCCACAGTGGTAAGAGAATAAGTCATTACCTTACCAGAGTTCATTCCGTCAGCTTTCATTATGATGAGTCTCTGTAAAAATATAATGTTCTTCTTGTTCCAGATGTGCAGAGAATTTATTCCATTAAACAAAGATTAATTCATTCTTTGAGGCATAAACATTGGGCATACACACATACAAGGGGGGGCGAAATTGATAGCATGGCTGGAAAACGTCAGAGTCGGAAGGGACATGAGCAATCACAGAGTTCAACCTCATCACATTATAGATGAGGAATCTAAAGCCCAGAGAAGTTAGGTGACTTGCTCAAGACCACACAGCTGCTTGCTCCAATAAAATGTTAGCTCCCTAAGATAAGGAACAGTTTCATTAGCTAGTGGTGCAGTGGATCTGGAATCAGAAAGACCTGAATTAAAATCCCATGTCAGACACTTAATAGCTGTGTGGCTCTGGGCAAGTTACTTTAATTTTTGCATGCCTCAGTTTCCTCATTTGCAAAATAGGGATAAGAAGCTATTCTGATCTACTTATGCTTAACTACCTCCCCGGTTGTTATAAGGATAAAATAAGATAATATTTATGAAACAGTTTCCAAACCTTTGGGGTTTTCTGGCAAAGATACTAGAGTGGTTTGCCACTTCCTTTTCCAGTTCATTTTACAGATAAGGAACTGAGGCAAAGTGTTAAGTGACTTGTCCAGGGTCACACACCAGTGTTCTATCCCCTGTACTACCTAGCTGCTGCCTACAGCACTATATAAATGCTAGCTATTATTATGATTATTTTTGTATTCCCAGTGCCTGACACAGTGCCTGGCACATGGTAAAGACTTAATAAATAAATGCTTGCTGATTGATCAATTGGCCAAGCCAGACCTGGAAACTGTTCCCCCAGATTCCCAGTCCAACACTTTCTCCACTATATCAAACTGAAGAACAGAAATCTGGCAACTTTTTCATTTAAATGTTGATTTTAATTTTATTAGATTGCCTAGATTTATTAGATTACCTAGATGTCTCTTAAGAAATACAGACACTAAGCTATGGAAATCTGATTTGTGCCAGGGGTGGAGAACCTGTGGCCTCGAGGCCACACGTGGCTCTCTAGGTCCTCAAGTATGTCTCTTTGATTGAATCCAAACAGAACAAGATATATTGGATTCAGTCAAAGGGCCATGAAGATCTAGACTAAAGGGCTACATGTGAAGTCAATTAACTACTGACTCTCCTCTTATGTTCCTACTGCTCCAGTGTTCCCCACTACTAAAGACTGGGAAAGATACAGGAAGGGGGATAGAAGAGAAGAGAGGGAATGCCTGGGATACCAAAGAAAAAAATCATCTATTTCACATTTTTTCATAATTCTGGCTCTGCCTCAAGCACATATATAAGCCCTGTTGGCATACAAGTCCCTCATTCCATATTGCCTCTTCATTGAATGAATATACTAATAAAATATTTATTTATCACTATATGAATAAAGCATTTATTAATCACTTACTACACAAATAAAGCATTTATTAATCACTTACTACATGAATAAAGCATTTATTAATCACTTACTATACAAATAAAGCATTTATTAATCACTTACTACATGAATAAAGCATTTATTAATCACTCACTACATGAATAAAGCATTTATTAATCACTTACTACACAAATAAAACATTTATTAATCACTTACATGAATAAAGCATTTATTAATCACTTACTACACAAATAAAGCATTTATTAATCACTTACTACATGAATAAAGTATTTATTAATCACTCACTACAAAGAAGGCACTGTGATGTGTTAAATGTTGGGGACATAATAGAAAAGTACAACACTCCCTGTGCTCCAGGAGTTCACATTCTAATGGAGAAAGACAACACAGATGGAAAGGTCCCATGGTACCATGACAAAGCAGATGGCAACACATCTTCTTTGATGTATTTCCACTCATTAAAACCATTTCAGTTTCTGATGTTGAATCATTTGACAGTATTAAGAACTTTTGTGGCAAGAACTTTCTGTTTTGGGTCTTCAATAGATGTGACCATAGGATCTGTAGGAGCATTGCTCTGCTCCATCTCCACAGAAGTCATTCCCCAGGACAATGGTTACAGATAAAGGACTGCTATTCAAAGACTCTCTGAGCTGCATCTGTTGGAGTCTGGGGAAGATCAAGGTAGGCGTAGGGGCTTGGTTTGCTTAGTATATACTGCTTCCTGTCTCTCCCTTAGGGTACTTTTCTGGATCAAAGTTGATGAGGATGGCTGGGTCCTTCTCTACAGGAGTCGTTCCTTCCCTATGATGGTTATAATAATTAGGCTGGAAGCAGGACCAGTGGTCTGGGGGATGCTACCCCTCCCAGTGCTTTGTTTGTTTGTTTATTGTGCTTATCTGCCTGATGGTGATCTGGGGTCAGGGTACTACCTTTCCCGGTGGAGCTCTTATGTTCATTCACCTTCCAGTGGCAAGTTGGTCAGCAGTTTGTTGCTGGTGGTGATGAGGAAGATGGGTTACTTCTCCACCACGATTTCTACCCTCAATGATGGTTATAGGGGCTGGACTAGAAGCAGTTCTGGTAGTTTAGGGGACACTGCTGTTTCCCAGATTCTTCCGTTCAGTGGTGGTTAAACCTTCCAGGCACATGCTGCCTCCTGTCTCTTTCATAGGGTGCCTTGCTGCTTTAGCCAGATGGGCTCACTTGGCCTGTGAGTGGCAAGTCATTGACAGTTTGTGGGGATGGCTGTTTCCACAGGAGTTGCTCCCCCTCCCAGATGATCCTGTGAGGGCTGAATTTGAAGCAGGGCCCAAGGTCTGGGGGCATGGTCACTCTTGATGGAGCTCTTATACTTATCATTTCCCTAGGAGAGTAATTTTAGCTCCAAGTCTTGTTACCCTAACCAACTATCAGAATTTTTCTCTTGGCATTGAGGAGAGATTATAGTAGTCAAAGGACTGCCCTAAATTATCTCTGGGTACTGCTACATTTTCATCTTTTAATAAGTTTTTTCTGTCTTTTTTACGACATTGGTTTTCCCTAGTATCCCTCCTCCTACCCCTCCCTGAAAGCCATTCCACATAACAAATAGTGTTTTAACAAATAGCGGAAGAAGAAGAAAAAATCTGCACAGTTGATCAAAACATCAAAAAAGCATGAAAAAATGCTCATTGTGCAACATTTGTAGACCACCCCACCTCTGCAAAGAGGCAGGAAAGCATCCTCTCTTATCTCTTTCCAGTCATGCTTATTCTTTACAATTTTGCAACGTTTGTTTTGGGGGGGGGGCAGGGTTTGAAGTGGTTGTTCTTTCAATTTACATTATTCTAAGCATCATATGTTTTGTTTTCTTGGCTCAGATTACTTCATTCTGTGCCAGTCCATAAAGATCTGCTCATGCTTTTCTGTATTAATCATATTCATCTTTTCTTACGGTCAGTAATATTCTATTGTATTCCTGTACCATAATTTGTTTAGCCATTCCCCAATTAATGCACATCTACTTTGTTTCCAATTCTTTACTATGACAAAAAAGTGCACTATAAAAATCTTGGTGTTTAGGTAGACTTTCTTCTTATCAATGGCCTCCTTGGGGTATAAGCTAAATCATGGGATTTCTGGGTCAAAGGGGGTACAGCTACATTTCGATATCAGCTCTCTATTGAGAACATACTTTTATTCGTCGTATCTTCCTTTGAAGGGGACATGTGGCTGACCTCCTGTTGTTATCTATCTTGCCACTGAGAAGGGAACAAGAGCTTAGCAGTTCTGTTCTTACTTTTGTTCACTGTGCCTATGTGCTCTTTTGGTGGCCCGGGAGAATTCTCTCCCATCCTCGCTTCCTGTCTTGAGTCTACTAACGACTAGAACTGAGCAGGGCAGCAGTGGCCTGGCTTTGCTCCTTCTCCTCTCCTTCTCTTCCCTCTCCTCCTTCTCTTTCTGCTCGTATTATGAATTGAAAAGAAGTCAGCTAGAAAATTAGACAGGCCCCACTGAGCTTAGGAAACATGCTCCAGTGCCATCTCTGTTATAGGAGTAATTGCACACCTGACGTTTCTAGGAGTGCTGTTTAGGGTTGTGTTTTTGTTACCTATAAGTCATTACAGATAGATTTGTATATTGTTGAGCTAGGGATTCTCCTGATGGTCCACGGACTATGTGCTGGGCAGTTCAACTTAGATTAGTATATTTCTTACTTACTGATCTAAAAATTACCCAATAGCCTATCTTCTAAAGATCCCCATTAAATATTTCTCTTTCTAAAGCAAAACAATGTAGTTATGTTGTTAGTTCTGCTTTGCCAGTTTGCTAAGAGCAAAGTCAAAATATTGCAGGAATCCTAGCATTCCAATATATTTAGGGGTACAGCAGACTTAGTCAAGTAATAAAAGTCGAGAAATTGCCCCTCTCCCAGGCTAGCAAACTCATTAAATAATGGAAAATTTCAAATATCTCTGTATCAGAGTAGCTAATAATTTCTTTGCTTACCTTATTGATAATTCCAGTCTTCAAAAGGTGGACAAAGCAACAAAGGGAACTGCTATTCTGGTTTGACAAGTCTTAGGAGTTTACTTTCTCTTCTGGAAGGGAGACCTGTCCCGCTTTGTACCACTTTGAATATAGATAACAGTTACCTGGTCATGTTCCTGACATCACAGATTCATTAAAGGAGTGAAACACTGTTTTTCTCAGTGGATGGCCAGGCTGACATCTTTTAACAGATGGCTGGTCCACTAAGGGGGCCTTATAAGTGTTCTGGGGCTCCATGTCACCAGTACAAAGCCATCTTTAAAAAGAAACATAGGGAAAACTTTACCATCAACAGGAATTCTGCACAGGAACTCAGAATATAGCTTACTTAACTCAGAAAAAAACTCTTTCCTTCTTCCTCTCCCTCTGTTCATTCCATTTGTGAACCAAAAAAAGACCAAAATCATGACTAATAAGCAGTAGAATAGTTCTAATTATGCACCTGTATCAAGGAAAGAAAGTCATGATTTTTCCAGAGAAATTAGATATTTAATAACCAGTAAAATCATCTTATAAAACCTTTTAAAGTAACTAGAAGTAACATGAAATTTTCCACCAATTTCTTCGTTCTCCCCCAGTTAAATCTTTTCCTTAAGAACCAGAATTCAAAATAATTTTAAGAATTGTTTTAGTGCAATTTAATTGTTTTTTCTTTTTAAAAACTAGTATTGCAATCAAAAGTTGAAAATGACACTTAATAATACACATACTAGTATGGTTCTGGACCAAACCATGTGCATTTGAGTCAGCCATTCAGTTAATAAACACTCATTAAGCACCTGCTGTGTGCCAGGTATTGTGCTAAGTACTTGGGATATAAAGAAAGGCAAAAAACATCCTTAGCTCTCAAGGAGCTCATAGTCTGATGGGGGAGATAATGTGCAAACAATTATGTATCAACGAACTATTTAGAAGATAAATTGAAAATAATTAACAAAAGAAAAGTACTAATTAGGGTTAGGGAGGACTGAAAAAAACTTAATGCATAATGTGGAACATTAACTGAGACTTGAAGCAAGCCAGAGAAGTTAGGAAGTGGAAATGACAAGGGAGAGCTTTCCAGGTATGGGGGAGGATCAGTGAAAATGTCCTGAGTCTGGAGATAGAGTGTCTTGTTCAAGGAATAACTAGAAGGCCGATGTCATTGGATCAAAGAGGGCTTGGGGACTCGGGACATGAGGAAATGGATGACTTAGTTGTCTAATCCTGAAAACATTGAAAGACCATTTTATCTCAGGGAGGAGGAGATATCAAAAGATTGGGGAAAAAAATCATAGAAACTGCTATTGCCCCAAATTCCAATTGAGAGAAAAGCAAGCACTGCCAAGCCACTTGCCTACTTTTTCATCCCTGGAAAACCTTTATGAAAATGATCTCTACATATGTTAAAGGTATCGTTAATGAAAATATGAGCAGGAAATAGCTGAATAAATTGTGATATGCAAATGTGATAGGATATTGTTGTCCTATGCACAAATGTTATGAAATACTTTTGTAAGAATTAATAAATATGAGGAATTTAAAGAAATGTGGATGGATGTACATGAACTAATACAGGGAGAAGTAAGCAGAGGCAGGAAAACTATATACAATTAGTACAATAAGGAAAGGGAATAAGCATTTACATAGTAGCTATAATGTACCAGACACATTTTTATGAATATTATCTCATTTGATAATATGAATATAATATAAACAAAAGTAACACTAAAAGGTAATTGAGTAAATATTCACTGCAAAAACCAACCTTTGTTCCAGGAAACCTATAGTGAAACAAACTTTCTCTCTCTTCAGTAGAGAATGCCTAACTTCAGGTGCAAAATCTTGCATATCCTAGTTTTGTTAATGAGTTTTGCATGACAGAATATCATTTATGACTCCATAAGCCTTTATGGAGTGCTTACTGTATGTCAGGCCCTGGGCTAGGGGGCTAGGATTCCATGATAAAAAATGAAACAGTCCTTCTTCTTTGGAGCTTATATTCCACCAGGTAACATAACATGTCAGATACATTTGCAGAGACTACATACAAATAAATACCAAGTAGTTTAAGGAGGTAGGGCACTAGCAGTAGAAGGAATCAGGAAATCCTTCAAATAGGACATAGTGCATTACAAAGGAAGGTTCAAGGCAGGGTGGGATGTCAGGAAATAACTGTGGTGTAAAAAACAAAAGGCAGCAATAAAACTTTTTTTTAATAATGAGAAGGTACAGGTCTTTTACAAGTCATTTCCACAGAAGACCACATTGTTATAGTCACACAATTGACTAAAAGGTGCAGAAAATTCAAGTCCCTATTGCGTTTATTATTTGTTGATTAAAACAGCCATTTGACTCAGTTGAACAACAAGTAACTTTATAGGCTCTCCTCCTCTATCAAGGGGTTTAATATGCGTGTGTTAGGATCATAGAATTTACCACGATAAATATGAAGCCATAGAGAGAACTCTACTTGATAACCACCATTACACCAAGTAACACATACAACAAGAACGTATGCTAGCCAAAGGTGCTTTCCACTACCAGGGATGATATCTATTGCAAGATCAAAATGGAAAAAGGATCCATATAGGTTGTGAATGGGATGGATAATTGTGAAGACTTCACAGGGTATGTCTAATGGAGAGGTTTTGGGATTTGGCCTTGTAATTTTGGAAGGCATGCCCTTCCCCCTCTCTCAGCTGTTAGGAGATAATGAATTTCCTGTGAGCCATTTGTTCTTTGCTCTAGGAAGGTCTCTCTTTCCCCTAGACTTTCAGATGCCACCCTGGCAGTTGAGTTCTGATAGGGAAAAACCTGAATGGACTGGATCAACCTTGGTCTTCTGTGTAGTTTTCGTGCCTAGACTGTAAGCCCAGGCAATGGTGAGAAGGGATAGAGGTGGGTGGGAATCTTTTTCATTAAGGGTATAAATTAGGACCGGTCCCCTTTTACCTCACCTCCTCCATTATGGAGGTGTGCCCAAATCTTGCAAGGTTTGTGAAATAAATTTACTTTGTTCCTCCTGAGGATGTCTCTCCTATTATTTAAAAATTCTGTCCCATGCAGTTGGGAGGTCCTCCAGATGCTTCTGTTTGCATTAATTGATGTTGACTGCATCAAACCCCAGAATATTGCAGGATCTCCTCAATGAGATCTAAAATTGCTCAAAAGATATTGATCTAATAAGTCACATAAGAAAACTGAAACAAATGAAAAATTCCCTTATCCAAATTATGGCAGGCAATAGAATTTGTTGTTCAGTCATATCTCACTTTACTTGACCCCATTTGGGATTTTCTTGGCAAGGGTACTGGAGCAATTTGCCATTTCCTTCTCCAGCTCATTTTACAGATGAAGAAATTGAGGCAAACAGGGTCAAGTGACTTGCTCAGGGTCACACAGCTAGTAAGTGTCTGAGGACAGATTTGATCTCAGGAAGATGAGGCTTCCTGAGTCCAGGCTCAGCACTCAATCCACTGTGCCACCTAGTTGCTCAGGCAGTTAAATGGCCCAGTACATTAAGTTTGCCCATCAGAAAACATATTGTGAGATAATCACCATCAATCGACAATGAATCGAGTCCAGAACCAAGTAGGAAGAAGAAAGTATGTTAGATTGCAGTTGGGAAAATGTGCTGTGTTATCGATGATCCCATACTGTTCATCAGCATAAAAATCCATACTTTTAACACTATTATTGTTCTGAAGATGCTATGTGGTCAATCATTCAGTCGACAAACATTTATTAAGCACTTACTATGTGACAGGCAATATGGCAGGCACTGTGGCTACAAATAGAGGCAAAAGATGGTCCCTGCCCTCAGGAAGCTCACAATCTAACGAGAGGAGACAAAAAGTAAACAAATATATAAAAACAAGCTGCATACAGGATAAGTAGCAAATAATTAATAAAGGGAAGGCAAAAAATTAAAAGTGATTGGGAAAGGCTTCCTATGGAAGGTAGAAATTTAGTTGGCACTTAGGGAAAGCCAGGGAAGGCTTTAGACACAGATGAAAGGGGAAAGCATTCCAGATTGAGGGACAGCCAGAGAAAATGCCTAGAGCCAAGAGATGGAATACCTTGCTCAGGAAGACCAAGGGGATTAGTGTCACTGAATCCAAGAGTGCATGGCAGAGAGTAAGGTGTAAGAAAACTAGAAATGTAGGAGGGGATTGGGTTATGAAGGATTTTGAATGCTAAACAAAGCATTTAGTATGTGATCCTGGAGGTGATAGGTAGCCACTGCAGTTTACTGAATAAGAGGGCGACATGGTTGGACCTGTTTTTTAGGAAGATCACTTTGATGACAGAATGGAGGATAAATTGGAGTGAGGGGAAGACTTGCATCAGGCAGGTCTACCAGTAGGCTATTGCAATGTTCGAGAATTTTAGGACACTACAATATTCAAAGAATTACAGTTGCATGTAATCCAGTGGTCAGTGGAAAGACCCTTGAATGTATAAGCAGAGTGGGACACATCTCCAGTGATCACATCCATGCAAAAAATGGTGAAAGATATGTCACTGATAAAATATATATTGGAAGAGGAGGTAGGCCAATCCTGCATCAAGAATGAAAGATAAAATACTAAGTATTTTATAAAATAAAAAATTTTAAATATAAATATAAAGTTTTATAAAATACTAAGCCTAAGTACTGCACTGGTACCCCTCAAATGTAAAACAAAAACAAATATAGAAGGCCTTCGGCAAAATGGATGGAGCTTTTGGGGAAGCTATGTGGGACAATGTGGGCAAGAACTGCACAGGATAAAAAATGTGGAAGGGTTGTGGTCTACAACAATGGAGAGACTAGCCTCATTGTTGAGTCCACAGATACACCAAAATACTGAAACATTTTAATGGTATTGCTTTCCATCTTTTTTTTTTCATTACAAATGTACATACACTATGAATTCAGCTACATTATGGATTAAATCAGTGTAGGTCCATGGAAAATTTTTACTGATCCTCAACATTTTTACTTTCAAAGGTCCTTACTTCTTTAAACTTAAATACCCCAAAGGGATACAACATTTTTCCCTAAATTGTTTCCCCACCCCCCTCCCCATTATCTTTCCTTCCTGTTTCTAACTCCAATCTTTGCCCCTAAGGACAGAGCTGTCCAACATAGAAAAAGTTATGTGGACACAACATAGAAAATGTTGGCCATTTCACAACACAGTGTCTGGAAACATGGCTGGAATAGATATTTTGGGTTGTCCTGGGAACCCAAACACTATTTATATCATTGTTTCTATGAGACAACTTGTTCCAAATGATCAACTTAAAAATGAAATTTTGAAATAGAACCTATTTATAAGTTGGGGACTTCCTTTATTTTCCCTAATGAGCCTTAATATTTCTATTTATTGAATAAGTTGGTAACCTTCAGTTATTAAAAAAAGAAGAAAAAGGCCCTATAATATGAGCCAAGTCTAAAAGTAAACAGATTGCCTTAATTACAAAGTTTGACTATTAAAATCTCCTCCAAATACAGGCCTTGACTTTCCACCACCCATTAGTGTAAACATGTCGTTTGTTAATGTAAGATTTATTTCTTAACATTTGGAAACCCAAATACTCCATAGTTCTGACAGAATTCTTAAAGGTGTGTTGCTAATATACTGGGCTTTGCAGAGTTCCTGTCTTTCTTTTATGGATTATAAATGTAGTGCCCAAAGGGTCCTCTAGTCCAGTGGTGTCAAACTCAGATAGAAATGGGGACAATTAAAGTGTACATAAGGATCCCAGAGGGCCAGCCATATACTAACTTGGAAAACCACACATGTTTATCGATTTCTTTTTTGTTAATGTATTTGTTTTCATAAATATTTCCCAATTGCATTTTAATCTGGCTCAGACTTCACTTCAGAGTGTTGTGGGACCCTAACCCACAGGCTAACGTCCAGCTCTCTCTCTTCATGGATGCAGCCATCCCAGTATCACACACATCCATAGTAAGTAGCTAAGCCAATATTTGAACAAAGAAGATCCTGGGGCTTCCAATTAAGAGCTCTTTCCATTACATCTTGCTATCTCTCTTTAGGCTTTCCATTTTATTTTTTCCATCCTTTCGTTAACTTGCTTCAGTTTAGCATCTCTGTTTATTTTTTCTTGCTAACCTTCTTGTTTTCAGTTCAGTTAACTGTTTTTACTGTAAGTAACAGAATATCCACATACTGGAAGTGAAAGTCACTAATTCCATGCAAGAAATACAAAAACCACTTGCAGTGAAGTTTTCAAAATGATGAAGCTAGTGTGTATGATCTTCAGGTGTCAAAATAAATTGGTGTTTAAAAGGACAGCTGTTCCTGTAATGGCTTTGAACAAATCCAGTAAGTGAAAATTTAAATCTATAAAGCCCACAAGTTAGAGGGTGATTGTTTAGTTTACAAGCTCATTATTTTCTTTACAAAGGAAGTGACTGTAGGAATCTAACTAGTGTATAACATTTGAGCCAATTTTGCAACAACAAATTTCCACACAGTTTTTCAGGGACAAGATTAAAATAAGGTACAAATTGTATTCAGATAAATTCACATGAGGAAAAAAAGGTTATTGACAAGTCACAGAAAAAAAAAAAACTTCAATTGTCCCTTCATGCAAAGGGAGTATTTACTTGCATTTTTCCCCTCTCTTCCTGCCCCCCCCCTGCCCTTTTTTTTTTTTATAAAGCAGATGTTTTATTTCAGAAACAACATCCAGGGTAGGGCTCTGCAATCGTGAGAGTAAATATTCCTGGGTGGGCAGAGGTGACTCAGTATGTCTTTATCCTCCTTTAAATCATTGCTAAGGACACTGAAGAGGTCTGAAGAGTGCTTAAGCATGTTTTCTTCTTACTAAGCCTGTTATTCATAAATAAGCCACATGTGGGGAAATTGTGAAGAAAGAATAATTGCAGAACTATAGGTAGAAAAACCAACAAGGGAGAAATTCTATTCTGGATCTGATTTTCATTAATAGGGAGAACTGGTTGCTGGGGTAGAAATGACAGGAGCCTTAGCCAATTCCTCCTAGAATTTGTGGTGGAGGAGAGGAAAGCCAGGCACAGTCTGACATGAACCCTAGATTTTAAGAAAGCAGATTTCAAATGGTTCAGAGGAAGGAGAGGCCGGATCCTATGAACTAAAAACAACCTACAAGGGAAGTTAGCCCAAAAGGGATCTGAAATTCTCAAAATTGAAATTCTAAAAACACCAAAGGAAACAGTTCCAATGAAGAGGAACAACAAGAGTTATCTGAAAAAAATTAAGATTAGATTTTTTTTAATTGTGTAGAAGATGGAAGCAAGAGAAGGAAACAGATGCAGCATGGACTTGAAAAAAAATAGGGTCAGGAGAGCTAATGTGCAGAATGAGCTGAGGCTGGTCAGGGAAACTAAGGTCAACCAAAAAGTGAGTTTTTTTTAAAGTTATGTTAGAGGAAATAGGAGCATTAAAAAAGGGATAGTATCATGACTTGGGGTGGATACAGGGATGATAACTGACAACAGAGAAATATCAGAAATGTTTGATTCTGATTTGGCTTTCTCTGCCAAGGACGATAACCTTTGCACTGGAAATGACAAAAAACAATGGCTAATAGGGAATTGATGCCCCAAATAAGTAAGGTTTTAATAAGGGAGTACCTAAATGCCTTAGGTGAATTCAAGTCACCTGTACCAAATGAACTACTAAAGAACCTGAAAGAATTGGCAGGTGTGATTGTTGAGCCACTGTCAGACAAGAAAGGTATGACAGGACTGGAAGGGCAAATGTTTCATTTTTAAGTGGAAGAGATCAGAAAATACAGAGCTTGACTCTGATTCCTGTGATCTTTCTTAAAACGGTCATTAAAAAAATGGCAGGTGAAAAATCTGTAAAAACAAATAGTGACTGTGAAGAGCCAGGGTGGTTTCAGGGTGGTTTTGTAAACCTAAATTTCATTTTTTTAATCAACAAGATTAACCAACCAATAATAAGAATAACTAATATCTATGTAGCACTTTAAGGTTGGCCAAGTTCTTTCTACATACATTGTTTCATTCAATCCTCTCATTGACACTGTGAGGTAAGTGCTATTATTAGTCCTGTTTTATAGATGAGGAAATTGAGGATGACCAAGGTAAAGTGACTTGCTTAGGGTCACACAGCTAGTGTCCAAGGTAGGATTCAAACTCAGGTCTTCCTGACTCTAAAATCCCACACTTTCTCCTTTTCACTACTTAGTTACCTCTCATAGCCTAGTAGATCAGAGGAATACTATAGATATAAATGACCTAGGTCTTTTAGCAAAGCATTTGATAAATTACCTTATGCTGCTCTTTTGGGAAAAAAAAAGATGGAAAATTATCAATTAGATGGGTTCAGGAGCAAATGAATGGCCTGTCTCAAAGAGTAGCTGTTAATGGTTCCAAGACAACTTGGCAGATCTCCCTTAGAAGGAATGGATGCCCTCAGGAATATGTGCTTCCCCTGTGCTGCTTTACATTTTTATTAATAACCAGATTAAAGCCATAGATAATAGCAA
>CM053622.1:276386428-276403705 GCA_028646595.1 Phalanger gymnotis | reverse complement strand
AAAAGGTAATCAAGAAAAAGAACAAGAAAAAGAAATTGCAAAGGACTTACTAAAGTTGAACTGTTTTGTTTACATTCCTGTATGGAAAGATGATGCGTATGATTCATGAGACCTCAGTATTAGGGTAGCTGAAGGGAATATGTATATACATATATATATGTATATATATACACATATGTTTATGTATACATGTATATGTGTGTATGTATGTATATATGTATGTGTGTATATATATATGTACATATATATATATATATATAGAGAGAGAGAGAGAGAGAGAGAGAGAGAGATAGTGGGCACAGGGTGAGTTGAAGATGAAGGGAAGATATCTAAAAGAAATAAAATCAAATACTCTGGCATAATAGACATGCCTTGCTCTCTGAGTGAACTCAAAATGCCCCTTCCCGTGCCAATACTACAAGGCCAGATGAAACTGACTAGAGCATTTTTCTGTTAATGACTACCAAAGACAAGTTACCCTGACCAAATACTACCTTGAATAATGGGACTTTTCTTATCTTAATATTTTATGGACATATACTATGTTATGTCACATTAATGGTAAAAGAAACACATATATCCTGGGTTGTAATTTCAATTGACACTTTGTCAACTCTCTTATCTTATTGTATTTAAAACCTATTCAATTAAGGAAACTCTTTTCTTATACTATGGTTAAACATATATGGAGATCATAAATTTGAGTGACACAGACATCCTGAGTTGGGATTGCTCTAAAATGTATTTAAGGCTTCTCGTTCTTTTATTCCACAGTCAGAATTTAAGTTCTGGCTCCATGCATGTATTCTGCTAGCTTTAAGGGAATAAACAATATGAATTAATATATCATATAGCCTATTTGCCTCTTTTAACCAAATTTCAGGTTACAGTATTGATGAACCAATTTAGTGGTCTGCCTGGCCAATTAATTACATATTACTGTCTAGATAGTAGTCATTCTTTAGATAGTTAGTTTTTCCTCTCTGGATCAGTAACCCAATTCATTTTTATTTGAGTAGGGTCTATTGGTATTTTGGAGCTTATTACAATCAGCAAAATTTCATTCTTAAGGAGCATGATCTAGAGGGCCTCAAACTCTAAATGGACACCTCCCTCCCGCACACTTCCAGTTGTACTTTGCATATCACATCATCCATGAGACTTGAAAGCCTGGCTCTCTGTTTCATATCTTGTTTTCTTGATGGTGATAATCAGAGGCTCATTGAACAACTTTATCTCTTAGGTTTTTTCTATTAAGAAAAAAATTTTTTTATCATCTCAATATATGCATAAGAGATATCTACTTACTTATTGGAGGAAAGCCTTTAATGCTAAATTTTTCTCCACTCAGATGTTATTTTTACAAGGAACAAGTATAACTAGGAACTGACAGCCCAGTTCTCAGGATCATATTCAGCATGCTCTCTATGTAATGTAACCTCCTATATGGATGTTTCATAAAACAGCTTCTGCGAATATATAATGAAGGGCCCTGCTCTCCACTTCAGAGCGTATCAGGTAAGCTACGACTATTTTCTGCCTACTTACCGGGTCTTAAAGAGGGGCTTGTTTGGCTGCTGAGCCAGAATTGGGTGTGTGTACAAAGGACTTTTAATTGGAATTTTCATTTCCTTTTATTAATTTTTATTATTTGGGGCTCAGGGCCATTCCTTCCGCAACTTTTGGTTAAGAAAGCCCATCTTCTGTTAATATTAACCTCACCTGACCAAAACCTGACTCATGGAATAATAGTGTTAAGGAAAGATTCTTGACATTCCTGAGATAAGAAACCAAGTGAGAGGAAGAAGGGAATATGGCATCTTTAAACCCTCTCAAAAATATTTTATTTATGGGAGAATTTACCTGATGTTGTCTTTGTGGCATGTAAATCCATTCCTCTCAATCAGCTCATTGTGATTTCTTTAAAATGTGGCCTTATAGTTTTGTAAGTATTGGATTTTGCAAATTCGGTGTTTAATCTACAACCTGACTTAGTTTGCCTATAGAGTCTGTTTAAATAGGTTTGTTACCTTAGGGGATGTATGAGATTATGACTCTGTTTAGTTGTTTGTTAAACTTCTATGACATTGAAAGAAGCATGGATTGTGAATCTGAATTTAATTTTCTTAGTAAATATTACTATGTAAAAGCTACTTAATGTCAATTGATAAACACTAGGATGCTAATCACTGGAACAATAAATAATATAAGGAAGATACTAACTATAAATGGCAAATGATATTAAAGAAAGCACATTATACCATTAGAAGACAGTGCCCTCAGGGATATTCCAGGAACTCTGAGGTGAGACATATAGCCCATTTTCCTCTGGTAACTCAACTTACCAGTTAGAGTGGGAGTTGAGATAAAAAAAAAACCCAGAGCTAAGAAGGGCTACACAAATATATAAACAACATGCATATTTTACAACAAAAAACAAATATATTAACAATAAATACAAAATAAAATAAGCACAGTAGGATGTTATGTTGAGGGGGAAAACCCCAGGGATTCAGGGATCCCAAACCAAAGTTCCCACGGCAAGTCACCTGGAATGAATTCATGAAATTGGGAAAATGCATAGATCTGAAAAAGAGACACTTTGAGTTTCCCAGTATGGGGTGGGGGGACAAGGCACCACTGGATCTTTTCTAGGACAGCTCTACATCCTCTCTCAGCATGAAGCAGTTCCAGAAGCTGAGACTTTCATGGCCTTACCCCAAATGATTTTGGGTCCCATCTATTTAAGGGGGGAATGATGGGGTACTTGTGCTTGGACCTTAATTCTAACAGCCTCTGCTTGGGTGCCTATGCCTGAACCCCAATTCCAAAAATCACATCCAGGTCTAAAATCACATCTCCCTCTAGCTTCAAAACATTCTGTCCCAGGCAGTTTCTCTCTAGCTAAAGGGCAGTGTGCCCCCAGCTTATCTCTGCTCCTTCCTCAGTAAGCAGCTGTGCCTATCTATAGATTGATTCCCAGACGCCAATAATTACACTGTAATTATCGATAAGTACACTGAGTCATGACCATATTTGCTACTTACTGACCTCTCTAATGTGTATCCTAGACATAGTGTTTTGTCTAACGAGACATTTAATGAAAGCCACTTAGATATTCCCAGTCAGCTGTGACTGCTAATTAACTTAGTGACATTTCACAGTCAAAACCACAACCCCAGATAGCGCCCCCCTTGGGCTATTTCCCAGTGAACTCTGGGTAATATGCCTGCACAGTAGTTACAAAAGTGCATGTTCCTTTAAGAACTGACCATCCATTAATCACTCCCTAACCCCACCCCAAAACACCTAATTGACATGTTTCACCCCTAAATCTCATATTTAAACTTTCCCTGTAGCCCTGTAAGGTTGCAGGTTCCCTAAGAACTCTTGCTCGCTGTAAAGCATAATAAATATTTGCCACTTTGACTGAAAGAATGTTTGAGATCATGAATTCATTCCAAATGGCCCTGACCCTCTCCAGTACTCGGGTCCTTGAGGACTCCCCCCCAACAACCCCATCTGGGAACTCCAGTTTTGGGGTTCCTGGACCTCGTCTCTCCCAACCCTTAACAGATCCATCTGTGAGAACTATAGCCTTATACTAAATGCGTCTGGGCATGTCTCTGTCACATCACTGTTTAATAATGATTTCACAAAAATTACTTATGAAAAAAAATACAAATAATCCTCCTAACCTCAGGTTCAAATTACTTTCCCTTTTCTGCATCTCATCTGCTATCTTTTCAGGTTAATGCCCTGAACTATTCCATGGCATTCTTGTAACCCCAAAACCGTCCCATGCTGAGTTATCACACATCAGGTTCTTTCCATGGTCTTTTCTTTCAGCAACTTGAAATGGGATTGGTATCTTCCAGAGTCTCTTTCAAAACTGGAAACCAAAAGCACCCAAAGTGATTGTAGTCCTGAAAGCCTGAAGATACTTGAAGAGACTCAAAGCTTGAAGAGCTCTTCTCTCTCCCATCCTTACACACGATAGAAATGTCCTGGAAATTCAATTTTCAGCTAGTAATAAACAAACGTATCAGTTCAGTATGCATTAAAGTAAAAATATCCACAAGTCACAAAAGTGTGAGAGACCCAAACAATGGAAGATCACAGGCTGAAGAAATCTCCTTTAGGAAACACATACATAACCAATATTTTAAATTCACTCTAGATTCAGGTCTTTTCCCTACATCCACTCTTGACCTTCCTCTTTTCCCTCAACCAAACTTAGAGAATAAGGACCAGAGGTCTTACAGACCTTTCAAAGTAGGGATTCATTTATTGTTTGTTCAGTGAAGCATTTCCTGCACCTATAGCAGTTCCTGACAAATAGCTGCTCAGTTAAATTCTTGATGATGAGCTGATTAAGAAATGCTAAAGACATAACTTCACCTGGGCTATTAGGGAGTTAAGGTAACTGGAACCCTTGAGTGATCTGAGTAATATAAGCTAAGTGCTTAAATCAGTGGTTTCCAAACTTCTTATAGCAATATCACTCTTTTCTAATGACAACAACAAAAATACCTACTTTTCATAAAACAATCTACACAAATTATTTGTCTTAGATTGTATTTTATTGAAATATAGTTAAGTATATGTTATGATTTTATAATCAATTTTAGACATAATAAAAGTAACAATACAAATAGATATTTTAAAATCCTTTATAATTTTCATATTTAGAACATATAATAATAACAATCAGAATAATGTTAGTACTAATATGATGGGAGGACTTGGTTTTTTGCACAAAATTTTTCAAAATGAATTGTATGGATGATATCATTACTTGATATTTGTGTCTTTATAACAAATAGAGCAGGGAATCCAATTTCACACAAAGAAGATGTTAGGAACGTTAGTAAAATTTATGTTGTTTTTCCTGATAAACCAGAGAACACTTTATTTATCTGTTAAAACATAAAATTTTCAGGTTCAAAAACTTCTCAACATATTTTCACAAAACAAATCTTATTAACCATTCTTGATCAGATAAAATAACAAATGTCTATTTGTCCATGACATTGGATCATGACAGGTTCCTTATCTATTAATGTTTAGAAACATTGAGGTGTTTAAAATAAAGCAAAAATTGTTTTTGTAGATTGCACAAATGATTAACAAGCAGATTTTTATTTCTATTTCATTAGCAGGAAATGTAAAAATTAAAATAGGACAACCTATCAAAATATTTTAGAGATATATTATCCAAAGCTCTAACTTATTCATAAATACAGTCATTTTATCTTTTAATCAGAATATTAATTTGAAGACCTTGTATCGATTTATTTAGAGTAATCAATTTTTCTAAAATATCCATCAATCACTAGTTTCAGGAGAAGTTTTTTGTTATAAAAAGAATTTGTTTCATCTTTATTATTACAACTAGGACAAATGTCAATTTCTTCTACCTCAAATATCCTGTGAAGTACTTTGGCACAAGAAAACTATACTATTTTATAATAATATACAAATGCCCCAAGTTCTGCCCCTACATTTTCATAAAATTATGCAAAGAGTTTTCATATTAATGAACTTTTTAAAAAATAAAGTTGACCATTCCTCTACAAACTGAAAAACCATATGTGATTTCTCCTTCATGTTTCTCAATTAAAGTGATTATGATGCATTCAATATACCTAAATTGGACAAGGCACCACCTTTTTAATTAGTACTTCCTGTAGAATTGTGTTCTGTTTTGACATCAGTTGAGCTCTATCACTGCAGAATCCAGTATAATTCTCTCATATTATATAATACTCATTAAAATATGTCAATTATATTGAAATTTTCACTTGATATGGCATTGATACCAACAGGTGTACAAAGCAACAAATCTTCCCTTTTATCAATTTCAGCAACATATCATTGGATCATAGACTGAGAGACAGAAAGGAGCTTAGAGGCTATCCAACACCCTCATTTTATCAATGTGGAACCTAAAGCCCAAAGAGATGAAGTGATTTTCCCAAGGTCACATAGATAATAAGTGATAAAGCCAGAATTTGAATCCAGGTCCTTGGACTCCACAGTACTCTTTCTACTACACTTCGCTGCATGCTCAGTTACATATGTACCATACATTTGTCATCCTGTAAGCATCATTCACTATACCAGATATTTTATCCTCTTATTTTTTTAAATTAGTTTTTTTTTTATTACATCTTATGTTCCAAACTATTTCTGTCCCTCCCTTGCCACCCTCAATAGAGAAAGCTACCATTTGATGAAGATTTATAAATACGTATAAAATCATACTTTTTCTCTATAGTTGGATAGCATCTTCCTTCATAGGTCCCTTGTAGTTGATTTAAGTATTTATAGTACTCAAAATAACTTGGTTGTTTGAACAATATTGCTGTTATTGTATATATTGTTCTCCTGGTTCTGTTCATTTCACTTTTCATTATTTTGTGTAAGTCTTCCTATGTTTTTTCTAAAATCTAAATTAAATCAGCTCATCATTTCTTATAGGACAGTAGTATTTTATAACAATCATATACCACAACTTGTTTAGCCATTCCCCAGTTGATGGGAATCTCCTCAATTTCCAGTTCTCTGCCACTACACAGAAAGCTGCTATAAATATTTTAGAACATAGAGGTTTTTTTCCTTTTTCCTTGATCACCTTGGGAAACAAATCCAATAGTGGTATTGTTAGGCCAAAGGGTATACACAGTTTCATGACTCCTTCAGCATAATTCCAGATTGCTATCCAAAATTGTTGGATCAATTCACAGTTCCACCAACAGTATCCCAATTTTGCCACATTCCCTCCAACATTCATCATTTTCCCTTTCTATCATTTTAGCCTATCTGATAGGTGTGAGATATCTCAAAGTTGTTTTAATTTGCATTTCTATAACCAGTAATCGTTTAGAGCATTTTTCATATGACTGTATGTCTATCTATATATGTGTATACATATATATGTATATATATATATATATATGTTAATTTCTTCATTGAAAAGCTGACTGTTCATATCCTTTCACCATTTATCAATTGGGGAATGACTACTTTATCCACTTTCAATGCAAAATAGGAAGGTTTTTATTTCTCATTTAATTGAGCCCAAAGTTCTTCACACCCATATGCAATTCTCCTTCCCCTCTGCCAGTGAAACCATTTGAAGTTGACTGCATTTTGATTTGCTGTATTGTTTTGACACATCAATAGCTGTAGGTAGGTTTGCCTTTTCAAATGATGTTCATTATATTTAGTGATTCTGTCAGCAACTTATTCAATACACGTAATCCTTTCATTCACAGACATGGGTTTTTAAAAACATTTGTTTTTGCTTCTTAAAAGAATCTAATTTCTATTGAAAAATGTTTTTGGCCTACATGTACACTTTCTTTTTAAAAAATTTTTATATCTATTTTTATATCATATTCATTTTTTAAAAATCCCTTTATATTCCCCTACCTAGAAAACTATACCTGGCGGGGGGGGGGGGGGCAGAGGAGAGGGAAAAGATGCCCATAAAAGCAGTTTAGTGAAACTACTGAATTTATACTTTGAAGTGTTCATTTCAATTTGTTATGTTTGATACTATCTGCAGTTGAAGAATTCTTACAAACTAAGCAGGGTGATATTTTTGGTCATAAGTAATCAACATAAATAATAAGTGAGAAATTTATTGACTCTCAATGACAAATATGTGTTTTCTGGATGAGGGCTTTTCTACTTAGTGTCTCTACATTTCTACTACTTAAACTCTATATTGTCATATATTCATTTCAGTAGCATCAATGGATTTTCTCTTTAAACTACCTACCTATTTATTTGTCATGGGAGGATATTTTTTCACTAAAAAAAAATAGAGACAATGAAAATTCCAAAAATTGTCTCTGTTTTGACTTATTTTAATTTTTAAAAGTTAAAGTTTTGAGGGATTTTTTTTGAAACCAGCTTACTATATTACACTTGACAAAATAAATAATGATGACAAATACATCTAATACTATGATACCTTTAACATTCACACAAAGACTGTTTAATTTCAATTGTATACACTTCATATTGAAATGTTGCAAGCATCCTGACACACCAATTAAGTCTTGAATACTGACTCGGTTTTTACTTCATTTACACATACAATATAGAATATTCACTATACCACATGGACTATAGTTGAAATGAATTTATCATGTTAGTCTCACTTTTTTTTACTTTGATTCAAACTTTGTCTTTTCTAAAAAGACCAAATGTGTTTATTTTTAAGTTGTTTAAAGACAGTCAATAATTGTGACCATTGCTTTGAAACAATTCCTCATTTCCCTTTAAGGTTCTGGTGCCTCCCCAGTAAAGTTAGCCTCACAGTTGTGAAGACTCTAGGTTAAAGATAGTCAATTGGAGAACAATTTGGGCTGCTCTCTCTGACTCCAAAGAAATAGAGAACATTAAATGAAATTCAACAAACATTTATTAAAGTGTCTATTGTACCTAGAACATTGTGCTAAGTGTTAGGGAAGATAGGAAATTTAGATGTAACACCATGCTAAGCTTCATGGAATTTTATTCCTTCATTCATTCAACAAGTAAGTTAATTAATCAGTGAATCGGTCAAAAGTATAAACTAGGCATGTACAAATTCTTAATCAATTTAGGATAAGTAAAGTCCACTGCTCATCTGATATCAGATGAGCCACACAGAAAATATAATGGGATTGGTTGAGATAATCAGACACATCCCTGAACCTACATATGCTACAGCAAGCCAGTTCAGAATGGTCATTCTAGCAGCAGTGAGTCATGGGGTAGGGTGGGTTCAGGATCAAGTTTCTCTCATTTCTTTCCCCTCAGCTGACCAGGTGATAGCCTTATGAACTTTGAAAACTCAAAATATCTAGAGTTCCCATCAATAATGGTACCAGCGTACTTGAGCAGCAGTGGATGATGGCATTCATTAGGAGCTGATAGAAATGCTAAGGAAAGGAAATTTTGGGATCTTACAATGGCACTCATACTAATCAGATCTTTAGGAGCACTCCAAAAAGGAAGAAAAGGACTTCAAATAATCAGGAACTGTGAGTTTATTCTCTGGCCACATTAGCTCTTTAAGTCTTTCTAGAGATGTTGCATGTGCAAAAGAGGGTGCATCCCAAGTTTGGAGAATGTTTCTGTAAAATTTTCTGTAATAATTATCCTTGCTATTCCTGCTTAGTAAATATCACTTTGCCTGGTTGACTGATAAAGTATGGAGAGCACACCATATGGGGGCTCAAAAGTAATAGTACTAAAAAACCAAGGCCTCTGAAAGTTCATCCCTAGATCTCTGAAGAGAAAATAATTCATCTGCCCTCTGGAGACCCAACCTTCTAGTGCTAGTAAGAATTAGGGAAGCAGGTGAGGGGGAGGGAGATAGGGGATGGGGTTCTGAAAATGTGAAGAGCACAAGATCTATCCCAAAGGATTCTCTATGTGTAATGAGCCCACCCTAAGCTGCTTCCTCCAACTTCACTGACAAATCATCAGGATGCATATATAAGTATAAACTGTGTAAATGAGTCACAAAGCTGAGCTGTACAACTGTTCAACACCCAAGACAACTTTTAGCTCATAACCAATGACATTTAACTGCATCCGATCTGCCTCAGTGTCTTAAGCAGCTTCAGGATCAATGCCTCAGATGAAAATGGCAGCACAAAGTGAAGATGAAGACAAAGCTGGAAGTAACATTCAGCATAAACAAAATTTCCAACCCTCATACCTTGTGAGATTTCTCTCAGTGTGGCTTGTATTGGATCAATTTAGCCTATGCAAGAGATTACAGATTTGATATACTCTCATCTTTTCATCAGAAATCAAAGGTGTTCCTCTTCACCCTTCCTCTTACTTCATGAGAAACAAAAAACACCCACATATAAATACAAATAATCTGTCCCTTGAAAAGTGAAATTTCTTCCAAAACTCACCTAAAGCCACCATCATGAAATTGTACTAGTTGGGATTCAGGGGCTACCACGTTTTCATTTCTATCAAAGGGAATAAATTAAAAGTAATGAAAAAAACAGTAAACAATGAGAGAAACCTTTTGTCTGGGTCTCTGACCACCCAGGAAGCTGCCACCCACAGGGGACAAAAGAATCTTTTGTTCCTATAACTCTTCCCCTCTCAGGGAGGCATGTGGTTTGGGCAGTTGATGGGAGACAGTAAGGGGATACTTTTTCACCCACAACCGAAAAGGGGAAAGAAAAATGGTTGGGATTCAGTGTTTTCTATCTCACCAGCTCATCCAATCAGTTTACAATATAGTTTCTGGACTTTCTAATTAGTTCCTGCTTTCTAATATCCCCATCAACAACCCACTAACATTGTCCCAGAGGGTTTCAAGGCCCACAGAGGTAACAGGGAGACGGGCAGAATTGCACCTGCTCCTCTTTATGTCTCCAAAAAAATGGATTCATTCCTCTTTCCAAGAGTTCTCTATGCCAAGTTCAAGAGGTCTTTAATCTTGTAACTTGTAGGTAAAAGTCTGCTTGGCTACTATAAGTACCCAGGGATCAGAGCCCCTGTAGCACTCTTCAGTGGCTGGCCAACTAGCTAGTGAAAGATTATGCATTTAAATTAGGACTTTTAGCTTTCAGGATGTAGTATAAGATTAGCAAATATTTGGTTTATGAAATAATAAAGAGAGGGGCTTGATCTGTGATTTCACTGATATAGAGAATTCCCACGTGAGGAAACTCCCTCTACCTATGAAATTTGGCACCTTCTAATCAGAAAGTTGCCTAGAGCACTAAAAGGTTAAAGGACTTGCCAAGGGTCATGCAGCTATGATGGGTCAGAGACAAGACTTGAACCCAAATATTTTGGAGCCAGCTCTGTATCTACTAAGCCAGAGCTGGCTCTGAAAATGCAGAAGAGAAATTTTAAATAATTGTTGTTGTCAACAGGAAGCTAGTTAGGCTTGTCCAGACAGAGGGCATGGAAGGGGAGTAAGTCTGACACTCATCTGCCTCTCCTCTTGATTACCACAATTTCTGTGTGAATTAAGGAGGAATCCTAAGTACCTCCCAACCCTATTCTCCTTTATGAAGATGATTAGGTGAGGCTCAGATGCAGGTATAGGATAGCAACAGGCTGGGACCAGCAGTCAATGGGAAAAAGAGTTTACCTGATATTCTGGGCTGGGTCTGACCCAGACCAATTCGTTAGCTCAGGCCCAGGATTGGAATTGCTTTCTAGCCTTGCCAAGCCTGGACCGAGGGTTGATAACGGCTGGGCTTGGTCAGTACCCTATTATGCTCATTGGCATAATTGACACAGTACCAACTTTCCTAAAGTGAAGCTTTTTATACTTTCCAGAGCTGTCAAACAGGCAACAAAGACAGATGCAGGCTGAGCATGTATATCATTAAGGCAGAATTCATGACTTCAAAGATAACCGTGAATATGCCTGAATGGTCCAGAATCACAAGATGTAAGGAATTCTCTAAGTAGAAGGCAGAGGAGTTAAAGCATTTATTGAAACTCAAAAGTAGCAGACCCATGGACCAGTATCCCCAATTCAGCATCCTGGCAAGAACATTCCAAAACCAGTATGCCCATCTCACAATAGTGACCAGGAGGCCACAGAAAAACATTATGGCAGCAAGCCAAGCCATACTGGTGCTTCCCCTCCACCCCGCAATGTCAGGGCCTTCCAGCCTCAAGCCCCTGCTCAGCACACTCCGATCTCCAGGAGGTTTAGTCCTGCTTTTTTGTAGCACCTGCCACCATCACTGCAGGCACTTCCGCCGAAATCTCCAAGCTGTGTTCAAGTTAGCTGACTGCTTCCTCTCTCCTTCAGCTCTTAACTGCTCTCACCAACTGCCTCTCAGCTCTGCTCCAACAGTTCAGCAAGCTCCTCCCACCACAGGCTTCTTGTCATCATGTGGACCAGAACTCAGGCGCCTACTATTGGCTCCAGTCCTAGCCACTCCCCCCAGGACCCCGAGAGCCCCGCCCCTGGAGCCCACTCAAATGGGCAGGGAAGACCTTCCCATTCACTGATTGCCTTTACAGCTTACTACTGAACCAGATTAAAATGGCATTCAGAAATGTTTAACAAAATAAATAAAAATACGACGCAACATAGATAGTGTTAACTTATGGTTTTCTAAGTCAATGTGCAGCCCAAAATTTCTATTTTAATTTGACACTGCTACTAGGTGACCAGGAAGCCAGCCAATGATTCAATCCCTAGTCCATGAAACCAATTAACTCCTCAAAACCACCTCAGTGTCCCATTAAAGAGAAATCAGCCCACATCAGTAAAACAGATGCTGCTACAATCACACTTGCCCTTCCAACCAAGACATGTGTGAGTGAAAAAGCAAGGGCTAAAGGAGGTCTATCATCTCATGCTATACTGGGATATAGTGGGAGGAATAGCCTACTCTCCTCCCACACACAAGTTAGGCTAGTTTTTCGTCAAAAAATAATGAAATTGTCATTAAGGGGACACCTAGGTGACGCAGTGATTAGAGCACTGGCCCTGGAGTCAGAAGGACCTGAGTTTGAATCCAGTCTCAGACACTTGACACACTTACTAGCTGTGCGACCTAGGGCAAGTCACTTAACACCAGTTGCTCTGCCTTCCCCCCTCCAAAAAAAAAAAAAGAAATCATCATTAAGATTTTATTGGCTCAAACAATTAAGGCTCAGACCATTGATGTGGTTTCTTAATCACCTGGGCACAAAACACCCAGGATGCAAAGGGCTAGGACCCAAGACCTGAGGTTTTATACCATAGACCAGCAGCATGAACAAGACTGGGAAGCTGTGTTGATCTGAAGCAGTGCTTTATCCTGGTTGAACATCTTTTCCCTGCTCTGAGCATCCTTCACCTGCTGGTACTATGCAAATTTCTTTTAGTTAATTGCTTGATGAATTATGAGATCTTACTTCATTTTGATTTCAGAGTTAACATACCAGAGGACCATCCTGAATCAAACCCAAGTAGCGTTTTTACAAGTGATGCCAGGGGTAAGACCGAGGCCTGATCCTGCTATTCTCTAGGTCTTGCTCTGCACTTTTCTGGAGCCCTCTTCTCCCAACCTACCTCTCCCACTTACCCAGCTCACTCCCATCAGGCAAACTTAAATATTCATATCTCTATACCTCAGCCCTCTCCTACGGTCAGCTTGAATTTTAAGTGCCCATAATGTTGGTGCTACAGCCCAAGGGAAGAATAGATACCAGGCTCCAAGCCTGGTGGAGGGACAGAGCCCAGAGTGTTGGTGGTCATACCCTTACATCATCACCCCACATCTTCACTGCTTCTCTGGGAACACATTGCACATTCATTTGGCAGCGTTCTACATTCAGGAATGCCTCAGGCTAAGTGAGGCTTGCCCTGGTTTTTACTGAATATAGTTCTCTGAGAGAGGATGGTGGCTATGAGGCTAGCTCCCTCTGGCTAGGGCTAAGGGTAACTAAAAAGTAGTAGGTTTCCCAATAGTCATCAAAGGACATTTCTAACAAGAGAGGGTATTTATAAGACACACCAGCAGAGGATGTGGAAGGCAGCAGGTCACCAGAAGAATGGAAGGAGCAATCTGCCCCTGGAGGGATCTCCAGGGAAGAAATCTCACGCTGGTACTTTAACTCTGAGAAACACTCAGTGTTGGCCTCTGTGGGAATTAGAGGACTATAATTCATGTGGGAAGTACAAGATGTTCTTGGATTTTTCCCCCTAATAATAAAACTTCCTTTTCATATAATCCAGCCTTACAAGTGTAGGATTGGTACAGGATATGGGCCTGACTAGTGAAGAGATTTTTCCTAGTTTTCTAGTTGGGAAATGACAACTCACTGTCCCTAAATTTTCCTAGGTCCTTGTGCTATAGCCATCTCTGATAAAAAGATTACATGTTAATTTATAATTAGGTCTGTAGTATACATGACTGAGATTTGTACAGCATAGAGGTCATGGTATGGGATAGTGCATTGGTAGTGATGACTAGCCACAACTACTATAGTAACAACAAAACCTGTAAACACCACACTCTGTTCACTAATATAAAGCCCACAATTCGTCCAAACTGTTCTGGGAAACAATTTGCCATCTTACAAGAAAAATCACTGAAAAGTTCATACTCTTCAACTCAGTATTCCCACTACTAGGCACATACCTTTATACACTACGGAGAACCAATGCAGAAGGAATGGCCTTGAATATGTGTCAAAATATTCATAGCAGAACATTTTGTGTTAACCAAACAGAACATGATTGAGAACCCTTTTAATGAGGAGTGACTGTAAAAATTGTAGCATGCTGTAGTAGCAATTTAGATTTGAAGATCTTTCCCACCCATTAATAGGCCATGTGACCTGCTTATGTCACAAGAAGCCTAAGACATATGTGGTGGGAGGAGCTTCCTGACAGGAAAAGGAAGTTAAGTCACAGGAAATGCTGAGAGAGAGAAAGATGTTATGGCTGCTAATGGCCGCCCTCATGATTGTTAGAACTGAACAAGCTGACTTAGGTCTACTGTGAGTTTGTTTTTGGGGAGACCCCGCAGGGGGTCAGAGAGGTTTTGGGATGGAGAGGCTCCATGTTGTGATGTTATGTATGGAATGTTTTATTGCTCTGATAGATTAGATAAATGGCTTGTGGGATATGGTTCTCTGGTGTCTGAATAAATGGTTTACTTCTTCTACCTTCTATGTGGAGAGTCTCATATACTTTGCGATGCAGAACTACATAGGCATTTTGACAATTATCATCTACATTGTCATTATTGCTTTATTCATACATTATTTGGTGACTAGGAGGATGAGATCTCAAGGTATAAGACATTTATTTAGAGGTAGAAGGGCTTTAGAAGAAGAAATGGTTGTCCCAGGATGGGAGGATGTAACTTATTACTCTCTAGCAAGGGAATGGTCTAAAGGCACTGGTCTCTGTGAGGACTGGAAGCAGAAGCTACAGAGTGGAAGACCTAGAGACTTGAAGCAATGTCTCAGAGAGGTTACTATTGAGCTAGGAATGGGAACCCCAAAAGAGATCTCTAGACGTGGCCGAATTTTACTCACAGCCTATCATATTGTATGTGAACACAGAGACAGACTATTAGGAGAGAGAGCTCAGGCCCAGACAGTTCCTGAAACATCCGAGAATACTCAGCCTATACCACAGCAAGATGGAGAAACTCAGGTGGTAGAACAGCAGGAAGCTAACAGCCTTGTAAATTCAGCTAGAAGGCAGTGAGCCAAGGAGGTCAAGGGCATCTCAGTTCAGCCGAGGTTGCGCCTAGCAGTCAGTCTGGTTACCATGGTAACAGAGGCATACAATCTAGACAGGAGGATACAATGTCAGAGTCTGTGGCACATGGTGATACTCTGTGGCATGCTACTTCTGAGACACCATTGAGTGTTACAGTATTAAGACAGACTTCTCAAAGAGAAGTGTGCCCTCTACAGCGGAGGAGAGAGGAAACACAAGATCATCATACGCAGTTTAGGTAGATTTTGGAGGATTTTACACAGCAAGAAATCACAGATATCTTGAGTAGGTTCACCCAGAAAATGGGAGAATCATTAAATGTCTTGCATGGTGAGAATCAGTGATGAAGGGGCAGCATGAGTGTCTGTAGATTCTATGGATTGTATGAGATTCATAAGTATTAGTCAGAATTCTTTTGTACAGCAAGTTTTAGGGATTATCATTCGCAAAAAACTAACCAAACAACCAATTTGTTGGCTTTGGCTGTGACAGGCTGTAAAGAGGAATACTCTGCTGGTACTATGTGGCCTACTGCAGATAGACTCTGGTGTTCAATTAGGGACTGTGGGAGAAAGTTAAAGGAGGAGGTAATGAAAACTGCTATTATGTTGGGGAATGCCAAAGTTTATTATGAAACTCCCTTGGGACTCTCACAAAGAAATTTAATAGTTAAGACAGCTCTCCACACTTATAAACATGTGATTCTGACTCTGCTGACTTGGAGAAGTAGGGAACCTTCTTTCAGAGGTGCTGGATAACATTTCATAGTTAAGTGACTTTGGAGACTGAGGCAACAAATTTCCTTGGGAAAGAAGGGTACATAGCCAACAAATTCAATGTCTAACGAATAGAGTGAAAAGGAAAGAGATGTTTACCGCTCTATTGAAAGCAGGAGTAGATTTTAGAATAGATGGTATTCTACCTAATGAGCTATACAAAATTTACCAAGATAAGGGCCTTAATAGAAAACAGAACAGAGAAGTAAGAACTGCCCCTACAAATCCTTTTTTTTTCTTTTTTTTAATTCATATTTAATTTATTTAATATATTTAGTTTTCAGCATTGATTTTCATAAGAGTTTGAATTACAAATTTTCTCCCCATTTCTACCCTCCCACCCACTCCAAGATGGCGTATATTCTGGTTGCCCCATTCCCCAGTCAGCCCTCCCATCTGTCACCACACTCCCCTTCCATCCACCTTTGCCTTCTTCTCTTGTAGGGCAAGATAAATTTCTACGCCCCATTGCCTGTGTATCTTATTCCCTAGTTGTATGCAAAAACTTTTTGTTGTTGTTGTTTTGCAATGTCTGTTTTTAAAACTTTGAGTTTCAAATTCTCTCTCCTCTTCCCTCCCCACCCACCTTCCCTAAGAAGGCAAGCAATTCAAAAAAGTCCACATGCGTATCATTATGTAAAACCCTTCCACAATACTCATGAAAGATTAACTATGTTTTACTCCTTCCTAACCTACCCCCTTTATTGAATTTTCTTCCTTGGCCCTGTCCCTTTTCTAAAGTGTTCATTTTTGATTACCTCCTCCCCATCTGCCCTCCCTTCTATCTTCCCCCCTTTTTCATCTTCTTCTTCCTTGTTTCCAGTGGGGTAAGATACCCAGCTGAGTATGTATGGTATTCCTTCCTCAGGTCAAATCTGTTGAGAGCAAGATTTACCCATTCCTCCTCACCTGTCCCCTCTTCCCTTCCTAGAGAACAAATTTTTCTTGCCAGTTTTATGCAAGATAATTTACCCCATTCTATCTCCCCCTTTCTCCCTCTCTCAACATATTCCTCTCTTATCCCTTAATTTGATTTTATTTTTTTAGATATCACCCCTTAATATTCAACTCACCCTGTGGCCTCTGTCTATATATATATATACATATATGTATATATATATATATATATCTACATATATACATACATAGACACACACATATGTATATATATATGCATACACATATATATGTATGCATATTCCTTTCAGCTACTATGATACTGAGGTCTCCTGAATCATACACATCATCTTTCCATGTAGGAATGTAAACAAGACA
>CM053622.1:276360888-276385928 GCA_028646595.1 Phalanger gymnotis | reverse complement strand
AGGGTGGGTGGGAAGGGAAGAGGGGAGAGAATTTGGAACTCAAAGTTTTAAAAACATATGTGCAAAAATGAAAAAAAAAAGTTTTCATGTGCAATTAGAAAATAAGATACACAGGCAATGGGGCATAGAAATTTATCTTGCCCTACAAGAAAGGAAGGGTAAAGGGGATGGGAGGGGAGGGCTGACTGGGGAACAGGGCAAACAGAATATATGCCATCTTGGACTGGGGTAGTAGAGTGGAGGGTAGAAACGGGGAGAAAAGTTGCAATTCAAACTCTTGTGAAAATCAATGCTGAAAACTAAGTATGTTAAATATTATATTATTAATGTTAAAATAGTATATTTTATCATTGCAGGGATTCTGTTATCATGCAGCTAGGAATTCAAAAATGGTTTCTCAGTGATGCTCAAAGAAATGCTGTGCTCAGCACTTTTCCAAATAGTATATTGGTTGTAAGGCTTTTGTCTGCTTGCAAAAGATCTTTTTTTCCTGCATAAAACTAGACTCTGATTTTCCTAGCTGGTTCACTGCATTTGCCTTGCCTTATTTTATGTCAGTTAAATAGATTTGTCAGTTTGATATAGCAGCCAAGAAAAGTAGAGTGCTTTTTCTTTAGTTGATCAGCATTGCTTTTTTAAACCACTTATGAAATTCAATCTAATAAAAAATATTAAGCACCTATTATATGAATAACTATGCCAGGTGCTAGGGAAATCTAAAATTTTATAAGATAAAGCCTTTGCACACATGGAGGTTTACAATCTGATATAATGTGACATATTACAGATTTAATGTAAAATAATATCTGGTAAGGCATTAAAGAAGTTCAAGTGCTTTTTTAGGAACAAGGGGAAAGGGATCAGTACTGGCTTGGAGCCAGGTAGTGGGGGCAGCTAAGTAATCACAGAGGAAATAGAAAAGATAAAATGGATAGAAATTGAGTAGGTAAAGAGAATAGAAGAGGAAAATCCATGTGTAAGGAAGATCGTGAATAGTCTGACTACAGATACAGAAGCCTGAAAGTAATCTTTTGGCTAGGGGTGTGTGGGTGTGTGTGTGTGTGTGTGTCTGTGTCTGTGTCTGTATCTGTCTGTCTGTGTCTTCATATATGTGTGTGTTTTTAAGGTGGCGCTTATCTGGTACCAGACTAAAGAACACAGGGGTTTGGAGTCAAAAGACCCAGGTTCAAGTGCTAATTCTACCTTACCAGTTGTGTAATTTTAAGCAAGTAACTTAACTTCTCTGGCCTCAATTCTCTCCTCTGGAAAATGGCAGGAAATATAGAAAGCCTTTTCAATTCTAATCTATGAGAATGTCAAGCAAAAGTGTTTGAATTTTACTTTTTAGGCAGTAGGGAACCAATCGAGATTTTTAAGGCAAGAAGTGACATGTCTCATGTATAGAGATTTTTACACAGGAAAGATTATGTTGGCTGTCCCATGAAGAATAGGTAGGATGTCAAAAAGAAGGGAAATGGGGAACCCATGAGACTCTTGCACTAGCTCTAATGGATTGTGAAACCCTGTACTCGAGTATTGGCAGTGGAAAAAGAAGGATGGAGAAAAATATAAAAGATGATTTTGTTGTCCAGAGTATTATACTAAGAGCTATGAGGGGAATCCAAGACAAATAAATTATACAGCCCTAGTTCTTTTTTTTTTAATACAGCCCTAGTTCTGGAGGAGCTTACCTAGTTTCAAAGGTCAATGTTGTAACACATATTTTATTTTTTAAATAGCATTTTATCTTTTTCTTATTATATATAAAGACAATTTTTAGCATTGATTTTTACAAAATTTTGAGTTCCAAATTTTTCTCCCTCCCCTCTTCCTAAAATGGTAAGCAATTTGATGTAGGATGTATATGTGCAATCATGTAACATATTTCCATATTAGTCACAGCTGTGAAAGAAGAAACAGACCAAAAGGAAAAAAACACACACAAAAGAAAGTAAGTAAAAAATAATATGCTTCAATCTGCATTCAGAGTCCACCAGTTTTTTCTTTAGATGTGGACAGCATGTTCCATCATAAGTCCTCTGTAATTGTCTTGGATCATTGCTGAGAAGAGCTAAGTTATTCATAGCTGATCATCACACAATGTTGCTATTACTTTGTACAATGTTCTCTTGGTTCTACTCATTCACTGTGCATCAGTTCATGCAAGTCTTTCCAGGTTTTTCTGAAATCCACTTGCTCACTATTTCTTATTGCACAATAGTATTCCACTACATTCATATACCACAGCTTGTGTACACATCTTTTAAAGGCAAAAACTTGACTACTCTTATTATATAGCTGTCATTATACCTAATGACTCTTAGTTGTCTGTGCCTCTGAACAGAAGTAGTGTCAAGAAAAAATGTTCATTAGCCCTGTCCCCACCCAAAAAATTTTGCCTAGCTTTAACTTTCAACTTATCTTTTCACAGAAACTACTTAACTAGAAAATATGATTGATTCAAGTTCTTTCACTCCATCAAGTTCTGTAGCAATGGTAGTAGACAGAATGGAAATCTGTGAAGTCGTTAATTATTAAATATGGCCTTTTGGACATTTATCCAACAAGCTGCTCATTTCATGGAAAAATTTTAATGTAGCTGCACAACAGATCAAAAAATCCACTTACCACATTCTTTCAAAGGTGCTCTTTAATTTTATAGCAACAGTTTATTCCTACCTTAGTTCCCTTTTCTACTTTACCATTTGATTAGCTGCTAAAATGGACAGGTTCAAACTAGGAGAGTAATAAAATTTTGTTTACTTTCATTTCTAGGATACTTATATACTATAAGATTCATCATTAAAGACATTAATTCCAAGTGCTTTGTTATCATATAGGATATATGTTAGCATTGTAATCTCAGTCAACTAAGACACTTGGCAAATAATTCTTTTTCCATGCAAGAATGCCTTTGGACCATTCCTTTTTTTAAAGTTCCTATGGAAACTTCAATGTGGCTCTGAAATTTGAAGGCTGTATATTCCTTATTAATTTATTCTTCTCATTCTCTGGGGCTGTTGGTTCTGGGTGTTCCATGCACATCTAGAAGCAAAGGTAAAGTGGCCTGAATTCTAGGGTGTTTCTTTTAGCAAAGGGAATGTAGTGTAAAAACAGTCAAATGCTTAGTGATTGATTGGTTAGACATCAATTCAATTCAACAAGCATTTATCACATGCTTACTTTTTGGCAGGCTCTGTATTATATTCCAGGGGATACAAAACCAAGTAGAAATAATTTCTGGCTCCTAGAAAGTTATAGTCTATATAACAACACATATAAAGAAAAATGAAATCCAAAGTATTTTTGGAGGGAGGATGATAGCAACTGGGTAGAACGAGATAGACTTCTTGTAGGATGTAGCACTAAAGCTGAACTTTGGAGGAAGCTTAAGGATTCTATGAGGCATAGTAAGGATGGAATACTCTCCTGGCATGGCAGATAGCCCATGTAAAAGCACAGAAATAGAAAATGGTATTCCATTGTGTGAAAAACAGCAAAAATGCCTGTTTGGTTGGACAGTATGAAGAAGACGAAAAATGCATATAATAAGACTAGAAAGTTAGTTTGGCCCAGATTTTGAATGTGAAATTTTAAATGTGAAATGTGAAAAATCTTAAAAGGGGAACAAAAAGGTTTGGTTTTGTTCGTCAAGGCAAGAGGAACCCATTGGAGCTCCTTAAACAAGGGAGTAACTTAGGAATATCAATTTAGCACTGGGGTGGAGGATGGATTGGAAAGGAAAGAGACTTGAAGCAGGCAGAACAACTATAATTGCTGTTGCAATTATCCAGTTGAGAGATGATAAATGCCTGAACTAGGGAATGGGTAGAGAGAATTTGGGGGTAAAGGCCAGCAAGGTGACACAGTAGATAGGAGCCAGGAAGACTCATCTTCCTAAGTTCAAATCGGGCCTCAGATGCTTACTAGTTGTGTGACCCTGGACAAGTCACCCTGACACAACTGAAGAACAAGAGAGAATATGATATACATTGTAGAGGTGGAACCAACAATATTTAGCAATTGATTGGATCCAAGTTGTGAAGGAGCAGGAGGCTTTCTGGATAACTATTTTGAACCTGGGTGAACAGGATGGTAGTGACTTCTACAAGACTAAAGAAGTTAGGAAGAGAGGAGGGGTTTTTTTGGCGGGGGTGGGGAAGATTAATGAACTCCATTTTGGATGTATTGAGTTTATGAAAATACAGGGTATTCCTAAAGTCTGGACACATGGGCAAAAATGCATATTTTCAAGAAATGAATGACATTTTCAACATTTTATTTAATTGGAATATTAACAGATAATATCTCCAATATGATTTCTATCATTTGTGATGCAAAGGTTGATGCGCTTTGCAAGATTCATGTGAACTCTATGTAATAATTCCACATTGCCGTCAATTTTAGCACATTCACTCTTTATGCATTCAATCAAGAGTGTTGCATCTGTGATTTTCATTGAGTACACCTACTCCTTTTAGCATACCCCCAGAAAAGAAGTCAAGGGGGCTAAAGTCTGTTAATATTCCAAATATTTCAAAATATGTGTTTTCCTATGTGTCCAAACTTTAGGGACACCCTGTAGATTGAGAGCGGGAAAGCAATTTGAGGGACATCTAGTGTAACCCCCTCATTTTGCATATGAGGAAACTGAGGCACATGGAAGTTAAGGAACTTGTCCGAGGGCACACAAGTATAATAGGTGGCCGGTGTTAGAAGTTGAACCCACATCTAACTCTATCTGGTGCTCTTTTTCTACAACAGCAAATTTATATATGTGCTTTTTGTGTCCTAGGTGTTGAGAAAGATGCAGAGATTAACTGTCCTGCCCTCATGAAGCTTACTGTCTAGTCATCGGTCAATAAATATTTTTTAAGCAACTAATACATGCCAGGCATGTGCTAAGCACTGGATGTACAATGAAAGGTTGAAGAGAGTCCCAGCTCTCAAGGACTTCATAGTACGTAGATAAGAGACTAACACAGATAACTTGACTACGTGATAATACATTGCTGCATGTTTTTTCTCCTTCCGTGGCTCCAGTCTGCAAAAATTAGTCTTGTATAGCTTGAGGAAGTAGGGTGAAACTGGATACAATAAGCTTTAGGGAATTTTTCTTGGGTTCAATTAGCTATCTCCTGTGGCCAAGAAAAACCTGCTGATTTTGCTTTGCCTGGGAGTAGAAAGCCCAGGAGGGCAGTGATAGGAATTCCATTTCACGTCATCTTCCCTGGTGTGAATGGAAGAATGGAGTGCCACCTTTTCTTCAGAACTGTTTATTCAAAGTGATAGGCGTAGAGAGAAAAACAGGGTGATACAGAATTGGAAGAGCCTGAAAGCCACTACTTTAAACTGAATTTAATCAGTTACCATCTAGAAGTGAAACCCCAGATGGCAGTGATATGAACAGACAAGAAGAGCCGGGCTGCGTTGATTTGGCATTTTAAAAAGTTAGTTTAATCGTTCCCTACAAACTGAACTTTAAGTTGGCCAGCCAATTTGAAACCGAAACCAGAGCAATATAAACATAAAACCAAGTGCAATGTTTTTATGTCAGCATCTCCTAGCTCAAATGATACGTTTATCTTACTGATTGCTTCATTTCTAAAACCAAAACAAAGTGAAAAATCAGTTTAAATGTGAGAGAATAATCATCTCAGTTCTATTCAAAGTCTTTTGTTCCCATTTTAAAACATTTAACAGATTCTGCTTTTTAGGAGCTCAATTACATGCTGTGGCAGGAATAGAATTTGTGTTCTTGTGTTGTCCTACCTTTACTTTAACATTCCTAACATCTCTAATCCTGTGCTTACTTTTGTTTTCCTTTTTATTTTCTGCTCTATTTTAGGTATTCTGGGATTTCAAGGCTGATAATCTGGGGACTTTAAAACATTATTTAAAAAAATAAGATTATTGATGCTTTTCGTTTTTACTTCAAAGTTATTTCTAAACATATGGGCAAAGCCACCTTTACCCTCTCCTTCATAACAAAGAAAAACAGTTCAGCAGAAACTCATGATAGAGTGACCACATCTGACACTGTGTATGATATTCTACCATTGTAGGACTTGACTTCTAGGAAACACTATGCAAGGACTACTTAGCTTATAAGACCTAGAATACTAAGGATATGTGCTCTCACTGTGACACTACTATATTTTTTGTGATTTTGGTCAAGGTACAATAAGTCTTCTGGAAAGTGCTTAGGAGATCTTTCCTGCGGTACAAGCTTTGAGTCATGGTTTTGGCTTCCGTTGAATTTCAGTTATTTTGCAATGGTTTAGAATCACATAAAGTACATGTATGTCGTCATTCCCTACACATCACTGAATGATGTGAAATTTAGATGCTTTATGGGAAATTACCAAATTTTAGGGCCAGGAGAGGCCTTAGGAATCATCCAGTTCTGAAATATATTTTTAGAGAGGAAAAACTGAAGCCCAGAGAGAGCTGACACTGAGCAAATCACTAACCACATCAAGCTTGGACTAGAATCCAAGTCTCCTGACTCCTGGCCCAGTGTCCATTATAGGAAGAGAAAGGAATATACATCTATAGAGTACTTACTGTGTACTAGGCATTGTGGTAAGCATTTTTTATAAGTATTATCTCATTTGATCCTCATGGGAACTCTGGAAAATAGGTGTTATTATTATCCCCATTTTACAGGTCAGAAAACTGAGACAAATATGGTTAAGTCACTTACCCATGATCACACAGCTAATAAGTGTCTGAGGCTGGATTTGAACTCAGGTCTTCTCTAGGCCCAGTGCTCTATCCACAGCTCCACCAGCTGCCTCTCATACTTTGGAGCAGACCAGCTATTCAGCAATCACTCTCTTTCCTTGCTTTGTATTTATACGACTGTTGTTACTAGAAAACAGACTACAGTATTTTGCATAGAACAGATTTTGAAGTAATTTGAAATTTATTGAGAGACAATGTGGCCTGGCAGATAGAAGGCCTGCATTCAAATTCAGCCTCGGACAGTACTGGCTGTGTGACACTGTAACTTCTCAGTGCCCCTGGCCAACTCTCTGTGCCGCAAAGCAAGCGTCTATCTGCTTTGGTAGAAGGAGTTTTCTCCCTGACTTTTATACCAATGAAATCACAGCTCTACACAAGCAAAAAAAAAAGGAAACTTAATATTAAGCGCAGTATATATTTTTATGAATCATAGCTACTTCTGGAGAATAAGTGCTTCCTAATTGGTAGGTGAAAACATGCTACTTGTTTTGTTGTTGTTTGCTGTTAATATTATTATTGTTATTAATTTTTAAGCAGTTAATCATTTTGACAAGGCCACGTGTGTATGCTACAAGTACAAAAGTGATATTTTATTCTGCACTCAAGTTTTAAGACCAGTAATAAAGGAATGAGAAAAAAATCAAGCTTCTTTTTAAAAAGACGATACACAGAATTGAATGTTTTTAGGACTGTGTTTTCAGTCAAAGGGTAATGGAAATATTGAACTTTATAGAGTTGCTTAAAAAAAATCCTTTCTATGTCAAGGAGTAGATCCCTATTCTATTCACTAACTTGACTCTTTTGGTCTTAGTTTAATGTGAGTCTCAAATAAAACATGCCAATTCCTGTAGTCAGCCTGCTGATGCCTTAAGTGGTTTCATGATGGAACTTGCTACTGAAAATCTCACTGGTCATTCTCTACAAAATAAAAATGTCTTAACTTCAGGACATAATCCCTGAGTGATTGGAGTGTTCTAAACATTTTAATATGAAGATACTACTAGGTAACAGAATATGGCTCATTTTAAGAGTATACACTTAAGCCAGCCATAATAATGAGAGCACACAGTTTTATATATAATAGCTAACATTTATGTAGCACTTTCTATGTGCCAGGACCTGTACTAAGTACTTTACAATTATCATCACAACAATTTTGAGAGGTAGGTGTTATTTTGTTGTTCAGCCATTTCAGTCATATGAACTCTTCGTGACCCCGTTTGGGGTTTTCTTTGCAAAGATACTGGAGCGGTTTACCATTTCCTTCTCCAGCCCATTTTACAAATGAAGAAACCAAGGCAAACAGGGTTAAGTAATTTGTCCAGGGTCACACAGGTAGGTTTAGCACTCTATCCACAGCACCACCTAGCCACAGCATGGTTTTAATAGCCAGAATATTAACTAACCAAGAAACAGAGACCCACAGTGACTTTGAATCCCATCTCTTCTATTCACATGTGAGACTGTGGTAAAATCCTATCACTTTTTTGGACCTCTTTTTCTTCATGTCTAAAAATGAAGGAGGTGGACTATACAATCTCTGAAGTTCCTTCTACCTCCAAATCTTTGAACTTATCATCCTACTCTGACATAAAACCATGAAAGAAAATATTTTTCTTTTAGCGTTTTCATGTTTTTCAACTTTTAGAGTACTCATTGTGAAGATATCTGCAAGAAATAAAGAAAAAATTTCTATTCATTTTGTTTCAAGGTTTCCCAAGAAGGTGGAAAGATTGTGAAATGACCATAATTATACTGGTCTCTTTGTCTTTATTTTTCAATAGATAAAGAATATTCAGCATTTATGGTCTAGGCACTATGTGCTAAACATTAGGAATACAGATACAAGCAAAGAAAACCATTTCTGACCTCAGGAAACTATTACATTCTAATGGGAGAAATGACATTAATGAAATTAATTAGAAATTAGATTATAAATTAATTAATGGAGAATGGAATGAAACAAAGGGTAAGACAGAGGGTACTTGAAGGAGCAAAACTGCTGGAGAGGAGGCAATGTCCAGAAGTTAGGTTTTTGCAACTTTGTGGCCTAAAAAACATTTGTTCTATCTTTTAATAACTTAAATTCCATTCTCTTTAGTTCAGCTGTTTGATACTTGTAGTCTTATGGATAGTATTTTGAATTATATATTCCTGAAGTTTTTGTGAATCTTTAAGAGTTAAGAGATTTGCTGCAGCAAATCAACCAAACCCTTTTTCTCCCTGTAGAGGTTACATCTATTTTAAAGCTTTCCTTTTGGGGATGGGAGGATGGAATGTAGGTGGGGATTAGAGGGTCCATTTTCCATGACAAATCAATCACTCCTAAACATCTCTGGCTGAAGAACATTTTATGGATTTAAGGATGCATTGAGGTCAGGGTACCTCGCCCTTAGGGGAATTTTAACCAAAATTGCAGGCCCTTTCCTCAATCACTAAAGAAAATGTGATTAAAGAGCCCTCTAGCTTCCTGGGAAGTGCAGAGGCAGGGTTGCCATTCCCCAGGGGTGAGCTGAGGGACAAGGAGACAGAAGGGAAAAAGCTTTGTTTGACGCAGCACCTAGGATCACTAGTCCAGGACTTTATGATCTCACTTGTCTTCTCAGTGTACTGATGTGGGTCCTTATGATCCTGCCATAGTGTGGAGAGTTACACACTCGTGTGTGTGTGCGCGCGCGCACGCATGCCTGCCTGCCTTTTAGGGGGAGGCACAGTATAGTGGGAGAGAGACTAGAGGGTGGATAAAGAGATTTTCAGGTGCAGAGGGAGAATTGTTTTTTTCCATTTTGTTTTTTGAGAAAGGATCTGGTAGATATGGCCAAAGAAAGGAAAGAAACATCTCAAGATTTTGAGCGTTGGAGATGAAAGAACATGTTTTGAGTCATCATCAACAGTGATACTAGAGTTACTTCAATATTTCAAGTGATCTGCTAGCCCAGGGATGTAGATGCTTCCTACATGACAAGCTGTCCATATTTGTCAGCCCTGGCTGTGATTGTGTCTGTTTTTCCATTGAGCTCCCCAGGCTTTGCCCAAGCAATGGGAGGCCTTTCCCCAGGCCAGGGCTTCTGAACCACATACAATGCCACAGTGATGTTCTTCATTACTCTTTTGCTATAGTCATCATTGGATATATGCTGATGCCTATTTGGACCCAAGTTTGTTTCTCCACTCATCCCTGAGTCACCCACCATTCTGATTATGTGCAAATTGTGGTGGTCTAAAATGCCTAGTCACACTCTTTCATTGGAAAGATATTTTATTAAAAAAGCTGAGTCTTTGAACTGGGCAATACCTTGAGGTCATTAAGGGCAGTGAGCAGTTTCTCTAGCGCAATTCAGCCCCATCTCTTCTCTGTCAATTCTGGACTCAGCTTGTTCTTCATCTACAATGCTTGTCTTAGATGTATGTACTGATATAACTCAGTGAACTGGCTATTCAAATGATTACTTATTAACGTCAGGCAAAACCAGAGTTAACCCCAGGGGCTGTAACTAGGAAATAAGCTTTTTTTCCAGGGCTCTCAAATTTAAAAAGCCCTGAGAGCATTTGCATGCCTTCAGACATTTTGAAACCACTGAGTTTGGCACCTAGTTAGCAAGACTAATTAGTTAAAATAGCGAGTTTCTTCCCCCTACTCAGATGGGCTCCTTTAGCTCTATTCACCCGCTCCCAAGTTGATTTAGGTGTTCTGTAATCGCTAGTGATCAAGTTACAACTCTGGTTATTCCATACACAGGGCAGGTAGGTGGCACAGTGATAGAGTGCTGGACCTGGAGTCAGGAAAACTCAGACACTTCCCAGCTGTGTGACCCCAGGCCAGTCATTTAACCCTGTTTGCCTCAGTTCCTCATCTGTAAAATGATCTGGAGGAAAAAATGCCAATATACTCCAGTATCTTTGCCAAGAAAACTCCAAATGGAGACACAAAGAGTTAGACACGACTGAAATGACTGAGCAACAACGAATTCCATACACAAAATAAAGAGGTAGGGATCATAGGACAGAGCAGGGACCAGGTTCAACATGAAGAATGATTGTATCTGGTCTCCACTATAATATTATTGTGGCCACTGCCTTTGCTTTGGAGTTCACAATATTCTCTCCTAAACTCCTCTCCCCTGCCCCCACCCCTACAAATATAACTGAAGATTTTGGTGCAGTGGTAAATAGCTATATACCACATCAGAGTGGTACAGAGCCAATAACACTTAGTTCTAAGACCCATTTTCGCATATTTTAATAGAAAGTGCTCTCACAACAGCTTCACCAGCAGCTGCTGTGAAGGGCTTAACTTTGAATCTTCATGTTGCCTTGGAGGACAACAAAGTATAGTGGAAAAGACATGAGTTTTTAGAATTGAAGACTTGGGTTTCGGTGCCTAGTTCTTCTACTTATTACCTGTGAGACGTTGGACAAATTACTTTCTGTTTTTACTATAAAGTGAACGGGTGGACATAGATCCCTTTCAGCTATAACTTCTAAGGCAACTTCCTTAGGAACCTTTTCAGATCCTTGGCTATGTCCCCAGGCAAGGTCAGTTAACCAAGTTTTATCTTTATTACTGTATGACTGGACTAAAATCTGACCCGCCAATTAACCCAATTTGATTAAGTAAAGGGATAATTTCTTTTTCAGTTTGGGTCCATATCCCTTTTACATTATTCCCCCTTTTGAGGATTAATAGCCCATGTTGTGTTTGTCCTTCGTTCTCGAAGAGGACCATGATATCAGGGAAGTGATGACATGACTAGCAGTTGACTTTGTTTTAAGTGAGGGAGGGCTGTGCAAGGTCCCCAGCCTCACTTTCTCCTCCAGAGCCATCTGGGTCCAGTGGCCTGATATTCATCAGGATGACTGGACATGGTCCAGGATGCAATGGTATACCCTGACCCTTTCAGGCTAAGACCTTTTCAGGTTCTCACTTTGAGTGAGGTAATGCCTATTCAGTGAATAGGCCTCTTTAAAAAGTTAATGAAGGGATGGCCCCTTTAATCAAAAACTTAAAAAAAAAACAAAACCATATAACTGGGAGAGGAAGACCCTCAGGGTTCCTGGCCAAAAGAGAAATAATTACCAGTTAGTATTTACATTCACTCCGTGCTAGGAGGGCAGAGGCCTGTTGTTGAATTTTTGCACTCGAGAGTGAATTGGGTAAAGGAGCTCGTAGTACTTGTTAGCAGAGAAAAAAAATACTTAGCCCCTCTATCACTTGTATTTGAATACAAACCTCCCAACTCCTAGTCTTGGGTTGTCTCTAGTCCTCAATAATCTTGACTGAAGATGAGTCCTTTGTTACACTGCTCAGGATGTGGCAAACAGCTTACCTCCCACCTGGGGGGAGGGGCCCTCCATACACCTTTTACTCTTTCCTCTTCCTCTCTTCCCTTTCTCTCCAGCTTTTGTCTTCTCTTTCTCTGTGCAACTAGCTTTATGCGGCTTTCTTTCTGCTGCTTTACCTTCCCTCTCCAGTTGCATTTTTCTCCCTTTCCTTCTCTGTATCTCCCAAATTCTCACAGAATGTTAGAGCCAGATGGAACTTTAGGAGTCACAGCTAATATAACTCTTAAGTTTCCTACAAGAGCAAACAGGCTCAGAGAGGGGGAATAGCTCTTCTCCTATTCCTTTTCCTCTACCTTCCTTAGCTATTTGTAATAAAAAATTGAAACATATTTAACAATAATTGTTTTATTTGTGATATAAAGTTTTATGGACCTTGTTAAAATATTTAAATTAGGGTGAATTTAATGTCATATTTCTATCTTAGAAAAAAAAGACAGAAAAACTCATGTGAATTAAATTGCTTCTTATTTCCTTGTAACCTTTGATTAGGCCCCTATTCCCCCTTCAGGATTTGTGGTCACAAATAGGAAAAAGATGCTCCACCCTAAGCAGAAAAAAATAGACGGCAAATTTTCATTTTGTTCGGTAGTTTGAAGTGAGAGAATTGTGCTGAGAGAAACTGAGACTAAGAATGAAAGTGGGCTTGGGAAAGAAATTAGAATGTCTGGAAGAGACCTGGGGAGTATAGATAATAAAGAGGATTGTCAGAAATATTACACAGATTGTGTTTGGAGATTTCAAAGGAAAAGGAGATATCACAGGAGAAGCAAGAGGAAGAAAATGGAGTGAATTGGGGACTAGATGTGCTTAGGATTTTTACAATTACAGTCTGAAGAATCACATGACTTCCTGCTTTGTGTCTTCGTTTTGTTTTCATATTTTTTTGGAAGGAGGGTGTTTCCTGTTTAAAGTGTGATATTCATTTCAGCTTTGGTAGAATTTAGAAAACAGAAAAAAATTCGAAACAGATTTTTGAACAAGAATGACTAGCATTGCTTCCTCTTCTGGTTGAAAGTTGCATTTACTTTAAATCATAGAGGCAATAGCTCATAGCAGCTAGAGAGCTGTCAGAAAAGGCCTGTTCGATTCCTACCACTGAGTGGCTGTATGACTCTGGACAAATCACTTAACTGAGAAATTAAGAGAAGAGTTCAAAACCTGAAGTCTTATGCACTTGTTCATTTAATATTTTGAAGACCATATTTCAATATAATTGACTTCCTTTGCAATTCTTAAATCCTAAAGCGTTGTGGTATTGTGGATAGAGTTCTAGATTTGGAGTTAGGAAGACCTAGGTTCAAATCCTACCTTAGATTCTGACTAATATGTGACCCTGAGCAAATCCCTTAACTTTTTTGAGTCTCAGTTTACTCTCAATCTCTATGTCTCCTGCTTCTAAAATCTAGGATCTCATAGATGTGTACATTATTACTACCATTATTTGAACCTGTTATCTGGTGTTATTAACTACTTCACAGGCTTTCAATTTTAAAATAAAGATGCCTAAGCATCTCTCTTTGTGGAGTTCTATTCATAATGTAATGAGAATCTCTAGTATTAGGACCAGTATCACTGGATGCTTCATGATGGGACTTTGCTGTTTCTAGGTGGTCTGAGATGGGATGGAATTAGAAGATAATTGTCTTTTCCCAAATTCTTTTATTAGCGTGTCTATTCTGGTAGCTCTAGTGAAACTGAGTAGAAAGTTTACATCTTAAGACTTTTATTCCCTGCAAAGGATCTCAAAGATCATCTGGTTCATGCCATCACTTTACACATGAGAGACCTGAGGCCCAGAAAAAGGAAGTCATTTGTCCAAGCTATTGCATCCCTTCATACGCATTTTCTTGAACTGTTCCTTTTTGTTTTTATTTGGAACCATTGCCCTTGATACCATATAAAGATTAACAACTGATAATTATCTAAAGGAAGAGACAGATGAATTATCTCTATACTTAACAAAACATATTTCAGACATACGGTATACAGCAGACTCAGTTTTCTTCCAAATGCTATAATTCCATGAAATACTGTTTCCCACTGCAAAGGCTATCTACAACTCCCTTTCTACCTGTCCAGAGTGACTGTTTTGGGTTAGAAAAAAAAAGTTCAAGGGATTGTCTCCAGAAAAAAACTTTGGTAGTTTGGTAGAATTGAGGTGGGTGTGTGGTGGAGAGGACAGTGGGGATCAGAATATTGAGAATAGTTCTGTTTGCAAATAATTTGTAATTTTTAAAAATAAAACTAATTTGATCTTTACAATACCTATATGAAGGTAGGCATGTAAGTTTCACTGTCCCCATTTTACAGATAGGGAAACTGAGACTCAGAGATTAAGTGATTTGTTCAAAATCTTAGGACAAAAAAGTAGTAATTAGCAAAGCAGGTTCTGGGCCTGGCCTTCTGACTCCAAGTTCATTTAAGATCACAGGATTTAGAACTAGAAAAGACCTTAGAGATGATCCAGCGACTAAGAGACTAGATTCTGGCCCAATAACCTCATTTTATTTGTAAGGAAGCTGGAGTCCAGAGAAGTCAAATGACTTGCTTATGGTTATACAAATAGTAATTGACAGAATTAGGTCTCCAACTCGAGTCTTCCAAATGCGGATCGGTACTTTTTCCATTATATCATGCTGACAATTTTTAATCACATACCATATTGAATCTCAGCTCACCCACTAAGGCTCAACATTTTTATCAGTGGTTTGAACGAAGAAATAAATGTCATGCTTAGTAAATTCGCAGATGACACGATGCAAAGAAATATAGCTGACATATTAAATGACATCATCAGGACCTGATATCTCAGCCAGCTACAACAATTAGCCAAATCAATGATTTATTTGTCATCCAGTGAAATTTGTACTTTGATACATCCCTGAATTTGTGCTCTTCTTAATATGGATGTCCATCTTCAGCTTGCCATGGAGATCTTTCTCCCATGCTTTTTCTCATTCTTTGCAACTTTTGTACTTGCTGTTCCATGAATCTTCACAAGTAGTCCACCCAACATTTGCACATTTCTTATTTAATTGTCAGGCATTATCATTTGTATCATGGTTATTTGTCTCCATGTCTTATACTCTATTAGGTTGTGAGCTGTGGGAGGGTGGGGATTATTCCTTGTTTAAATTCTTTCAGTACCTAGTACAGTGCTCTGCATGCACAAGGCATTAATCAATGTTTATTGAAGTTGGAATGTCAATAAAATAAGGAGATTTGAAGTAATGTGAAAAATGCTTCATTTTGCTTTCTTAAAAAATCATTTGTGCCTCTTCAAATGTTCTTTATGGAAATTTTCCAAAAACCACAGCAACCTGTTTTGTAGCGGGGGAAAAAGAAACTTTGTATCTGCTTCTCAAAATTGGGAAAGGGTAGTATGTTATAATGTCCAAGGTTAAGAGTGGGAAAGATAGGGTAAATGTTAAAGTATGTATGCTAATTGTCTATGGCAGAGAACTATAGATCCTACTTAAACTCCTCTGTGCTACTGAAGAACTCATATTAACTTTAAAAAGGTGTTATCGGCTCCTAGGAGAAATAGGAACCTGCTGACTGAACTAAAATTCAGGCTAATGATATCAATAATTAAGAAATAGTTCATTGTTTTTTAAAGAGAAGTAAATATTTGAAGAGAAGTAGAATATAAAAGTTTAAGGAAAAATAATCCTCTTTTAAAAAAAAAGTCTTAAGATCAAAGCATTACAACTTAAGACAAATGCCATGCCAAAACATAATGTTGCCAACTTTCTCTGTAGGGTTATCCTTTCATGAAGGAGGGTTTAGAATAATAAAAACCCAAGTGTATATAGCATATTCATTTTTCTTTGAATCTTTATAAATTATAGAAAAGAATAAATGGCATAACAGAATGTGAGAAATTGCCACCTGAACCCTAGCTCTAGAGTTTAAATTATAAAATGTAGTGTAATAGCCATCTTTTATTTTAGTAAGGATAAATAAAATGATAGTGGAAATCTTTTGAGAGAGGCAGTATTTATGAAAAATGGGGACTCACAAGTGTGCATAGCCAAGTAGTTTGTGCTTTTAGGAGTGAAGGGCGAAATGGCTTTCACACCTACCACTTTGGTGTCTTCTTATTTGTAACTTTTCTGCTAGCTCAGCCCTAATGCCTGCTGTGTGCTTCAGTGTTCATTTTAAAATATAATTTTATAGCTGTGGCCAGAGCTTTAAATAATGAGGAGTTATGCATGGGAGTAGCATCCAACAGTGCAAGGAGCACCAAATTAGAATTAAAGATATATAGGTTTGCACTTAGGTTTTGCTTAGGCAGAATGGTGTAGAGATGTTAAATATACAGGGTGTACCAACACTCCTGAGGGCAGCTGGAACCAGATTAAAATGTAATGGGAAAATATTTAACAACATAAATAAAAATATAATAAAAATACATTACATTTTAAAACTAAGTCAATGCATGGCCTATAGGGATCCTTATGTGTTGTCAGGAGCAAAATTCAACAAAGGTAAACTGAGGCATGTTTTCTGTGAGCAAGATAACATTTTATTAACAGGGCATGAAGTTGATAATAAAGGGGTCAATGGCTTGCCTCAATCAAAGCCAAAGATCCTGATATGGAACCTCAGTTCCGTTTTATGAGATTAGAACAAAGAACAGAGCAGAGTAGGTAGGGAAATAATACAATTGGTTATATGCTTGGTGACATCAGGACGTTGAGAAAAACATGATTGGTTCTGTAGTTGAGGCATGGGTAACAATATGATTAATTGGAAGTTAGGGATGAGGCTCTAGCAACAACCTTCCACCTCTTCCCTCCTGTGACTAAGAAAAGTTCGTTGAGTTCAGCTGCAATATTAAAGTGTGGGACGGACTTCTTTGGATAGCAAACCAGACACTAATTCATTGCCTGACCCTAATAAATAAAGGCAACATTGATTCAGGCCAAGGTGTAGCTTTACACACTCAAAATTGGCCAATGAACAATAATAAATGGACTCTGACTATGAGATATAATTCTTTGAACTGATTCTTTGGACTACAATTCAGAAACTTTTCAAGTTTGCTTTTCACTTTTCTCTCACAAAGCAAGACCTGTATTTATGCATTTATTTCTATACTGTTCACAGATTACAAATGATAGCTTAGGGACCATGTAGAATATTCCATATGTAAGAATCTCTACAACATACTTGATGAGGATATAATTATATAATGAGGATACCTACATGAATACATTATGGAAGACATTGTGATGGGTGTGAAATTAATGTTAGAACTGTCTTTAAGAATCATTTAACCCACCCCCCTCATTTTACCTATATGGAAGAGACCCAGTAGTATCAAGGGACTTGCCTAATGTCACATAACAAGGCAGTGATAGAACAGAGACTAGAACTCAGGTTTAGTGCACCAGTCTCTATACTATGTCATTCTCTGAAATGTATACATTATTCCTATATCAGTCACCTGGCCTACCAGTCTATTAACCCTATTTTTTAAAAAAGGAGATAAGACTAGCATAGAATAAGTTTTTGGTGAACCTATGTTCCTTCCTGATACCTAATAATCACCATACTTCCCTTTCTAAATAATCACATATCACCTGTTAATAACATGCTCTCAGATTTTTGCAGGGATTCCTCTCATACTCATTAAGAGATAGATTTAAGAAATTAATCAAATTATACATGGAATTGATTTTTGGATATTAAAATTCCTTTCTCGAGCTCGTATTCTTTCTTCCCCAAAGGTTAAAATGACAGTAGATATATCTTCTACTAGTCCTCAATTCTGTGATGATTTCTTTTTTTTCTCTTGTTATTCTGATTGTAGAACTTTGTTCAAAGAGAAAAAGTGGGAGGTTACATAGAGAATTTTTTTTAAAGTAAGAATGCATTTACAACAACAAATGGAAGAGAATTATCAGTCTTGACATGTGAATCAGGGACATTAACATTTCCCTCAACCAAATCTGTGGTAGCAACTTGTCAGAAGCACAAGGATTAATTTTGTTCATCTAGTCCTTTGAGAGTTAATACTTATTTTATTTAGTCAAAGTAGATGATCTAGAAGTAAAAGGATTGGACTTGGGCACTGTTTTATTTGTTTTGTAGAAATTTGTTAGGTATGATGTGTTTAAAATGCTCTTGTTTTTTAATCTAAGGTTTGGTATTTCCCTCTAGAGATGACTAATATCTCTCAGTGGATTCCTAAGACATTTTAACATAATATATACACACATGCATATTTATGTATGTTTATATCTGAATAATGACTGAATATAACAATCTGCTTTAGATGGTACTACAAGACTGCAAGGTATCTTAATTATTTTAATTTATTATGGCCAGAAGGTATTTGCATGGTTTTGAAAGCAGTTAATGGAAGCCAAAAAGTTTGTAAAATGCATATCATAAAAATCCCAATTGTACTATTTCACTACAACTTTGCATTCAATTTCCATTGTATATGCTATGCCACTTCATGGTTTCAGTCTTTTAAATAAGCTAAGATGGTCTTTTGCTCTTAAAAAATGTATAGATGCTAATTGAGCTAATTTACTGGATCTTAAGAGAATAATAGCTAGCATTTATATAGTGCTGTAAGGTTTGCAAAGCTCTTGACATATGTTATCTTATGTGATCCTCACAATATCCTTGAGAGAAACACCTACAGACATCTGACATCTGCTCTTATATTTTTAATGGACTCTTACATCTGAAAGACTCTTTTTAGTATGATTATGATAATTCTCTTATTTATAGAATATTTCTTTTTATACAGGATAGGCAAGTGAAATCTTATAAATGTGAATTTGTGAAATTGTGTAATGTTTTTCCCTGTGAGGTTTTTTTCAAATATATTTTATTCAAATGTTTACTGACGTCAGAAATGGAAGCATTTGGAGTTGAAGAGACTATATGTAAAAACTACTAAGAAAATGCACCAAGAAATTCCAGGTGTTTTTTTCTGATTTTAAAAGCTTTATTTTTCTCCTCCATGTATGTGAATTGTCAGTGTGGCATTTTAAAAAAGGTTGAATGAAACCTCACTAATTCAGACTAATTGATAAGGCCAGCCTGAGTTATAGAGTTTATACACAGTAATTATAACTGGTTACCAAATTACAGCTTACCAAATTCTGTGAAGAAATGGATGTATAAGAATGTTTTGTAATTAGGTAAGTAAATAAACACTTTTAAGTATTTGAAGGAGTGAGGATTCTTCTTAGCAAGTTTTAAAACCTCCCAGAAATCTTGTTTCTACTCTGTTTGCTTAGCCAGCCGTTTCTTGGTCATTAGTCTGAAAGTAAACTTCAACCTATACAATACCACAAATTCTACATGCCTGGAATCTAAATTAATGTGGATTTTTCTGTGGTTGTATCACTTGCTTGTTACTGAATCAGATGGAATAGAGGAAATTATTATGTAACTAACTGGAAGAGAGAGCTGGTCTTCATTCCAAAAGTTCCTTCCTCATTTTGACTTTAGCCACTTCCATGACATTGTTACTTAACATGTGATACATTTTGCCTTCTAGAATGACATGGTCTTCAGATAATAAAATAGTATGCAAAATGTTCTCATTTTATATATAAACCTCAGTATGTTTAAAATTAGTTAATAGATGCCAATTTTGCTTAAGCCATAATTTTTTTAAAGGCAGGAGCAGAGAATTTATGAGCATTATTTAAAAAAAAAGAAATTGTATTACTATTTTAGGATTGCATTTTAAAAGCTATGAATTTGGTAAAAACCAAATTCGCAGATGTATATAATCCAGTCAAGTCGGCCTTAAATCCCCAGTCATGGGGCACTAGTCAAAGTTCCTGTTTAATATGTTATCAGGGAGAGCATGTGGTATGCACTTTGTTTGACATTTCTGATGATAGTACCTCCAGTGCCTGAACCCACCCCAAACAGTTTTGAAGCTTGTAATCTTGCTTACCTTAATAATGATAAATCAAGGCGTATGCTCCCTAAAGGGTGCTGAATGGATAACTGAAGAGGGTAAGCCACTTAAGAAATATGAGGAAAAGTAAGGGAAAAAGAAAAGAGGATGGGGGGGGGGGTGACAGAATGGAGGGCTGACTGGGGAACGGGGCAATCAGAATATATGTCATCTTGGAGTGGGGGGAGGGTAGAAATGGAGAGAAAATTTGTAATTCAAACTCTTGTGAAAATCAATGCTGAAAACTAAAATATTAAATAAATAAATAAATAAATGATTTTTTTTTAAAAAGAAAAAATGAAAAAAAATCAAACAAACAAAAAAAAGAAATAAGAGGAAAAAAGGCCCCCACTCTTTCCCAGCTTGGGAAAGTGAAAAGTTGTATTTTATCTGCTTTTTAAAAAAATTTTCTTATAGAACACTCTATAAATATAAGCTATTATTAGTGTTGTTATTATTTGAGGCTGTTTTGCTCCCAAAGTATAACTCTCATCCCACTGGGAAAAAAGAAAAAAATGATGCCTTTGTGTCTATGTAATAGATACATATATATATTCACACATACATGTACATATATGTGTGTATATATGTACATATACATGTATACACACACACAGACACACACACACCCACACACACACTAGACAAATGGAACTGGAGCCCTTTACAAATATACCAAAGTAGGGTACTTGTATTCTAGACACTTTTGAACACACCGATCCTGAGCAGGTCAGATAAGGATAAACACATGTGTAGGTAGAATTCCTTTGGTGTAAAGGGCTGCCCTTAATGGACTCGTTAAGCCTTCATAGCTGTTTCTATCTGCAAGTTTCCCTGCTGGGGAAAGGAGCCAAGTCTAACCAGATGTATCCGTTGTTGTTATTGTGTTATTGTTGTGGCTGTTATTGTCTTCGTGGCTGTTAAGCTGCATGTTGACTAATATATATACCAATATTACTGCTCTTCTTTCTTACTTCAGCTAAGTATGGGGAAACTACCTACATGTTAGTTGTTGGTGTGTTTTCTTATTTTAAAGGTGCCTATAAAGTGGCCCATATTAGTTCAAACATATACAGGGAAATTATTGTAGGTAGCAAATCAGCAGGAAAAATACTTCCTTTATAATTTAGACTGCGTTATTTGTTGAATGAAGATGTTAATATATGCAAGACTAAAAACCAATAGAATTTACAACACACCTTTTTATCAAGAGTTCTGAATCTCTAAAAAATTTTTAATGTTTTTGTTGTTCAGTCATTTCAGTCATATTGAACTCACTGGGATTCCATTTGGGATTTTCTTAACAAAGATACTGGAGTGGTTTGCCATTTCCTTCACTAGCTCATTTTTACAGATGAAGAACTGAGGCAAACAGTAAGTGTCTAAGGTCAGATTTCAACTCAGGAGGATGAGTCTTCCTGACTCAAGGCCCAGCATTCTATCCACTATACCACCTTGTAATTATTATACTATGTAAGAAAAATTAACAAAATTTATGGCCTTTTGAAAAAATGAAAACAGAGAGACTAAATCATATATTTCTATCTATCCATCCATCCATCTATTGTTTAATTGTAGGGAACCATAAAGTTCAACCTTGGACAGCAGTTACAAACCAAGCCTTAGATGTCGTATGGAGAACAGTAAAGGGACCAGTGATGCTGGGCATATCATTTCTTGCTGCCGCCCTCTGCCACTTCAGAAGCCTATATTCATATTTAGGACATCGGTTAAAATGGTATGTTCTTTTGACATTTTCTATATTTTTTAAAAATGCCTCTTTTTGAAGCAATTACTTTTTATAAATCACCATTTGACACTACTGTATTTTTTTTAACATTTCAGGTGGAGTGGATACCTGCAGAGAAAATTCAAAAGTAAATATTCTCTTTATAGTCTCTATTGTTCCTGTCTTAGAAGGGAGTGGAGGGGGAAATTGAGGAAAGAAGAAAAGGGAAATTAACAGCTCTTTATATTCAATTTGGTCTAGAAAACCTCAGTGTGGAGGCAGAAGTTGATCTTCTTGGTTATTGTGCAAGAGAATGGAAAGGAGAAACAAGCCGAGCCAAGCTGATGAGGAAGGTATCGCTATTTTTAAAAGCAGGGAAGAAACAAATTCATCCAATTTTATTTAATGTTAGGGAGCCAAATTAATTCCAAAGGGTACATACGTGCAAGTAACTGCTATTTTGTTCATTAAAACTCCTTGAGTCTTGCATTGTCAATTCAAAACTCTACTGCAGACGTTATTTAGTGTGGTTGCTGTTAAGAAGAACCCATTTAAATCGGGTTCCATAATTCAGGAAATTTTAGTGTTATAGATGTTTGCTAAATTCACTGTAATTCAGTGGACATTTATTAAGTAGCAATTAGGTGCTGAGAACACAGAGACAAAACAAAACCATCCCTGCCCTCTATGAGATTAGATTCTGGGGGTGGGGGAGGTTGTGGAGAGCAGGTGTAATACACATATAAGCAGAGAAGTACATGCAAAGTAATTTCAGAAGAGAGAAAGAGTTGGAAGAGATTAGGAAGGACCTTGTTTAGGTAGGAACATCCAGGTTGTACTTGGAAGAAAACTAGGGATTCTGTAAGGTGAGGATGAGGAGGAAGTACATCCCAGTCCTAGTGACTCACTGGGCAAAGGTAGAAAGTCAGGAGACAGAGTGTTGTGATACAAGGAGAGATTAATATTTAAATTTACTGAGAAAATATTATAATCCCCTTCCTTACTCCAAGAGACTATATAAGGTCGTTGCAGAGAGATTCTACCATTTTTATCTTTCTATCTTGAACTTCTAGTACATGTACCTAATAGATGCTGAACAAATGCTTATTTGAACAAATGCTTGTTTGTATTGAATCTAATTAAATTTCTGACCCCCCGAACTGGGCCCCTTTCTGTTTTTTGTAGGTGCTAGAGGACGTGTATGTAATCCTTAACACACGGTCATTGTATACAAAGAATCTTAGCTGTTGAGTTTTTGTAAATAAAGAAAAATTCTTTTAATTTCTAAAACTAAGATGAGAAAAAAAGCTTTTTGTCTTTACCCTTTTAGAAAGTGAATCTTTTTGGTCTCTGATCTATTTGAAATATATAATGTGTAGTGACCATAGATCTTTGGTAAGGGAAATTGAAGTAATGAGGGATAAATGTTCAAAGTCGTTATAATGTTGGCATATCACAGAACAGATTTTTCAATAGATATAAGAGAATGAAACACTTGGGTATTTTGGCTGAAGTCTGTCCTGCTGACCAACTGAGCCTTTGAAAATATGTATTTTGCTTTAAAATATTTGCATAATTGTTACTTCAAAATAACCCTTTCCCTTCAAGCAGGCAAAGCAATTGAGTGTAGTAGCATTGGCATACGTAGGGGTCTCCTCATCTCAGGATCAGTCTGGCAGTCATGCTAAACATTTTACCAAAATTAGCTGTTAATAGCCCAAAAGTGTGTAGAGTATATGTAGTCCTTTCACAGTGGGTGGGTTTTACTTGATCAGGGCAGGAAGAATGCTCTGAAGAGAGTTTACACCTTTTCTTAACATTTTATTTCCGGCCTCCCAAATTGATTTTTCATTGTAGTTGTTTTAAAGTTTCTTTCTCATTGCCAGGAATGATATACCTCCATGCATTGGGTCAAATCACTCAAATGTAACACTGGTCTTTATGGCACTGTGCTTACCTGGTTTTTCTCTAAACTTTGCCCTAATTGCTCTTTTTCTTTTTAACATATAGGCAACTGTACCATGATGGCCATTGAATATTTACTAAAAGTTCTCAGTATTATTTATAGACTGTACTTCATGGTCCCTGCTGTCTAGGTGCTTGCTTTCTAGTATTAATACAAATGGTCCTGGAGTCAAGAAAACTCAGCTTCCTAAATTCAAATCTGGCCTCAGATACTTGCTAGCTGTGTGACCCTGGACAAGTCACTTAACCCTGTTCCTCAACCATAAAATGAGCTGAAGAAGGAAATGGCAAACCACTGCCAATATCTTTGCCAAGAAAATTCCAAATGGGGTCACAAAGAGTCAGACATGACTAAAGACAATTGAACAAGTAAAATAATATCCCTTCCCGTTGAATTGTGAAACAATAACTTGGTTATTTTAAAAAGTTTTTCCATTTGTATTTGGAGCTCTGCAGTTAAATTTGATTTCCTTTCTTTAGACTCTTCCCCTTCAGAATTACAAAAATATATCTTTTTCCCATTGCTCTCATAGGCTTATGAGGAACTCTTTTGTCGTCATCATGTAAAATGCATTCGGCAAGTCAGAGGAGACAACTATGATGCATTAAGATCAGTCCTATTTCAGATACTCAGCCAGGGCCTCTCTCTTCCATCTTGGATGAAAGAAAAAGACATTATAAAGGTAAGATGTCATGTTTTAAGCCAGAAAATATTTCCCGTATAATCCTATGTAAAGTGAAATACTATAGCACAAATGCCTTCATTTCAACGACCCACTTTTTTTCATGATCTGAATCTGAAAGGAACTCTGAGAGTTTGTTTCCACAATCTGGCTAGCAGCTTCTGTGAGGGGTCCAAATCCACCCACAGCCAGCACCCAGAAAGCTGCTGGACAGCCAGAAAGCCCAGGTTCTTTTAATCTGCCTTAATAAGGAGAGCAAGGTTAAGGGGTTGGCAAGCTTACTTTAATTCAGCACACAAATATCAGTCCCTTAGTTCAGGGGAAAAAACAGCACCCTGAACTTCAGAGCAAAATACAAGCAAACTACAAACATCAACAGACAGACCTTGTCTGATTCAAATCCCAATACATAGTTACCAGAGTTCAACAAAGTCTTAGCATCCAGGTTTACAAGCTGGAGGGCTCCTTAGCTACAGCTGCCCGGAGTCTCTTCATCAACACCATCTCAAGAGCCCTTAAACAAATTACAAACAGACAGACCCAATACAATTCATAGTTACCAAGGAACCATCAACATCTGAGTTCAGCCAGGAGCTCAGCAAGGGTGGCTCAGAGTCACGCGCCACTCCTGCTG
>CM053622.1:276341345-276360388 GCA_028646595.1 Phalanger gymnotis | reverse complement strand
CGCACTGGGCTCTGCTTGGCTCAGCTCCGCTCCCCTCGGCTGGGGGCTGGGAGTTCTGTTCGGGACAGACCTTACCCCGACACCATCCAGGCAGACCTGGGCTGGAGTCCTGCTTCCCTCTGCCCCTTTGTGGGTTCTGTAGTTCTAGAATTGGTTCAGAGCCATTTTTTCATAGGTTTTTGGAGGGACTTGGTGGGGAGCTCATGCCAGTTACTGCTTTCCAGTCTCCATCTTGGCCGAATCTTGGTAGTAGATAAATATTAAGTAGTAATACTAGACTGTTTTAAGGTTCCATTTTTGAGTTGAAGAAATTCTATATAATTTCTTACTGAAGCAAGTACATCAATGAAAATTTCTGAACAAATGCAATTAATTAGAGCAGTTATTATCTGCGGGCTTTTCAAGGGTTCCCAGAGCTGTCCAATAATTCACAGATCTGTCAGGTCCTTGGCATGCTTCTCTGACTCAGAAAAGTGTAGGAAATATCTTTCAAATATTTATAGGCTGTGCCAATGGACAGCAGAGAATAACAGCACAGTAAGGATGCATGCTGTATGAAAAAGGATAACAAATTCTCTTGTATATAGTCCTCCTTACCAATGCAGCCATGTGGCCAGAGATTGGGAACTTGGTGACTACGTTCTCTTAGGGAATAATGAGGAAAAGAGAGGGGTTGGCTGCCTGGAAGGATTTCTCCTGCTTTGCACGCATGCTTGACAACCTACACTACTCCCCCCAACCAGTTGAATCTGAGCCAGCTTCATGGACAGAGGAGGAACCTCAGCAGCAGCCACAGAGCTCTGCCCTAGGATTAGCTTATCACCTCAGTGCAGGATTTTCCATGCAAACATTCCCCCCAAAATAGCAATGTGGCTTTTAAAGACAAGATGGTAAGAAGGGACAGGACAGGGGGGACATTTTAAAGGCAATAGAAGTTTATTAGAATTCTGTTTTTCAGGGATTGGAAAAGGCATGTCATTGTAGGCATTTTTGTGATTTAGTCATTTTCAGTCATGTCTGATTCTTCATGACCTTTTTTGGGTTTTCTTGGCAAAGATACTGGCATGGTTCGCCATTACCTTCTCCAGCTCATCTGACAGATGAGAAAACTGAGGCAAATAGGGTTAGGTGACTTGTCCAGAGTCACAAAGCCAGTGGCCAAGGTCAGATTTTGACTTAGGAAGATGAGTCATCTTGACTGCATAGTAAGTCTTATTTGTATACTCCAGTACAATCCCTGGGATTAAAAGAAGGGGAACTTCTTTTTTCTTTTTTCCCAAGTAGCTTAATATCTGACTGTTAACTCCATTTCGGTTTCATAGTTCTTTGTGCTTAATATATCCCTCATTAGCCTGTGGCCCAGAGCTCCAGGTTTATAAGGATTGGGTTCAGGCTTGGAACCATTTCTCAAAAGTCTCTTTGACTCATGCCCCTGGGACTATCAAAGTTTTATCATTTTACCCCTATTCTGAGTGACCCCTAAGGACAGTAGAATTCACCTCATGTCTAAGTCTCCACAAAAGTGGAAAAGACCCCAAACTCTGATACAAATACATAGGTCATACTTTATTTAATCTGACAACAATAAAAATATACAAAAAAGAGACTTGTCCTGGAGCCCATGAACAATGAAAGCAACTAACCCTAGTGAAAGGTCTCACTTCCTCACTAGTCTTCCAGACCTAGAACACTATTCAAAGCTTAAGGCTCCACAGCAATAGACCAGGTTTGAGGTGATGAGGGCCAGTGCCAAGGATGGCATCCGTGTGAGGGGAGAAAAGAGCATTTGGTGCTGTGAAGGTAGAAATGATCAGACTTGACAATAGATTTGATGTATGGGGTGGGATCACACTGAGGTTGTGAGCCTGGTCAACTGGCAGTGTGGAAGCACCCTCAGTTGCCAAGAGAAGAGGGTTTGGGGGGGAAAGAGAAGGAGTTCACATTTTACTTTGACACTTACTAGATACTTAATGGGCAAGCAATTTAACTGCTCATCTTCAGCTGCCTCGTGTAAAATAGGAGTCATCATAGCTATTGTATCTGCCTTTGAGGGTTGTGAGGTTCAAATGAGATATATACAGTACTTTGCAAATCCTAAATCAAGTCAGTTGTTATTATAGTCTAATCTGTATTTTACTCATATTATTGTAGTCACTTAGAGGCAGCAGTGGCATACTGGATAGAGTGGATAGAGAGCTGGCCTTAAAGCCAGGAAGATCTGACTTCAAATCCTGCTTCTGACATTTCCTGGCTGTGTGAATCTGGGAAAGAGTCCTTTAACCTCTTAGTGCTTCAGTTAACTCTAAGTCTCTATGTTGTAAAGTAGGTGCTGCTTTGCATGGGTAGAGGGAGTTTCCTTAGCCGTGATTTCTCTGTTTCAATGAAAACATAGGTCCAATTATATGCTTATTGTTTGACTGCCTCATCCCCTATCCCCATTTGTTATACACACTTAGTCAACATTCTCCAATCATATGCTTTTTGGGGGAAAAATTGTCTTATTTATCTTTGTATTTCTCCCCATACTTAGCACATCTGGCTGCATAGAGTAAGCACTTAATAAGTTTGATCAATATATTCTTCCATAACTCTACCTTGAGAGCTCCCTGGCTAGTGCCATCTAAGTTCCAAATTGAGTTGATTCAAAGACTGCTACAATTTGACATATGCATTCCTAAAGGTCACTGCACTTATGCATTAAAAACCCTAGGGCTTATGGGGGAAATGGGGTTAGCCACAGAACACTCCGACTCAGTACCAAGGGAAGCCACTACAGCCACAATACAAAGATCTCCCACAATAGGATCAGGTCATTGATCACAAGCCAGCTGCAGTTCCATGAAGGGCATAGGTAGGATCTACCTATGGCCAGGAATTTGGGAGCTTCAGTGTAGCCTTTTCTTTTAAGTTGCTGGGCACCCGCCCCCCTCACACACCCTGCTGGGCTTATTTCCATGGAGTAGGTATACCACGACAGTCCGCAGCTGGACTTTTCCCTGAGCAGGTGGCTAAGGTCAAAGAAGCTATGTCATCGATGTGTTTGTTTTAGCGTGGTCGGGAGCTCATTGAGGTCTTACTGTCTTCGCTTCCCTTTACCCCATGCCTCCTGCTCTCCCAAGATGTTATACTCTTCCCCTCATCCTTAAAAGTTCTCACTGTATCCTGGACTGAGGAAGTTGCCTCCACAGGACTTATCCCCTAGTTGGAATCAAATATCTCTTCTTTCCACAGGGTTTCCCACCCCCAGCTCTCCCTCCCCAACCCTTCCACTTGTCAACGTCATCTCCCCTCAACATCGTACAGTTTTACTCAATGATGACATACACATGAGCAAAGGCTCCTACTGTGTTCAGACTGTTCCCTAATATCTTGGTTGTGTTGGAACAAATTTTCATTTTCAAAATAAGCATTAGCATAACTTCCTGTACCTCAAGGACATTACAATCTAATATGGAGTAAGGATGTTGCAAACCTACAAGATTTTTACAAGGTGGTAAAACCCTCCTGTAAGTAAGTTTCCTCGACAAAGTTAAATTTTTGTCAAGATTAACTCCTTATTAGCAAAATTACCAGAGAGCAAGTTGAGACCATAAATGCAAAAGTCAAGCTCTAGGTTGATGCAGGTGTAACAAATAGAAATGGAAATTCTCTGAGGTCAAATGAATATGCTTCTTGAGGACAGAGATGCTTGTGTTTTTTACTTTGTTTTTTGTTCTTCTCGAAAAAGACCATGACATCAGGGAAGTGATGCCACCACATGCAAGTGAATTGGATTTCCGTGAGTGAGGGCTGTGCAAAGTCACTAGCCTCACTTTCACCTCTGGAACCATCTGGGTCAACTGACTAGATATAGATGAGGACAATTGGAGGTGGCCCAGAAAACAGTGGAGGACCTTGGCCTTTTCAAGCTAAGGCCTTTAGCCAGTCTCAGTTTGACTGAGGCGATGTCCATTTAGTAATTAAGAAATAAGGCCTGAGATTACACAGGACACCAATGAGTATCAGAGCCAGAATTTAAGCACAAGGTCTCTAGAGTCGGCTTTCTTTTCACTGTACCAGGCTGCCCCCCCCAACCCAACTATATATCTGTAGCTCAGACTTAAAAGAGTAGGGCAGTGGAATCGGCTCACTACCAGAGAGAAGAATGTTCAGAAGTCATAACTAGTTGACTGAGACCTGTCGTGCAAGCAAGATGGAGTCAGTGTGACTCCTGGTTCTGCAATTTCTACAACTCGTATGACTGGAAAAATCACTCCACTTCTCTGGGCCTCAGTTTCCTTATCTATAAAAATGAGTGTGTTGGACTACATGGTCTCTAAGGCCCCTTTGAGCACCAAGTCTAAGGTTCTTCACTCACTGACTTATTTGCATGTTAAATCCTACATACCCACTTTCCCACAAACAGATATCTAGTCAACCTTTTTGTCCATCAGAGAGAGTATTGGTTCATTTTTGGAGTGTAAAAACAAAGCTGCTTCTGTGATTTATTTATTTGCTCACTCCTGACATGCCATATAGTTGTTTTAGTTAACAGCCCAATAGAGAAAATGTCTATTCTGATGTATAATTATTGACAATTTTAGAACTCTAAATTCTCCATGTAATTCTGCTATTAATGATAAGTATTTTTGAGCTTAGGTAAAATAATGGTATACGTATTTAAATGTATCTTGATTAATGTGAAAATATCAACTCAACCTTAGTCATTCCCTGGTAGACAATTTGATATGTAGAATTTAACAAGTTTGAAAAATATCATAAGCTATTCATACATAATAGCTAATAATTATTAGCAATTACATAATAATATTAGGCTTATAAAGTGCTTTACAAGTATTATCTCATTTTATTATCACAATGACCCTAAAAGGCAGGTACTATTATTTTCTCCATGTTATAGATGTGGAAATTGAGGCAGACAGGAGTTAAGTGATTTGTCTAAGGTTACCCAGTAAGTTTCCTGGAGTGGAGCTGAACTAAGGTCTTCCTGATTCCAGGTCTATTCTCTATCTACTTTGACACTTACCTGCAGGCCTGCATGATTATAACAAAGGCAGAAATTTTAACTTAAAACAACAAATGATTAAATTAAATAAAGGAGATCTAAACAGGACTTTGAGTCATGATTGTCAGTTTTTCATTGTAGCACAAACATGGCACGGTGGATTATTGGACTTGGAATCAAGGAGACTTGAATTCTAATCTCACTTCAAGTATTTATAAGCTGAATGACTCTGGGCAAGTCACCTAACCTTTCTTAGCCTCATTCTCCTCATTTGCAAAATGAGGGGTTTGGACTAGATGATCTCTAAGTCCTTTCCAACTCTGAAACCATGGTATGTGATCTAAGTGAGAATATGAACTAAAATTTTTAGGTTGAGACTGTTTTCATTTGTTTAGCTGGGCCAGACTTTTGGACAAACCCTGCATTCAAGGCTTTCTGTGGGAGCAGTAGCTTGGTTCACCATTGCATTTTGATCTTTGGTTTCCTCACTGCAAAGCCTAGGCCCTCAAAAACAAATCAATCAGTTAGCAAACATTTATCAAGCACCTACTATACCAGGCATTGTGCTAAGTACTAGGATACAAAGAAAAGCAAAGCCAGCCCCTACCTTCAAGGAACTCACATTTGAATGGGGAAAATAACACCAGGAATCCTAACCTGAGAAAGCTTCTTTGAGAAAACTGGTTGGACATGAAAGTATTGAAAGATTTAGAATTGAAGGTCATAAAAGACAGGATGAACCAAGGGAGTGTTTGAAATGTTTTCTTAGTGACTTATTGGTAGGGCCATGATGACCCATTTAACCTCCACAAGGGCCAGTAAATACTGGTCTGTGGCCCTAGACTACATACATACATAAACATATATACATACATATGTATACACATATATGCACACATATACCCATTATCTTTGTTTCTCTCGACATAAATATACATGTATGTATATATATACACACACGTGTGTGTGTATATATCTACACACACACACACACTGGGGCAACTAGGTGGTGGGTTCAAATCTAGCTGTGTGATCCTGGACAAGTCATTTAATTCTATTTGTCTCAGTTTCCTCATCTGTAAAGTGAGCTGGAAAAAGAAATGGCAAACCACTCCACTATCTCTGCCAAGAAAGCAACAAATACGTTCAGGAAGAGTCAGACATAACCAAAAACAACTGAACAACAATATACACATACATATACATGTATGTATGTATACATGTTATACACACATATATGCCTACACATATGTAATGGAACATTGAATGGCAGCATCAAACATATTTGGGGGAAAAATAATAGCGACCTACAATAAATGTATGACCAGATTGAGATCAAATTATTAAAAAATGCTAACCTTGTGAAGAAATGGGTTTAGTGTTCATGGTGTTGAAATAGGGCAGGAATTGCCTCTTCCCTTAGTGAAAGTTGTCTAGTGAAACTTCAGCTCCTTGTGGTTCTAGGACAGGGGAGTTGCTGTACATTGGATAGGGTCCAGGATATCAAAATCCCAGGAAAATTATACTAGGAGGAGAGTTTATCTCAAGGGTATGAACTTGGGAAAGGGGGCAAGAGAGGCTGCATGGAGAGCTTAGAGGATGGGTCGAGGCTTGGAGTCTGAGAATCCCAGGATATTTCTGGACGGCTGTGACCAGTGAAACAAACTTGTCGACAGAAGTTACCAAAATGGCAGCCAGAGATGTGTGAGCGAGCAAGAGCTGAGGTTGAATCCTCATGACCCCAGAGGGAAGCAAATTTTAGGCTGCCTTTTAGGAAGGTAGCAGATGCACATTCTAGAGGCATGAGGAAATAGGGATTGATATTTCCTTTATTCACTGATATGCAGAGAAATAACAATGGGTATAGATGGATGGCTTCTAACGTCCTGAAGAACTCACTGGGACAGTCTCCAAGTTAAAGAAAGGCATTTATTGGGGTGATACACCCAGTGGCCTGCTCTGCACGGGAGGCAGAGAGGCCTCTGGCCCTGCTTCCATAGGAGGCACAGCAATTGGCCGGGTTAGATGTCTGGTCTTAAATACAGTTTAACAGGAGGAGGGGCAAACACGGCTCTGGAATGCCTGGTATACCAGGGGCTGTACAGATAAGCAAGGAGAACAGGAAAGGGGGAGGAAAGGCACTGCTCCTGAGTCCATACACATAAGCAAAGAGAACAGGAAAGGGGAGGGGAAGAGTTGTTCTGGGGTGTCAGGTAATTGGGGGTGCTTTGTGGAAGCACACAGGTAAGTCCAGGGTGGGGGGCTTCAATGCATAGTCTTCTCTGATCACTTTTCTGGCTGGTCACACCCTGCGTGTTATCTCATTATCTCACATCCCACATCCTACTTGCTCAGTCTGCCTCTAGCACTCCTTTCTACCTCGTCAATAGCTTCCTCACCCTGGGAGATTTCTATACTATTCCCAATCTGGGAAGGTGAATGAAGTAAGATTGCATGTATTTATCTATGTGACTGAGAATGACTTTACTATTTGATATTTTCTGTTATTTACATTTATTTCCTGTCTTAGTTACCTTTGCTATTTCTTCTTTGTGGTCTTAAGTTCCATGTTGTACAGGATAGGGGCTTAGGCCATGATTTCTACACATTATTACTCGAGACAGCCACAAGGAAACTTGGAGCAGGCAGTTTCAGGGTTGTGTGACATCTGTGTGTGCTAGTGTCATGGGAAGTTCCTGAGATTTTAAAAAATCAGTTCAGTGTTCTAGAGTTATTCCTGTGGGAAGGAGGTTTTTGTTGTTTCATTTTAAAATAATTGACTATTTAAAAGTTTTGTAAGAGAGATTTTTGTGAAATCAGAGGTTTTCAGTGATGGGCATGATTCACAAAAACTATTGTGAAAATTTATGTAAAAATCAGAGTAGAAATGTTTTTGCTAATATAATGGCCTCTGAGCCCAGTTCTTATGAGCATACGTGGTGTGCTGCTAATTCCAGCCTCCATGGAAAGAGAATAATTCCATGAAAGAAGCTGGGTAGAATCTTTAGAACAGAAGCAAACATTCTGTAACTGTTTCCAGTCTACTTACTGTGTGATGGAGAGGAGCCTCTTTGATTGTCTGCCACCACAGCTCTGGAACTAGACATGTGTTCCCTGCCTCTTGGTTTTTGACATCTTTTTCAGGTGACTTCTTCCTGCCTAATAGCATCCAGTAAGAGAAAAGAGAATGATATAAGAGGATGGTCTTGGGATTTCCCCATCTGAGGCAAGCATGTGTGGCCTCATTTCTCTGTCTGGACATTTGTTATTTTGCTTTAGGTAAAGGAGATCAGAGGTGGAGCCTATGCCCTGTGAGTTTTGAAAGGTCAGGAGAGGGAGTGTGCCATGGTCTGGAAGTCTGGAAGTTAAGTCCCTGCCAGGTTTGCAGGCAGCTCAGCTCCAAGTCCATTATTCTAAGTAGCACTTAGCGGCAGTCAAACAGCAGTGCTGATGCTATATTTGGATGTGAACTTGGTGGGACCAATTTCTATGTGGAAACTGTGCTAAGTCTAGTCCATTGTCCCCAGAGATGAGAGTGGTAGAGAGGAGATTATTCTCTGAAGTGTTGGAGGGGAAATTTTTGTATTCTTCTTTTTGCTATATCTCTGAAGTAAATATCCCTTTGCAAAAGTTAGTTGATGTTGATTGGTTAAATGGAACTGGGGTGCCAGTTACTAGCTATTAATAGTGGAGAAACCATGCTAAAATGGGAGCTTGAGCTAATGGCATTAAAGAAGAGGTATCATAACCCCTCAGGGATACCTGTAGAATCCTGAGAGGGAAATGTAGCTGACCTTGCTCTGGGAGGTAGAGCCCAGAGATGACTCAGTATACTAAGCATTCTAAAATTTTATTTGGTTTCACAGGTTTTAACAAAACAAGGTCCATCTCCAGGAAATAATAATGTCACCTTTTATAGCATTTTGATGTTTGCAAATTGCTTTCATCACAATTAAGAGTGCAAGGATTGTAGTATCAGTACCATTATATTCATTTTGGGGATAGGGAAACCAAGTTTTGGGAGACAAAGTTTCTTCTCCATTATCACTCAACTATGAATATCTATGGCTTGACTTCAAACCCAGGTCTCCTGACTCTTAGTCCAGAATTTCCTCCATTACATCATGATCCTTCTCAATCTATGGGCCAGTCATATTTTCAAAGGCTTTATGCCTCCGTACTTGGCATTATCTAGTTTTATCATTGTCTATCTCCTCCAGGCTCCATGACGACTTACTATGGGTATTACTTTTCTAGTGCCACTGCTTCTAATTTTCAGGTATTAAATTTTGTGCAGCAGTGGAAAATTGGCTCTATCTTCTCTTGAATATGTGTGAAAAGGTTAAATTTGATTAGTTGAGTTCATGTGGGGAATTCACAACAACTTTATCTTATCCCAATTTTATGACTAGCTATTGTTTTACCCCTAAATAAGTTCAGTTTTTTTACGCTATTAAAGAACGGTTCTGATTTTTATCTTTCCTCCAACCTGGCCTTTTTGAACTATGGCTTTCTCCTAGGCTCAAACATGTTATCCCTTAATGTGTTGGCAACCTATATTTTAAGAACATTCTATTCCAAAATTCTACTTTGTTTTCCTGATCAGCTATGGGGTGGCCCACCAGAATTAAACCAGTAGCTAATTTTCAGTTCTCAGTGATTCAGGATCACTGAGATTCTGATGAGGATTTTAAAAAAGAACCTTTTTTAAAAAGAGGGAGGCAAAAAAGGAGAGGGGACAAATACCCAAGATCTATTAAAGAATAAGGTAGCAATAAAATGAACCATTGATTATCTTGCTTTGAGGGGTGAGCAAACCACAATTTGTGGTTTGGAAGAAAGGAAGGAGCTGTATATCTTCTTTAAAATGACCTTTTAAAGTAGAGACAGGAACAAAATTCCATTTCCCATATGTTCAATTTTCACTGCCTGACTCTGTTATCTTCTCACTTGAATGGATTTCCATTTGAGATTCCACAACCCCAATATTCTTTCATCACCTTATTTTGAATCAAAGTAGGAAATTGCAACATATGACTTAGTTTCGTTCGGGATCAAGTATTTATAGAGCAATTCAAATGAACTCTGCACACAAAATGATAATCCAGGGAAAGGGCAATGCGGAAAACTCTTTAATGGTTAAGATTTTAAATTAACCTCTATGTTCCTGAGAGTTTTTTGAAAAGCGCGTATTAGTGGCTTTGTACACATGGGCATCTTTTTCTTCCATGTATTCTTGTCATAAATGCTGAGACTGATCTCACTTTCTATGTTCAGAAAGGCATTAGTAGAGCAGACACAAAGGGAACTTTAACTTTGATTTTGAAGTTCTTGATTTTATCTCTTGCTTACCTTTTGCTTGTCACTAGAAATTTCCTTGATTTTAGGAAACAGTCTAGGACAGCTAACCTTCTTCTTGTTTTGTTTTGTTTTTTTGAAGGGGGGAAGGCAGGGCAATTGGGGTTAAATGACTTGCCCAAGGTCACACAGCTAGTACATGTGTCAAGTGTCTGAGATCGGATTTGAACTCAGGTCCTCCTGACTCCAGGGCCGGTGCTCTACTCACTGTGCCACTTAGCTGCCCTGACAGCTAACCTGCTAGAAGGAGGGAAGATCGAAGGCATTCTTCATTGCATTATAAACTCCAGGGGTCATAGGGGCATTTTGACATTTAAACCAAAGGTTCCCAATCTTCTTGGATATCAGAACCCTATTTTAATATTAAAAAATGTGAAAGCCCACAAAATGATATACTTTAGTTATTAGTGTCCAAAGATTTTTAAAAATTACTTGTTATTAATCACAAGGTATTTACAACATTTGAAAATACTAATACACATATGTACAAGATGTGAATTCAATTTACAGAAGGTATCTTTGCTGATCCCTTGAAACAATTCTGTGCCCTCCACTCTCCTCTGAAGTGTGTTACCCATATGTTGGAACCACTGTTCTAGGCTATGGAGGGCTTCATTCTAACCTTGCCATTGCTACCCACAATGGGGTTGCCTGGGGTGCTGAGTGCTTCCGTAGGAAAATCACGAAACCTCGTTTATCATATTTATGTTATATAATCTCAAGTAGGCCTTCCTTGACACTTTTTACATCATTCATTGATTCCATTTCATTCCGAAGAACAAGTTCCAAATATTTTCTTCTCTTCTCCTAGTTCCTATAATCAATAGATCTTTCTTCACAAAACCATCTCCGTGATGATCGTGAGTTGCTTCTCCCACTTCTCACAGAAGTAAAATATTCTTTTCATTATTACTGCTGTTGCCACCAATACACACATACACACACACACGTACGTATTCTTGATAAACTTCTTTGATTCCACCATCAACACAGTTAGCATTAAAAAAAAAAGCTAAAAGTGACAAAGGTTACAAGGATACTCTATGAGTCTGTGTATATCCAGTCACTTAAGTTTCTATCTGCTCCCCCTCAATCTAGTGGTTCTTTGGACCACATGGGGATTTTAAGATATCTTAGATTTAGAAGTAGTGTGGAACATTGATTTAGTATCTGTCTGGATGTGAGGCATTCTAAACCCAGTTTTTCCATCAGTTCATGTTTTTGTTTTGCCTGGTGAATTTTTATCATGGTAAATTCATTAATGGTGCAATAAGGCCACTGGTAAGAATTAGAAACATTATTTTACTTGTGTGAGAATTAAAAGGGGAAAAAGGCATTAATTCTGTACACTTTTCCTTATCTCCCATTTGGCTGCGTTCCTTTGGCCTTCCCCCCATCATGCCCCCAAGGAACCCAAGATTGCATCAGCCTTAGTATTCATCCCTCATAACTACCCACCATCCCTGGGACCTCTCTGATTGAAGGGGATGGTGAAGAGCTCTTCCAAAACCTCTATTTAAGGAAGGCCAGTTATCCCTTCCCTCTCCTCCACTTTTCAGCTTCCCCCAATAGATTGTAAGCACCTTGACATCAGGGACTGCTTTTCTTTTTCTTATGTGTATCCCTGGTGCTTAGCACAGTGCCTGGCACATAGCAAGTTCTTGCATACTTAAATTAGGGAAAGTTTGCCAAAGTGATTATAATCAGTTGAGCCCTATATTTGTCTTCTAAATATAGCTGATTAAACCAGCATTGGGTAAGTGGGGATTTCCTGGTGCATAGGTGAGTCAACCAGTAGTCAAACATAGGCTCACTTCTGTCAACTAGACCCAAGCAATAAAGTAGACCTCCCAGAACTGAAATCCTCTGACTTTAATTCCAAGACTCTTTCTATTTAACCACAGCAGAACAATAACTGGAATCTAAGATACTTAGTCTGACATTCTTTGTATTGTACAACAGCTTCCTTCCTAAGAAGTGTAATGCTGATCGATTGAGTCAGCCAAGGTCAGCTTAAATAGACCTGGATCATCCTGAGAAAATAATGAACATTGTGTTTAATGTTGCACTTTCTATGAATTCAACAATTATCTCTGGCTTTCCCAGTCTGAAATCGAAAATACTGCTAAAAGTAGTCACTAATCTCACACCTATATGCCTAAGTCCATATTCATCTAATCATGGAATTATTCATGGAGGAACCCCAGTCAGGCCTTAAGAATGAAGCTCTTGGTATAGATTTTGGAGATGTCAGCACCGAACATGATGAAGACCATGCAGGAGAAATGGACGGAGTTGTTATGTCTATGTCCACACACAAATAATATGGATCCATGGGCTTTCCAAAGAGATCAGCCTCACAACCTGGAAAGGAAGAACTAAAAGAATAGATGATAATCTATTGACTCTAGAGAATGACCCACAGTTGTATGGACAACCCACTGAGTTTAGCTGTTAATACATGTATCTTGTCCAAGCACTGCAGATGGGTCCAACATGGAAGAAGTGGCTTAAAATGCATTTGGGAAGTAGGACTTCTAACAATCACAAAACACAAAAACTCATCCATTAATCAACAAACATTTATTAAGTACCTACTATGCTGAATATTCTTGATGAATACCTTTTCTCTAAAATGGCTAAGGAAACCTCCTTTCTGTCAGATTTTCTACGGGTGTTTCATTTCCACTGAACATCATATCTAAACTACCAAGGGATTGGCCTTAATCAAGTCTTTCTTACCATAAAGCCTTTTCCTCTAGAGTCCTGTTACATAGTTAGTATAGTCCGTTTTACAGATGAGGAAGCTTTGGACCAATGACAGTAGCCAGAATTGAATCTGGATCTTCTGACCACAAATCCATGTCCAGTGTTCTTTCCTCTACACCAAATTGTTTCATGTCAAACACTGAGAATCACCTAGGTAGGACTTGTATTGTGCATGCTGGGTGGCAGTTGATACAAATTTTGTATGTGAAAAGAGTATATATAATATATGTATTATATTACATATATATATACATATATATATATATATATCTAGAGAGAGAGAGAGAGCTTTGATTTAATGTAAGGTAAGCTCTTAATAGAACACACTTTCTATAACTTAACAGAACATCATTTATATAACTGGATAACTGAATGCCTTGAGAGTCAATGAGACATAGTGGAAAGAGAGCTGGCCTTAGAGTTATGAAGACTTGAGATAAAGTCATACCTGTATTGGCTATGGGACCCTGAGAGATGTGCCTGAAATGACCAAGGGAGTCTTTTAACCTCTTAGTACTCTAGGTACCTGTCTAAGACAGCAAATTGCAGAGCATCCTTATGTTTAGCTTAATTCCTCATTAACCATCTCTTCCTTTTTGTGATACCTGAAGCTGAGGGAGTTCAGGCACCAATTCCTTTTCTATAGCAAGAAATGAGAGAGCATTTAAAAACTACAAAAGTTTCTGACAAACAACGCCAACATAAAGAGATGTTCCATTTATGTACCTCTCCAGTATGCATGAGGTCTTCCAGGAAAAAAACAAAATACACCAAAACAAGGAAAGTCTAATAGGAAATCATATTCCCATCCTGACCCCTTTAATGTAGCAATTTGCCTATTAAACTGTTGCACATGGTAATTGTTTTTGAATCTCGCATCTTAAAAATTTAAGTTGTGCTAAATAACGTACATAATGCATTGGTTTACTGACTAGATTTCCTTTTCTTTCTTTCTTCCTTCCTTCCTTCCTTCCTCCCTTTCTTTCTTCCTTCCTTCCTTTCTTCTTTCCTTCCTTCCTTTCTCTTTCTTTCACAGAACCTTAAACCCAGCTCACTCTGAAGCTCACAGATTGGACCATGATAGGTCCCTTCCTAAGCTCCACTTAATGGCTGTATTTTGGGCCCTCCTGCCTTAGAATGAATATCAATGGTAACTGTTTCTCTTTGGAACAGCAACCCTGAGGGTCTTCCCCTCCAAGCTTGATTTTTTTTCTCTTTTTTTCTAATTAAAGGGGCCATCCCTTGATTCACTTCTTAAAGAGGCCTATTCACTGAATGGGCCTTACCTTACTCTAAGTGAGTACATGAAAGGGCCAGGGTTTCCCATTGCATGCTGGGTCATCTCCAATCATTCTGATGAATATCTGGTCCAGATGTCTCTGGAGGAGAATATGAGACTGGCGACCCTGCATAGCCCTCCCTCACTCAAATCAAAGTTAACTGCAAGTCATGTCATCATTTCCCTGATGTCATGGTCCTCTTTGAAAACAAAGGACAAACACAACAACAACATAACACATTGACTATATAATCTATGATCTTCTAGAATTTGCATAGTAAAAAGGACACTGAATGAAATTTTTCAACCCTAAAGGAAGGCCACAAGTAATTACAAATATGCAGGACACTATCAAAAGTTACGTGTTGAATTTATTAAATATTTAGAAGAAAAAACAAATTGTATAGAATAGAGACATGCGGTTTTAGGTAAAACCCTCTTTTTCTTTCTGCTTACATCTGGAAATAGTGTTTTATTTGATGGGCAGCTAGGTAGTGCAGTGGAGAGTGCCAGACCTGGAGTCAGGAAGACTCCTCTTTCTGAGTTCAAATCTGACCTTAGACACTTATTAGCTGTGTGACCTTGAGCAAGTCACTTGACCCTGCTTGCCTCAGTTTTCTCAACTGTAAAATGAGCTGGAGAAGGAATGGCAAACCACTCCAGCATCATTGCAAAGAAAACCCTAAATGGGGGGGGGGTCACAAAGAGTCAAACATGACTGAAAAAAATGACCGAACGACAACAACAATTTTATTTGACATTTGTTAAGTTCAGAATTTAAAAGTTAAATTCAAAACAAAAATTTAGATGAAATTCATCAGTTCTACATGGCCATTATGTGACTTTTTAGGGCATTCAAAAAGCAGGAGAATTGACCTTGCAGTCAAAGAAGATCTGGGTTCAAGTCCTACTCTGACATATATTGACTGTGTGATGCTGGACAAATCACTTTACAGTACTCTAGGCAACTCTAAGACTATAAGTTGCAGAAAAGGCACCAATCTACATTGGCAAAGGGAGTCTCCTAGCTTGCGAGTTCCCCATACTCATAAAATCACAGGTTGCTATCCAGGCCCTAGCCATAGCTCTAGTGACGTCTTCTGTTTGTTACCCAAATATCCCCATAATACTACAATCTAGCATCGCTTTCCCCTGCATTCAAAGGTAGGTGTGTTTCAGTGGTTTAAAAAAACCAAAAACTACTAGAAGATAATATTAATCAGGAAGGAAACAAGCATTTGTGCTATGTACCTACTATGTACCAGGCACTGTGCTAAATATTTTATCAAGATCTCATTTGATCCTCACTGGGAGGTAGGTGCTATTATTATCATCCCCATTTTACAGTTGAGGAAATTGAGGTGGACAGAAATTAAGTGACTTGCCCAAGGTCACACAGCTAATAAGTATCTGATGCTAGACTTGAACTCACATCTATCCTGACTCCAGGCCCAGTGTTATATCTACTGCACCACCTAGTTGCCTATATAATAGCTAGCATTTATAGAGTTCTTCAAGGTTTTCAAAGCACTTTACATATATCATCTCATCTGACCCTTGCAACAACCCTGAGAGGTATGTGCTGTTGTTATCCTGATTTTACAGGTGAGGAAATTGAGGCAGACAGAAGTTAAGTGACTTGTCCAGGGTCACTCATGTAGTGAAATGTCTGATACTGGATTCAAACTCAGTTTCATGTCTGACACTTCACCTATTGTGCCACCTACCTTTTAAAACACATACCAAGAATCTCATCAAGTAGATTATTGTGATTTATGCCCCCTAAACAAATAGTAAATTCATATTCAATCTATCTGGAATGGAGACTTCATTCTTATTTAATGCAATGGGTACCTGGCTTTCTAATTCATTTATAAATCAATAGATGGATTCATTGTGCTGTAAGAAAGTGCAATTTCTTTTCAAATAAAGGAGAATCAATACATCAGTGCTGTTCAGTAGAAAGTGTCGGACTGGGATTCAGGAGATACTGAATCCAGGAATAGGTTCAAATCCTGTCCCTGACAATGACTAATTCTCTGATCATGGACAAGTCAATTAACCTCTCTGGTCCTCAGTTTCTTCTTCTGAAAAATGAAAGAGTGCACTAGATAACCTCTAAGATAATTTCCAGCTCTAAAATTCTATAACTTTCAGGTTGGGTAAGAGGAGAAAGCTACAACGAGAAAGAAAAATCATTTCCATTTCCAAATGCCAAACCTTGGCCAGAAGAAAGCTGCTCCTTTGTGAAATAATAGGAAAAAGGAAATGAAATCTCCAGGAAGGGAAATAAGCACTCTCATAAATTACTTCCTACCAGAATCTCCAGATTACTTCATTCTCTGGTACTTCTAATACCTGAGAGACCGGAATACAGAACTGCTAGGAAATATAAGTCCATGGTTGTTCTAGTTAGTCACATGGCCAATTCTATTTTCCTGGATCATGCCACAATATTAAGCAGCCACATGAAACCTTTCAATTTCAAAGGCAGTGAATGCCCTGGAGATTATTTTCCCCTTTCCATTTTGCAAGGGTGATAGAAAATAATTTTAAAGAAAGAACATGGTAACTATTAGTTAATAAAATAATAGCAAGGAACTTTACTGTTGTGAACTATCTAGTTCCACTGGCTTTAAATATTAGTCATTAGGAAACAAGGCCTTTTTAATAAATAAGTCACTTCGAATAATTTAAAAATAACAGAAACAATGAGGATAAATTTCATGGAAACTGCTTGGACATTCAAATTAACCATTTATTTCCCATTCATCCTTCCATTAACTGGATAGAATTGAAGTCGCCATAGTTGTATGTGTCTGTCAATGTGTATGTGCTGAATCATACAGTCTTAAGAGTCAGAAGGGCCTAACAGCAGTATTGCGGTAGCTTGGAAGGATCATTGGATTTGAAGTTCGAAGATATCCTTTGAGTCTTGGCTCTTTCACTTATTTGCTTTATGACACTGGGAAATGTCATTTAACCCCTCTAAGCCACAGGACCCTCAATTATAAAATGAAGATAACAACATTTGTGTTAAGCACTTCACAGAACTGTTTTGCAGATCAAATCAAATAATGTATTTAAAATACTTTGCCAACCACCAAGCGCTTTATGTAAATTCAATATTATTATGATTTCCATGTCCAACTCTCTTATTTTATAGCTGATGAGACTGAGGACCAGATAGATCACGCTGCCTCCCGTGGTCACACAGCTAATTAGTGTAAGGGCTAGAACAAAAGTGACATCTTATGGGAAGTGCTATGGGACTTAAAGAAAGGCAAATGTTGTCCCAAGTTTCAAAAAGGAAGAAGGAAAGTTGAGTCTGCCAGTGAACTTGACTTCAATTCCCAGGGAAAAAAACTTGAACACATTATTGAGATAGCAAGAAAAAGAAGGTCAATCACAAAAAGGCAACACAGCTTCATTAACAAAAGGTCGTGCCAAGCTGCCCTCATTTCTTTTTTGACAGGGTTACTAAACAGATAGATTAAGGAAACGTTGTAGAAGGAAGGAAATGCTTGCTTAGATTTTGAAGCAGTTATTTGGCAATCTCTCATGCCAAATGTTATTCTTGTGGACAACATAGAGAGATGTAGAATATATCATATTATAGTTAAGTTGATACAGAAATGGCTGACTAGCTAGACCCAAAGAATGTCATAATTAACTCACTATCACCTTAGAAGGGGGAGGGTCTTGTGGAGTACCTCAGAAAATGGTACTGTGTTCTTTACCAGTTTTATCAATAACTTGGATAAAGATACAGATGACTTCCTTATCAAACTTGCAGATGACACAAAGTTGCGGGGGAAGGATGGATAGTTAACATGACTTATGACAGAATCCAAAAATATCTCAACGGTCTATACGATGTTGAGCAGATGAAGCAGGATGACAACGTGAAGTTAACAAGATGAAATTTATACAGTTACATGTATAGTCCTCTGCTTGGGTAACAAAAATCATCTTCACAATTTTATGGCTGAAAGAAGATTTGGGACCTGGAAAATGGAGATAGCGTGTGTAAATTACTACCTCTGAAACACGATGAAGGCACCCAATGGGGTCCCTGAGGACTTGACAATAGCCACGAAGACAGGTAACCTTAACAAATCTAGCCTCTTTAAGTCATTGTCTCAAAATCCTAAGAACTTAAAAAATAAGGTAAAAAGTGTTTCTCCTGGCCCTAAAAAAAGAAGCCTAGCTCTGGACTCATGTTGATCAGGTTGAATACCTAAAGATCATGCTTTTCTTGCACTCTCTGAATTATTTCTCCACCCCAAAAACTCCAGGGAAATTCTGTAAAATAAGGCTCATTTATGTCTCATGTCTAGGGTCTCACCTAAGAGGGATTAAAGGTTCACTTTTAGAAAAAGTCTTCAATGTATAAAGTCTCTATCAATGTTTAAAATACAAAAGACCCATCAGCACACATCCACGAATACTTGCACTGACTAACCCAGATGCATGACAAGCTCTCCCTTTTCACTTCTACTCCCATAGAATCTCTTTCTCCCTTTGAGACACTCAGATACCTTTACTTTTAGGCATTAAAAAAAACCTTTTAAATGAAGTCTTTATCATTACAACCTGGAAAGACTTATATGAACTGATGTTGAGTGAGGG
>CM053622.1:276322842-276340845 GCA_028646595.1 Phalanger gymnotis | reverse complement strand
GCAGCGGAAGGTGTGGAAGCCAGAAGCTGCGGAAGCGGGGCTTACCCGAGTGCAAGCGGGAACGTGAGGCCAGTGAACATGATTTGGCTAAATACTCTCTTGCTTTTCTTTGGCCTCCTAGTTGCCCTTGTGAAATGGGCTTTCTGGGCCTGGAGTCTTTTTGTCAAGATGTTGGAATGGGGAGGCTGGTTCAAGCTTTTGCTGCGGTGGGGCCTAAATAAATTTCTTGTTGTTTTCTCCTTAGAGAATCTCTCATACCTTGCGATTTCGGACCATTCAAACATATACATGATTATATTTGAGATCATAAATTCGGCCTTCCTACTACACAGACATGCAGTATCTGTAAGGACTAACTCTGATAGACTTGGCTCCTCTCATCAATGCAAAGTTCAGAGAAAGCTCCAAAAGACTCAAGATGGAATAAGCTATGCACATCCAGAGAAAGAATTTTGTAGTCTGAATGCAGATTGAGGCAAACCATTTGCTCTCTTTTTTTCCTTCTTTTTTGGTTTCGTTCCTTCTTTCTCATGATTCATTCCATTGGTTATAATTCTTCTTTACAACAGGACTATTATGTAAATAAGTTCAATGTGAAGGTGTATGCGGTACCTACATTGGATGTTACCTTGGTGGGGAGGGGGTAGGAGAGGGAGGGAGATAAAATTTGGAACCAAAAAACTTGTGGAACTGAGTGTTTTGAACTAAAAATAAAAAATAAATTTATTTCTAAAAATAAATGAATAAATGAAGCCTTTACTGGTTCTCACCGAATTCTAGTGACCTCTTTCAAAATGACCTCATATTTATGTTTATGCTCTTTATCTTTATTCTATATACATGTATATAAGTATTTGTTTTCTCCACTTAGCATATAAACTTGTTGAGAATAAGAATTGTTTCATCACATGAAACAGTACCAAGCACAGAGCCTGACACGTGGTGCTTTTGTTGTTCAGTCCTTTCAGTCATGTCTGACTCTCTGTGAACCCATTTGGAGTTTTTGTGGCAAAGATACTGGAGTGGTTTGCCATTTCCTTCTCCAGCTCATTTTACAGAGGAGGAAACCAAGGCAAACAGGGTCAAGTGACTTTCCCAGGATCACACAGCTAATAAGTATCTGAGGCCACATTTGAGATCAGGAAGATGTGTCTTCCTGACTCCAGGCCTTGTCCTCTATCCATTGAGCCACCTAGCTGACCCCTGATACATAACGGGTGTTTAATAAATGCTTCTTGGTTGACTGACTGATAAATTTCTTGAGAGATCACAAGTAACAGGCCAATATGGGCAAAGCTGATATCTACTCTTTTGAAAATATAGAAAATATAGATCTGTCTGTATCTAGAAAGGAATTGATTTCTGTTAGAATGATTTATACTGTTGATTTTATAGCAACTCATTAACTTGATTTCACAAACAGACTTGCAAAATTAATGCAACAGACTGGTTAAAATGTACCTTCAAAATGTTTCTATTCCAGGGCAGCTAGGTGGTGCAGTGAATAGAGCACCAGCCCTAGACTCAGGACCTGAGTTCAAATCTGTCCTCAGACAATTGACACTTACTAGCCGTGTGACCTCGGGCAAGTCACTTAACCCCAATTGCCTTTCCCCCTCTAAAAAAAAAATTAGAGCCATAAAAAATGTTTCTATTCCATCACTTGTTAGGGGCTTGTGCAGCATATAATATGCTAGGGGCAAAGATAAATGTTTTGCATTTTTAATAAACTTAACTTTATTAAATTTAATTCCATTTAACTCAGAAAATGTTTAATAAGCTTTTGCTATGTCCAATATATGCTAAGAACTGGCAATACAAAGAGGTATGACATGGGACTCGCTCTTGTGGCTCCTTCCAATAAAGTGTACAAATCACTAGAAGCATGAGATAAGTGGAAAGCAGAGGGCAGACAAAGTACTCTGAGAAGCATGAAGAGAAAGAGTTTCTGGTAATGGGAAGCAAAGGGCTAGGGTGGATGGGCTAGCAAAATCTGAATAAAGAAGGGAGATGCTACATTGAACAGAATGAGATGGACCTCTGGGAGATCTGTTCTAGATTTGAGAAACAGTGTGAGCAAAAGTAAGCATTTGGTAGATACAAGAGAAGAACAGAGAGAGTGGTTCAGTTTTGAGGGAATGAGGGACATGTGGAGGGGAGAATATGAGATAAGGCTGGAAGGGTAGAATAGAGCCAGATTGTGGAGGGCCTTGAATGTCAGGGTCAGCAGACGACACTTTATTTGGGAGGCAAAGGAGGGGGAGGGGCATTAATGGTCTTTAGGCAGAGCAATGATATGATCAGAAAGATGTATTCAAAGTTTGCTTGGGGAGCAGAACCAAGGATGGATTGGAGAAAGAGGAGACAGGAGGAAGGAAAACCTCCTAAGCAATAATAATTAAGTCCTGGAAAGAGGAAGATTCAGCCAGGTGTAGAAAAGCAGGAACAAGAGAGATATTTGACAGGTAGAAATGATAGAATATTAGGACTTGGAAACATTTTGTATGTGTAAGATGATGGAGAGGTACTAGTCAAAGATCCTTACAAGGTTATGTGGTTACAATGTTATAAACTTGGGAGACCCGAAGGATAATAGCAAGTGTTTTATATAGCAGCTAGGTGGTGCAGTGCATGAAGTGCTAAGCCTGGAGTCAGGAAGACCTGAGTTCAAATTGGACCTCAGACACTTACCAGCTTTGTAAGCCTGAGCAAGTGTAATACCAATTTGGATTTGAAGATCTTTTCCACCCATTAATAGGCCATGTGATCTGCTTACATCACAGGAAGCCTGAGTTACACATGGTGGGAGGAGCTTCCTGACAAGAAAAGGAAGTTATGTCACAGGAAATGCCAAGAGACCAAGCGGTTATGGATGCTAATGGCCGCCTTAGTGATGGTTAGAGCTGAACAGGCTGACTTGGCTGTACTGTGAGTTTGTTTTGGGGAAGATCCCAGGAGGGGGTCGGAGAGATTTGGGGACGGTGAGGCTCCACGTTGTGATATTGTGTATTGAATGTTTTACTGCTGTGATAGATTGGATAAATGGCTTGTGTGATCTGGTTCTCTGGTGTCTGAATAAATGATTTACTTCTACCTTCTATGTGGACAGTCTCGTATACTTTGAGATACAGAACCACATAGGCATTTTGACAATTATCATCTACATTGTTATTATTGCCTTACTGTTATGGCAAGTCACTTAACCTCTGTTCGTCTTATTTTCCTGAGACGAAAATGGGAATCATAATAGCATTTACCTCCTAGGGTTATGCTGTGAGGATCAAGTGAAATAATATTTGTAAAGTGCTTAGCACAATGCCCGGCAAGTAGTAAGTACTTAATAAATGCATATTCCCTCCTCTCACTGAAGGTTTGCAAAGTGCTTTACATATGCTATCTCATTTGCTCCTCATAATAACCCTGAGAGGTAGATGCTATTATGATGCCTATTTTACATATGAGGAAATTGAGGATGAGGAAACTGAAGTTGAAAGAGGGTGACTTGCCCAGGGTCACACAGCTAGGATGCAGGATTCAAACTGAGGTCTTCCTGACTTCAAATCCAGCATTCTATCTGCTGAGAATGGAGGTGTTATTAGCGGGAAAAGAGAAAGTAGTAGTGGGAGGGGCACATTTAGAAAACACAAAGAGTTCCATTTTGGGTATGAAATGCAACTGGAATGTACAGATGGAGGCAGTTTGCAGGCAGCTGGAGATGCAGAACTGGGATTCAGTGAAACTTTATTTATAGATCTGTGAATCGTCTGCAGAGAGATAAACAGCTGACCTCAGGAGAACAGATGAGATGACTAAAGGAGAGAGGAGTAGGAAGCCTAGGACAAAGTCTTTGGGTGATTACACATAGTCAGGCAGGAGTCAGGTGATCAATCGGCAAATGATATGGAGGAATGGTCAGACAGGTTAGGAGGAGAAACAGGAAAGACTGTTGTAGAGTGGCTCACTGCCAAGAAGGTTTATTTGTTGCTGGACATATTTGTATGTGAAGCAAGTATTTGGAACAGAGATTGGTAGAATATCAGCAGAGATTTAGACATATAGTAGGGAGATATCATGGAGCAGGTACAGCAAAGGAACATGATGACATCGCTAGAGGACAATGGAGGCATGTGTACTGACCTTATACGTTCTTTATAAGTGTTCCCCCAGCCACATGTGTTTCTTACACATGTTCCCCTCCATGCCTATGTGCCTCTCCACATGTGTGTCCTGGCTATATGTTTTTCCTACATGAATTTCAATCCGCACATGTGATTTAGCCATAGATGTTCCTTTTGTGTGTGCCCCAGTGTGTGATACCTATGTATGTCTACTCTTCCCATTGATGGTGTTTGTATTTATGTGAGAGTATGCCCCAGGTTCATGCAAGAACATTCGATTGCTGCATTTCTTATTATCCTATTCCATTGGATGCCTTCCTTTTAACTAATTTCATTCTTTCCTGACTAGCAAAAGAAAACATATTAGTTTTCATGAACAGCAGTTTTACATGAACGCAGAGAATACCTTGAATCTTGGGGAGCTTTTTGGTGGAACCCATATCCAAGAGGGGATGGATGCCCTAGTACTAGAGGAACCCACTGAAGATTTATACATTGTGTGCATATATATATATATATATATATATATATATATATATACATACATATATATTCATGCATACATGTGGGTATCTGTGTATACACAACTGTGAATACTTAAGAATATAACCATTCTATAACATTATAGATTTTGAGTTGGAAAATGACTTTAAAGATCATCTTAGTCCAAACTTTTCATTTTAAAAATATGGAAACTGGGACCCAGAGAGCTTAAGTAATTTGTCATAGAATACCTGGTCTGCCCCTTTATCATCACATCAGAAAACCCTGCTAGAAAAGAATTTATGAGTGCATATATGCATATATTCTTTTCTAACAGGGTTTTACACATATATGTATAAGTATGCATACATAGGTATATACATGTGTGTATAGCATATATCTCTTATCACATATACATGTGTCATATGCATGTTTATTTTGAGGGAGGAAAGGGGAGACAATAGCTAGCATTTATATAGTACTTTGAGGTTTGCAAAAAACTTTTCAAATATTATCATATTTTATCTTCACAATAATCCTGAGTAGGTTCTATTACTATCCCCATTCACAAGATGGAGAAACTAACACAGACAGAGGTTAAATGACTTGCCCAGATCATAAAACCACCAAGTGTCTGAGGCTAGATTTGAACTCATGTCTTCTTGACTCTAGATCCAATGTTCTATCCACTTCACCACTTTGCTTCCTCACCTGTTCTCACATGAATGACAGTGGTAGAGGCAATGGTATGATAAAGGCCTTCAGATGTGATCAAAGTCAAGAGTCTGAAGTTTAATTTCCTAGAAAACATATTGCTAATTAAGATAGTAGCAGAAACTGGACCATGGAGTACTGTACCAGACTTCAGCCAATCCCACCTCACCAGAGGATTATGTCTGTGAGCCAGTAATGGAAGCAGTGAGAGCAGCACAGTGGAGAGGCTGAAGCAGAGAGCCTCAGGGGTGTGAGTGATTCCTGGGAGAGTGGGAGGCAGAGCAGTAGAAATGGGACAGCCAGGATGGAGCAAGACCAGCAGAGCTGCATGGCGGCATCATAGAAGACATCAGTGATCCTACAGCATCAGAGATATGTGTTATACCTTCACATGTGTATCCTGGCTCCATTTATACTCTACTTCTTCATCCTACTCCATGCTTATATGTTAGACACATATATTCCCTGTGAGTTTGACTCCCCCTGCCCAACACACACAATCCATAAAATTTTTCCATCTAATAGTATGTGTGTGCATGTGTTTATTTGTGGAAGAATGTGCCCAGGTTCATGAGAGAAAGACCTATTGCTACTTTTCTCACTACTTTATTTCATTAAATACCTTTTCTTTGAACGAATTTTATCCTCTGGCTACTAGTAAGAGAAAATACATTAATTTGTTCTCGGGGGCTATGTTTTCAAGTGAATTTAGACCCATAGATACCTTTAACCTTGAGCAGCTTGGGGGAGGGAGTGCCAGGGGAGGAAAGTGGGGAGATGGTGCCATGAATACTATAGAAATATTCAATTAGCCAATGGGAGAAGAGAGTATTCAAGAGGACAGGAGCAATCAGTACTGTTAAACATTGCAAAAATTAAACGACAATGAAGACCAAGACAAAAATCAGATTCGGATATTGGGAGACATTTAAATATCTTTTAGTGTGCTGTTTCAATAGTCATGGGGTCAGAAGACATTGCTAGAGGTTGGAAAAGTGAATGAATGAATGAATGAATGAATGAATGAATGAATGAATGAGTAAAGAGGTATTTATTGTTGTCATTATGTGCTAAGAACTGTGCTAAACGCTGGAGATACAAATACAATCCATATGATAATCTCTGACCTCAAGGAGCTCATATTCAATAGAAGACCTCACATATGGGGAGCAGGAGTTGGAAGGTGGAAGGAGTTTTGGTTTGGCTTAGAAATGTTGTGATGGTCTGGTTCTGGACAGAATAGGAGAAAACTCATTTATCAGAACCCAAGGTGAGGAAATAGAGAGAGGAGTTGTAGAAGAATTTTTCAGAGTTTGACTGTGAAAGGAAAGAGGCTGATAGCGTGAGGTAGGGTCAAACTTTTTAATCTTATTTTTACTTTGTTTAAGCATGGAAGATATCTGAGCATGAGGCACTGGAGAAAGAGCTAATAGAAAGAGAAAAACTAAGTATAAGAAAGAAGAAATTATTCAAAGGACAAGCTTATCAAAGGAGCCAGGGAGGAATGAGGTTAAGGGCATTAGCCTTGAATTAGCCTTGTCAAGAAGGGCCACCTTGTCCTCTGAGACCAGAGCAGAGAAAGATTTAGAAAGGCTTAAGGATTTTACTCACAGTAGGAAGCCAATCAGTGATAAGGAAAAGTCTTTTTAATTTATATTTCTTGTACAGTAAACGAAAAGCAATTGTCCTAAATGGAAAAGTCCTTCACTCTCCTGCTGAGTTGTTTGAAGCCACAAACAATGCAGAAAAAAATTATTATGTTGCCATCTAGTGACCACCACTAGGAATTTTCTGGAAAGTTTAAAAATTTTTTTTATCCTGATTAAAGAGGAAGTAAAACCATTTCTAAGGAAATAGAGCAACTGAAACACGTCTCAAACAAATATCTCATCACTCCGCAGAAATTGCATGATACGGTGTAGGGTTCACAGCTGTAGTTTTCATTGGCTCAGGAGCACTACTCTTGGATATTGTTATTGTTTAGTCATTTGTGGCTGACTCTAAATGACCCCATTTGGGATTTTCTTGGCAAAGATGTGGTTTGCCGCTTCCCTTTTCCAGCTTATTTTACAAATGAAGAAACTGAGGCAAACGAGGTTAGGTGACTTGCCCAAGGTCACATAGCTAGTAAGGGTCCGAGGGCACATTTGAACTCAGGTCTTTCTGACTCAGGGGCTGACGCTGTAGCAATTGCGCCACCTAGCTGCCTCTATTGAATATTGGTCATTAAATATCAGGAGAGGGATTAGAAATGGCAGGGATGGATCACTTTGAAGTTCAAACTATCATTCTATATCTCAGCTCTATAGTCTTGCATAGAGTTTCTAAAGAGACAGAGAAAAGCCAATGGTTGCTTTCTACTAACTTTTCCTTCACTTTATGTGATATCCTTACTCCAACTCCTTACAATCCACTTCTGTCCCAGAAAGGCTATGTTATAAGACTTGTTCAAGATCGCATAGCTAGTTAATGGAAGAGCTGAGACTGGAATAATAATAATTGTTAGCATTCATAAAGTACTTTAAAGTTTGCAAAGCATTGTACGCATATAGTGTATCATAACAATGTGTAGGTAGGATCTACTATTCTCTTTATTTTACAGGGGAGGAAACTGAGACTGAGAGGTCAGTTGACTTGTCTAGGGTCACAAAGCTAGTAAGAATCTGAGATAGGATTCAAATTCAGGTCTTGCTCTTACCCACTGCTCCACCTAGCTGTCTTGATCCAAGTCACAGAGATTTAGAGCCAGTATCCGGATGACATCCACCACTCCAGATCCTAGACATTCCTCTCTAGATCTCTAGTATTTTCCTATGCTGGATTGCCTCTACTGCAGGGAGTGGCAAGTATTAAAATTCCCAGGTTCCACTTAGATGGGGGCAAACAAAGTACCAAAGTTTAGAGGCACCCAAAGTTTACCTGGATCCTTTGTTAAGATGGAAAGTTTTATGTTGCCTCTAAGTTTTCTACTGCCTAAATCAAAGGTTCCCAAACTTATTTGGCCTACCACCCTCTTTTCAAAAAAATAAAATAAAATACTTAGTGCCCCTACCCCGGAAATCTATTTTCTTTTACCCTTTAATGTTTTTTTTTTCAATTTTCGTTGTTTCAAAAAATACATAAAATATTTTTGTAAAAAATAATGCATCTTAAATTTAATAATTTTATTGTAGATTCATGGCGTTTTTCCCATATTGAAATTTTGATGATGCAATATTGCATCATGTAACCATATAGTATCATATTATAAACAAGTCATTATATGCACATAGTCCTGCTGATGCATACTGGACTTCCTGACAATGCATGACATTCTCACTGCTTATTAAAACCTGTTGGCAGGATTGACCACTGATCAGTTATAATTTGCATTTTGTGTGTTTATTTGGAAAATAATGTAATCATTATGACTTTAACTCTGTTGCACAACAGATGAAACAAATATAAATGGTTTTTCAAAATTTTCTTCTCTTCTTTCCTTATACTTCTACTGCCCCCCGCCATTGCACCTCAGGCTACTACTCCCCCCACCCCTACATCGATCCAGTGCCCCCGAAGGGGTGGTATCACCAACTTTGGGAACCTCTGGCCTAGAAGGTCAGGACCTATGCTTTTATCGTTATAGGGAACTCCCAAGGAAAATTCTCCTTCTACCAATTCAGAGGGTCAATCGTGCACCACAGAGAGGTTAAATAACTTGAACAGGTTCAAATAGCCACGAAGTTTTAAAGGCAGGAATTGATCCCAGGGCTTCCTGGCTATGGAGGCTATAGCTTTGCATTTGCTAAGCAAAAGAAAATCAACAAAGAGATGACATATCACTTCAATGTACATGAATGTAATAAATCATGTTCTTACAAGAATGCCACTTTGCTTTTCTGAATAGAAAATGAAATAAAGTTGCATATCTAATGATTGAATATGACTTTGGACAAATCAACTTAGCTTTGAGTGTCTCTGTTTCTTCACCTGTAAAATAAGGGATCAGATCTCTAAGGGTCCTTCTGTTTCTAGAGTTCTATGGGTTTGGGGGGGTGCGGTGGGGGTTAGTATCTAATATAGTTTTAATGTTTCTTTTGATATATTTATATATGTATATATGTATGTATGTATACATATTTTTTCCTGTAATAAAAGAAAAAAATAAAAATAAAAAGTAATAAAAGGAAATATCCCAAAAGTCTTAGCTCTTTAATAGCTTAAAACTGCACTGAGACTTTTGAAATACTTTGTACTACAGAGGAGAGCTACAAAGATAAATTCTTTGAAGGACATTTACATAACAACTATTCTAGTTCAAAGGAGGGCCACAGGATCACAAGAGGACTGAACACCATTGTCACTTTCTAATTGTCTAAATGAAGTGAGAGTAGTTAGAGAAAACCTAAGGAATTGATGCATTGACTTCACATATATGAAAGACCATCACAGAGAAGAGGGCCTATATTCAATCTGCTTAGGTCTGGAAGGAAGCACTGGAACCACTGAATCGTAGTTGCAATGAAGACAGATTTGGGCTCAATATAAGGAGAAATTTCTTAAGCACTTAAAAATGGAAAAGGTTATTTCCAGCAGCAAAGAAAATAATGTCCTTGGGAATGTTTGAACAAAGACTAAATGGTTACTTGTCCTAACATTGACAGGAGTCAACAAGTTTATGGACTAAGTCACTTCAAAGGTTCCATAGTCTAAGATCCATGATTTCTCATGTAACCAGAGGAAATTTCATAAGATAAGGAACAAGAACTGAAACTGCTTTATTCCATGGTTTATAGCAAACTGTGGTCAGATTTTCCGCCATAAGAGTCCACCACAGGAATTGATGTTCAGTGGTACCCTCCCGATCACCCTATCAAATGTGCTTACCTTCCATCCCAAATGAGATGAACCCTGCCACAATGACCTCCCCCACCCTAGAACTCCTGTGAAAGCCTATCAACTTAGGTAAAAGATGATTAAGGTATAACCCTTCTTAAGGGCTTAGCCATTGCCTGAATTACACACTCAGAGAATCTCAAGTTGGAATTTTCTTCATAGGTCAGGTAATCCAACTCATTATTGCCTCTAAGCAGTCACCTGGGACAAGGGGTCATTCAGTTCATATTCAAAAGTTTCCAAGAAGTGGGAGCTCTCTACTACCCATGGGAGTAAAACTGACTTTTGTATAGTTCTAATCATTATTTTCCTTATGTAACCACCAAGGAGAGCTTGTGGGTGAATTTGGTCATATCACTATGGTAGCCTAACGATGTTTGCTCAGTAGTTCTTGGTCTTCCACTTCCCCTTTAGGACAATATTTTGAACTATCCATGGAAAAGCATGCTACTTAAGCTTCTAAGACTCAAGCAACATTGGCCTTTTCCCCTCACAGTGTGCCCTGCTGTTAGGTTAGCTATCTTTTAAAACTACACCAAACAAAACAAAACAAAAAAATCAAGAAATGTGGGGGAGAGGAGAGTGGGAAGCAGATTTATTTCTTCAAGGCTTATGGAAAATAGGCCTTCTCTCTGCCTCTGTGGCTCAAGCCCCCAGCTCAGCTTTGCTAAACCAAATATTTCCATCTGACAGACTGGAAACACAAAAACAAACTGAAAGCAGTATTAATGGTCATTAGGACTTATGTAACAGGGACAGACATCCACCTCCCCATGTGAAATAATGCTTTGTGGGTCACCAGTCTTATAGGTGATTTATAGGTCATTCCTCACTTACTTTGTTCCCAAAATTAAACCTAACTTCCTGGGCTCTAGGGCAATCCAGGAATATGTTTGTACATTTTTTTGTGAATTAATACAATTTAAATATTTCTCTCAATCAATCAGAATCCCCACCCCAGTTCATCAAAAATTGTTTATTTAATAAGCTGGAGAAATATCTTTTCCCACTAGTAAGTATTGATACCTTTCTCTATATTAAGTTCCTTCATGTCCTAGAGTTAAATAAATATTAAAATTACTGCATATACCATCTATTAACAATGAAATCAATAATAACAAGCACAAATAATTATAATATTTAAGCTATGAGAAAGATCATAGCTAGTCACCTCAAACCTACAATGCAACTGCAGATGACTTTTCACTTCTGAGAACACCCTCCCATACTGTTTAATTACTCCTAGTTTCTTTGTTCTTAATGATACAGTAACAGTTTTCATAGCCTCTGTAGAAAAGACTTTTGAAACCAGGGTTACACATACATTTTAGATAACATGGACAATGAAAGTCAAACAATTAGAGAAACCAAAATGCTTCTGCCCAATTGACTGCCCCTGTTTGTCTAGCCTCCAGAAACAGAACAAGGCAAAATAGGAAATTAAAGTGTTCTTTTCTTGCAGCAGGAGAATCTTCTCCCTGGATGAAAAACACAGGGGCAGGAAGGAGTTATTATCTGGGTTGAGGATGAGATCCCTAACCATCCCTGGCTACAGGTCACTATCTTATCCACCTGGCTCATATTTTGTACCATGCTCTAAACACCTCAGGCAGCTCTAATGTCTCCACTGTAGCTGTATTATCATAGTTTGTATTGCTTCATGCTTGAAATGGTGCTCTCCTTTCATCTTCCTTCTTTTCGCTAAAGTCCATTCAAGTCCCAGGTCATGGGCACACCCATGGAATTTGGGGAATACTGGGTAAACCCTCTTGGTCAGGCACTAAGTCTCTTCCCTCTGTCTCCTGAGTTACAGCAGATTCTGGTGGGGCCAAAAGCAGATTACTCTTACATGTAACCTTAATTTGCCTGTCTGAAGTTTCACCCTATTATTTCTAATTCTGCCCCCAGGGCTCAGGAGAACAAGTCTAATCTCTTCTCCAAATGACAGCTTTCCAGAGACTTGAAAACAGCTGGATTACTCTTACCATACAACTCCCTTGCTGCTGAAAGAAGCTAGAGGAAAACATGAAACTATATTAACTGGGCACACTACAAATTTTCATTATTTATTCTTAACTGAGTCCTCACTAAAGCAAGGCACACATTCTTCTCTTCCCTACTTGATCAGCTATCTCACTCTATACCACAGTTGTAGAGAGTTTTTCTCTTCCTCCACCCTAGACAAGGAAGTGATTGATTCACACTTTGCTGAAAAAAAATTGAGTCCACATGCTGAGAGCTCCTGCAAATTCCCCTCCTCCTCATCACACATCACTCAAACCCTTTTCCTTGCTAAGACTGTTGTTGTGTGTTCAGTCTTTTCAGTCATGTTCAACTGTGATCCTAGTCCGAGGTTTTCTTGACATCTAGGTGGCACAATGGATAGAGTGCTGGCCTTGGAGTTAGGAAGAGTCTTCTTCTTCATGAGTTCAAATCCAGCCCCAGACACTTACTAGCTATGTGACCCTAGACAAGTCACTTAACCCTGTTTGCCTCAGTTCCTCGCCCATAAAAAATGAACTGGGCCAGGGAATGGCAAACCACTCCAGTATCTCTGCCAAGAAAACCCCAAATGGGGTCACAGAGAGTTGAACACAATGGAACAACAGCGTGACCAAGATACTGGAGTGGTTTGCCAATTTCTTCTCCAGTTCAATTTACAGATGAGAAAACTGAGGCAAACAGGGTTAAGTGATTTGCTCGAGGTCACATAGCTAGTAAGTTTCTGAGGCCAGATTTGAATTCAGGTCTTCCTGTCTCCAGGACTGGCATTCTATACATTGCACCACTTTGCTGCCCCCTTGCCAAAACACATTGCTCTGATTTTACCCTTAATCTCATCCATTCTCAACTCCTCCAGCAAATCGCCTCCATCATCATTCCTTTCTCTCATCTTTGATTTCTATCTACTGACTCCTTCTCTACAATCTACAAACATGCCCACATCTCACCAATTCTTAAAACAAAACAAAACAAAAAAACAGCTCTCACTTGTTCCAATCATCCCTCCTAGCTCTCATCCCATGTTTCTCATTCCCATCATGACTAAACTCCTTGAGAAAATATTCTACAATCAGTACCTCCACGTCTCCTCTCACTTTATTCTAAACCCTTTGCAAATTTGGTTTTTGACCTCATCATTCAGCTGATACTACCTACTCCAAAGTTACCAACGAGCTCCTAATTACCAAATCTAGTGGACTTTTCTCAAACATGGTACTCTTCTGAAGTGTATGAGACTGTTGATCACCTCTTTCTGGATACTCGTTCCTTTCTATGATTTTCTGATACTCCTCTCTCTTGGTTCTCATTCTGTTCTTCTAACAACTCCTTCTTAGTTGCTGGTTCTCTATCCATGCCATGCCCACTAACCAGGTTTACCAAGGCTCTGTCCTGGGCACCCTTCTCTTCTTCATTATCTCACTTAGGGATCTCATCAGCTCTCATGGGTTCAGTTATCATCTCCATGCAAATTATTTCCACATCTACATTCCAGCCTCGATCTCTCTGCTGAGCTATAGTCAAACATTTCCAGTTGCTTCTTGGACATCTAGAACTAGGTATCCTATAGGAACCTCAGATTCAGCAACAGAACTCATTTTCTTTCCTGCCAAACCCTCCCCAATTCCAAATATTTCTATTAATGTCAAGAGCACCACCAGCCTCCTAGTTGTCCATGCTGATATCTTTGTTGTCATCCTCAACTCCTCACTCTAATTCAGCCCATCTATACAGTCTGTTGTTAAATCTTGTTCTTTCTATTTCACATAACATCTCTCTTATATTCTCCCATTGTCTCCATTCTCACAGTCAATATCCTAGCATAGGTCCTCACCACCCCTTGCCTGGGCTATTGGATTTGCCTTCTAACTTATTTCCTCGCCTTAAGTCTTTCTGCACTCTAATCTATCCTCCATTCGACTGCCAAGATAAATTTTCTAAAGTATACGTCTATGTCACCCCAGTGCTCGATGTGCTACATACATTGTCTCCCTATTAACTCCAGGATCACATATAAAATTCTTTGTCTGGCATTTAAAGCCCTTCATAGCCTGGCCCCTTCCTATTTTTCCAGCCTTCTTTACACCTTACTCTCCTCTACATACTCTACAATGCACTTTACTCTAACGTACTGGAAATTCCTCTAACACAAAGGTTCTCAAATATTTTGGTCTCAGGATCCTTTTACTGTCTTAAAAATTATGACAACACACCAAAGAGCTTTCATTTATGTGAGTAATATCTATCAATATTTGCCATGTTAGAAATAAAGATGTTAATATTTTTATGAAAATAGTTTTGAACTTATGGAACCCCTGAAAGGGTCTTGGCCTAGAGAGCCCCCAGACCACATTTTGAGAACTGCTGTTCATCATTCCTCCTCCTGTCTTACTATCTTTGCTATCTTCTGTGTTTAAAATTTTCTGCCCTGCCACCTCTGCCCCTTAATTTCCCTGGCTCATCTTAAATCTCACCTTCTACATGATCCCTTTCCTGGTTCCTCCAAATGCTAATGCCTTCCCCTTTCAGATTACCTTCACCTATATTATGTTTTCTATGTACCTAGTTATTTACATATTGTCTCTCCCATTAGAATGTATATTCTTTGAGGTCAGGAACTGGTTTTTTTGCCTTTCTTTACATCCCCAACACTTATCACAGTGCCTGGCACAAAGTAAGCACTTCATAAATGCTTGACAAACTGATGCACACCCTTGGTCTTCTCCAGTGCCTTCAACCTATCCTCATTTGCCATGGTCTTAAGATTTCACACCATGCCTCTTGCATTCCTGTGAATGCTCTCTATCTTTTCAATGCCCTTCCCTTAAATGTGCTGCCTACAACTAAACATAACACCCAGATGTGGTCTGAGCAGGGTAGATTGCACTAGGGCTCTCTCCTCTTTCTTTCAGGACTCTTGGTCTCTCAAGGCAGACTGACCTCCCTGATTTACATACAAAAGACCACCTCAGTAGGGAGTCCTTTGTCCTGCTCACTCTCCTTTGCCTGAAAATGCAATGCCATGCGGTAAGATTGATGGTGATACAGGTTTTGGAAAGGGAGAGGTCTCAGAGTTGGGAGGGAAAGGAATCCCCCTTTTGTTGCTCCATGATATGATCTCTCTCAAATATGGTAGAGTAAGCAAAACAGCAGCCTTGGAATAAAAGAAACTGGATTCAAATTTGAGTCCTGTCCCTTAATACCTATGTGACCATGGCCAACCCACACAACCTCTGGGCAAGAGGTATGGCATAATATGTGTAAAATGAGAGGGAAAGGTTGGAGGACATTTAACGTCCCTTCCAAATCTAAATCAATATTCCCACTTACTTTCTCTTGGAAGAGAAACTCTATCTACTTTCTACTCTCCTTCTTTATTACCCTTTCTAAAAGTCTTTACTTCTACCCTTTACCTTCCCAGCCCTTGTCTCTTCTTCTAAACTGCCTACCAGCTCCTTTCCTAGTTCCTCACCTATTGGAATGGGGTGTGGAACTAGGATCCATTCTCAGCTCTCATTCTACCCTAAGCCCCTGACCCAGGGCACAGAAACTATTTCTAGAGCCTTGGAAAACTGGTAGGTGGAAGTTTACTATGAGCTACTGAGTGTCTGAGCTGCTGAAAGTGCAGGGTTCCTGGGATTAACTGCTTAAGTTAGATAAATCATTAAGGTTGTTCCTTCTCAGGAGGGAATCACAAAATCTCAAGAGTTGGAAGAGATATCAGAGGCCATACAGTTCAAAAGGTGGGTTAAAGTAATAAATAATTGTGAGCTACCCAATTTTTGATATTTGAATACTGAATATTGATGTGATGAACCAAGAGGAAGCCAGATGAATATTTTGGTGACGGAAGTGAAAGAAGGAATTCTTTTGTGATGGCTTAGTGAGAGAGGAACTAGACATAAAAATTGAGAGTTTTTTTTTTAAGCAGTAGCTGAACTTCATTTTCTAACAACTACTCAGGTAAATTAAAACGAATTCTATGTCTCTGATTTATGTCCGACAACTGGGGAATGAATGGCTTTGCAAAAAACAATGCCATTCATGTAGTAGATGCAGAAAAATGTTTGCTGAATATAACTTGGTGAACTGAATAAAAGGTAAGAAATGTTATGACTATAAATTACTCTAGCCTACCAATATTTAAAAGAAGGATAGAATGGTATTCCCTTTGTTTATAAAGAAGTTTTTCGGAATTGATTCTGTCTCTCAACAGGGGTCAGTCGCTATATGCAGAGAGAAGCAGTTAGTGACACCCTGAAGGGTCATGCTCTTCTGAGGTTTGAGGTTGGGTATCTGTGTGGGTGCCAGGCCTAAAGTTCCATAATGGCAGCAGTGAGAGAGAGGATAGAAACCATTCAGTTCAACTCACTAGTTACTGAGCAGACCAGGTGCCTTTCCATGCTTTATCTCTTACAATGTACAATCTTATACATTTCATATATATAAAGGGTAGAAGCATGAAGCTATGAATTCCTGCCACTATTTCAACCAGTTAAAGAGGAATGAGGCTCTCCCCCACCCCAATTTTACTTTGGATGTAACCAGGCTTGCATTTCACCAGTTCTAGAGGATTTAGTTCCAGTCTTCACTGTTTCCGGCACAGGGGAAGCCCATAAAGCTTCCTTGATATTAGCTACGGTACATTTCTTCATCAGAAAGCCACTTGTCATTATGCATAGACAGAATTATAGTACCTAAGAAAAGATGAATCAGCACTGGTCAGCTGCACAATAGAAGACTGTAGTTCTGGACCCAATAATTAAAAGAGGGTATGGAGAGGATTTTGAGGAAAAGCCACAAGGCTAATTAAGGGATTAGAAAAGAAAGCTTGTCAGGAAAGATATTAGCTAGGAGTTGCCCAAAGGTCATCAGATAATCTTTTTTTTTTTAATTAGTAGTCTAGTTTATTTTTTTCCAATTTTTTAACATTTTTATTTAAAGCTTTGAGTTACATGTTAAAAATTGTTTTTACATGCAACTGGAAAATAAGATATACTTGCAATAGGATAGAGAAATCTATCTTGCCCTATGAGAAAGTAAGGGAGGAGGGGATGGGGGTGTGATAGAAGGGAAGGCAAACTGGGGGAAGGGGTAATCAGAATGCAAGCCATCTTGGGGTAGGGAGGAGAGAAGAGATCTTGTGGAAATGAATGTTGAAAACTAAAATTAAATTAATTAATCGAAAGTTTTGATTTCCAAATTCTATTTGTCCCTCCCCTCCTTGAGACAGGAAGCAATCAAATATAGGTTATATGTGTGTAACTATGTAAAACATTTCCATATTAGTCATTTTGTACAAGCTCTAATAAAAAAATGAAAGAAAGTGGAAAATAGTATACTTCAGTCTGTAAGCAATCAATATCAGTTCTTTCCCTGGAGGTGGGTAGTATGTTTCATCATTAGTCCTCTGGGATTTTCTTGGATCATTATACTGCTGAGAATAGCCAAGCCATTCACAATTCTTCATCGAACAATATTGCTATTACTATGTGCAACATTCTCCTGGTTCTGTTCACTTCACTATGCATCAGTTCACATAAGTCTTTCCAGGTTTTTCTGAAATCATCCTCCTTGTCATTTCATATACGACAATAATATCCATTACAATCACATACCACAGCTTGGTTAGCCATTCCCCAATTGGTGGGCATCCCTTTGATTTCCAATTCTTAGCCACCACAGAAAAGAGCTGCTATAAATATTTTTCTACAAATAGGTCTGTAGTGGGAAGGCCGAATTTATGATCTCAAATATAATCATGTATATGTTTGAATGGTCCGAAATCGCAAGGTATGAGAGATTCTCTAAG
>CM053622.1:276293545-276322342 GCA_028646595.1 Phalanger gymnotis | reverse complement strand
TTTTTTCATTCTTTTGGATCTGTTTTATAATTTCTTGATTTCTCACAAAGTCACTAGCCTCCACTTGCTCCAATTTAATTTTTAAGGTGGTATTTTCTTTTTTTGTTTGTTTGTTTTTTGAGAGGGGAAGGCAGGGCAATCGGCATTGAGTGACTTGCCCAAGGTCACACAGCCAGTAAGTGTATCAAGCGTCTGAGGCCGGATTTGAACTCAGGTCCTCCTGACTCCAGGGTCAGTGCTCTACTCACTGTGCCACCTTAAGGTGGTATTTTCTTCAATGTCTTTTGGACCTCCTTTTCCATTTGGCTAATTCTGTCCCACTGCTGGCGTTTTCCCAAAATAACCTCATAGTACAGCTAAGTCAGCCTGTTCAGTTCTAACAATCATGAGGGCAGCCATTAGCAGCCAAAATATCTTTCTCTCTCACAGCATTTTCCTGCGACATAACTTCCTTTTCCTGTCAGGAAGCAGCTCCTACCACATATGTCTTAGGCTTCCTGTGATGTAAGCAAGTCACATGACCTATTAATGGGTGGGAAAGATCTTCAAATCTAATTGCTACTACGTACCCTAGAGCTTATTTTATAAGCTCCCTTATTTTATTTTATAAATGAAAAAAAACAAAGTCCACACAGGTTTAATAGAGATGGGTTTTATAATAGATGTAGTCTCGATCAACATTTTTTCAGAAGTATTAACACATGACTTTTTTTCATAGTATTTCTTTTCTATGCTTTCAAATATCTTGAAATTCTGTACTCCAATACCCTTAGAAGTGTGTTGTCCTCCTTAGAGAGCACCTTTGGGTATACTTGACCTAGTTCAGCCAGACCCATAACTAGTGTTGTTGGTTCCATTGTAGCTGATAAAGAGGTGATTTATTATAACAATGTTTTCCATTTTTTGGTATGCTGGTTTTTCTTCTTCTGGTTTCTCTTGCCTAGCTTTTTGTAAATTGTTTTTTCTTATAAATATGCATTATTATGCAGAAAAAGACATTGAGTTATTGCTATCTGTACAAAGGACAGAATAAGATAATGAGCTAAGAGTGTAGAATGACTAGTTTAGGTTCTCTGGGATTGGAACAAGGAGTCTCTTTTGGTTTGGGCCCCTTGTTATGATATCTTTTGGGAATTTCACATGTGGCTTCCATCTCCCTGAACTATCAGCAGCACAGCTGAAGACTGAACTACTTCTTAGACAAGTCAACAAGCATTTATTAGGCACCTACTACAGTTATTCCTTCCACAGCTTGGGAGTTAGGGGAGTGGCTTCCCCACGATCTGGAAAGTCTGTATAAAATTTTTTGGCTTTCCCTTTGTATCAGAGAAGAAGTCTGAATTATAGTGCTATTAAAAGACAAAATATGTTGATACTATACAATACTACATATATATTTTGTGCATTTCTGAGTTTCTAAACTTTCTGTGACATCTGCTGGCCTTTTCATGTCATCTGCAGCTTCCACAAAACTCCCCCCAAATTCCCATTTAATGTCTTATGCCTTACCCACCACATATCAAAACCTCAATGTGGAAAGTCAAGATGTGGAAGGGATAACTGTATGTACCAGGTACTATGCTAGGTGCTGGGGATACAAAGAAAGGCAAAAGGCAATCCCTACTCTTAAGGAGCTTATGTTCTAATGGGGAAGACAGCATACAAACAATTATTTACAAACAAGAGGTACACAGGATATATTGGAAATAATCTACAAAGAAGGAAGGCACTATCCTTAAAGGAGGTGGGGAAAAGGTTCATGCAAAATGTGGGACTTAAAAGAATGAAGCCAGGGGCAGCTAGGTGGCACAGTGGATAGAGCACTGGCTGGCCTGGAGTCTGGAGTACCTGAGTTCAAATGAAGCCGTGGACACTTGCTAGCTGTTCGATCCTGGGCAAGTCACTTAATCTTCGTTTGCCTCATTTTCTCTTCTGTAAAGTGAGATAATAACAGCAACTACCTCCCAGGGTTTTTGTGAGAATCAAATGAGGTAATAATTGTAATGTGTTCGGTACATTGCCTGGCTATGTAGTAAGCACTATATAAATGTTAGCTCTTTTTATTTAGTAATATTAATGTTAACAGAAGTTTGCTGAGCCAGCCTCTAACCTGGGAATGATGAAACAGAGCAGGCCAGAGACAAAGTACCAGTAATCAACTAGTGGTTTAATTAATTAGTTTCATTATGAGCATAGGTTCTCAAAGTGGCTGATACTACCTCCTGGGGGGCACTGGAATGATCCAGGGGCGTGGTAGTAGCTTCGGGTGTGATTGGGAGGCTTTGAATAAAAATAAGGGGGCAGTGGAAGCATAACGAAAGAAGAGAAGAAAATTTTGAAAACCATTCATACATATTTCATCTGTTGTGTAACAGAGTCATGGTGATTACATTATTTTCCAAATAAACACACAAAATGCAAGTTCTAGCTGATCAGTGATCAAGTCCACCAAGAGGTCTTAATAAGCAAGTGCTGGCAGGAGAGCATGTAGCACATTGTCAAGAAGTTCAGCATGTGTTGGCAGGAATATGTGCAGGTAATGACTTGTTTACAATACGATACTATATGGTTACATGATGCATGATTGCATCATCAAAATTTCAATGTGGGAAAAACCCCACAAATTTACAATCAATTATTAAATTTAAAGTGCATCATTTAAAAATATATATTTTATATCTTTTTTGAAATGATCCAAATTTAAAAAAAACATCAAAAGATTAAAGAAAGCAGATTTCCAGTAGTGTGCTAAATAATTTTTTAAAGGGGGCAGTAAGCCAAATAAGTTTGGGAACTTCTGTTTATGAGGAACAGATTTACAAATCAGGAATTCTCCAGATCAGAATAATGAAGGCAGAGTTTATATACATAAATCACAAGTGGGAAGTGGGGGGAGGTAGATTATAAATAATCATTTCCAGGGCCTGAGTGGTTTTCCATGACAAGCCCACAAGTCCGTAATACAAGTATTCTGGAGTCCTGTGGGAACAGTATTGTTTCAGGTCCTTGGTGGGTCACAGGAGCAGTATGTGACGTGATAGGAACAGGTTCTACAATCTTTGATTAGCTTCACTTACAGTACATAGGCACAAGGATGCAGTGATTAGAGTGTTGTCAAGGGCTGATCATTTCGAGCTACATTGTAAGACTGACTCCCAAGCCAGAATCTCCTGAGAAATCTAAATTATTAGCATATATAATACATATTGTATTGATTAATATGAAAATCATAATTGCCTTCAAAATTGTTATCATTGTTATTAATAAAAGCCTCTGCTCTCAAGGAGCTCACACTCTAATGGGGAAGACAACATATATGAAGGTTTCAGTCAGATGGAGAAGTCTCATGGTCCTTAGGGTATAAGGACAAAGCACTTTTATTTTATTGTTTTCAATTGCCTCTCCTCTAATGTCATTTCCACTGATAAAATTAGATTGGTTTCTGACGCTGAACTACTTGATAATGCCACAGACTCTGGTGAAAAGAACTTTATTTTCTGGGTCTTCAACAACTGATCCTGGAGGTGATAGGGAGCCATCGGACTTTGTTAACTAGGGAGGTTACGTGATAAGACCTGCACTTTAGGAGGATTAGTTTGACAGTTGAATAGAGGATCCCGGTGGGCATGAGGCAGAGATTTCCTGATGCTGTACAAAAGTAGATTTAGCAACTTAATGGGGAAACTAATAGGAAAAACTTAGTGGAGAAAAGGTAGTCCATCACGCCTATTTCTCCAAAAAAATTTCTATAGCTTTCCCTTCCCAGGTCCTTTAGGTGATTTTGGAGTCTCAAATGTGAATGGATAGGCAAAGGAAAAACGCACTCATCGTGGAGGTTAAACAGAAATGAGTACTTTCACAGATTCATAGAACTAGACTAAAAGTCTAACAGTCCTCAGACCCATTAATTTTTTTACATTATCCTTTGTTTCATGGAACCAAATGGTTTCATTTTCATAGTAACAGGTTTCAGTATGACCCATAACCTATTTTAATAAGACTAAATTTTGGGGGCAGTTTTGGGGGGGTTTCCGGTATACCTAACTTATTGCTGCCATGAGCCAAAATTTCCTTTCTGTTTGATTTGACCTAATCATCCTCTGCAAAGTTGTTCCTCTTAACCTCAGAACTCCATTGGGGAAGTTGCATCTCATTCTATTTAGGCAAGAATAATGAACATTCAAACTGAAGAATAGAACCTACTCAGGTAGCACTTAGATCTTCCTAGAGAAGTTAATTCCTAAATATTACTCAGAACAATTCCCCTTCCATGTGTCATTATAATCTTTGGACACCTCCATGGAATGAGTAATGCATGACAAGAAAGTACATTTTCTGAGAAGATTGTGCTTTAGAAATTCATATACAGAATACACCTGCCATCTGTTTTTTTGTTATTGTAGCAGTGGGGAATTCCAAAAGGGGAAAGACATAGACTATCTTATCTTTGTTGAGAAATATAAGTATGATCTATACAAGGGAAAAAAACCACATGCCTGATTGCCACTATATTCCTTAAGGCAGAATAAACACAGACTAAATAACATTGTCTGCGTTCTACATTTTTAAGTGCGTATTACACAAGGAAGACATGATACTAGTTGTTAGGAGAGACATAAAGGAGGCACAGACCCTGCTTTCAAGGAGCTTATATCTAATAAAGGGAGATAAGATATATACACAGATAAATATAGCGCAAGTTAGAAAATCATAACATGTATAGCACATATTCTGGGGCTACTATCCCAACTCCCACTCTCCCTGCCAAAACTGATGGACACAGTGTAGTTACCACTTCTGCTAATGTACCACTGCTAGGGCTAAGATGAGATGTCTAAATCCTCCAAGCCTCTGAAGTTCACAAGGTCTGCCTCTGGTCAGGGGGTGGAGAGCTAAGGAGACAGAGGTTCTTCTCTTCAGTTACCTCGCCCCTCCAACCAACAAATTCTCTCTTAGGTGCTTGGATGGAACTTCTCTTCCTTAGCCTGATAGTCAAATATCCCAGTTCCAAACTGGTCTGCTATTTTATACAAAACAAAAGGAGAATGAGTTTCTTCAGCCAATCTAAATACACCTTTTGTACAGTTCTACAATGTCTGTCTCGCAGCTTTCATGGACCTCTGACACCTACTGAATGCCTCTTATTGATTAACCGAATAAAGATTTCTAGGCCTTGCTCCCACCTAATTCATACTTCTGGTCAATGATAGACTGAATGGAGGTGTTCTCTCCTGACAAAGGTAGTTACTTTAAATGGGGGTGGGGTGATTGAAGAATCAAATTAATATTCATACATCCTTACAGAGGAAAATAAAATGCTACAATGCCAAGTGAAGGAGAAACCATTTTCAGCTGGGGAGGTCAGGAAAAACTTCCTGGGAGAGGTGGCATTTCAGCTGGGGTTTTAAAAGGTAGGAAGGCAATGTGAAGAGAGGGTGTTCTAGGTGTAAGGAACAGTGTAAGTGCCTAAAGGCAGCAAAAGAAGAGATAATGAGTAATTCACAGTTTGGATAGGAACATTTATCTGGGGAGCTGATGAAAGGTCAGTAGATGATGGACCGGTGACAGAAAACGAATTCAATTTCTCAGCCATCTAGAAATAATCTTTCCATTACTGGTTAGACCAAAATTCACAGAGAGGAACTTAAACCTTGTAGGTAACTGGTTATAGGTAGGTAATTGGTTATAGGCGATTAGGATCTATGTTAAGTAAGGAATAGAGATGCCAGTGGTCACAATCATTCCGTGTGAAATGACATACAGCATTGTTTGCAGAAGTTGCGAGTAACTCACAGCAAGTACACTTACTTACCCACATACTTCCTTCATGGCATTCCCCAAAGGCAACCACCTCAGAAAATACTTTCATTTTTGGAAATAAAATACGAACAATCTTCCTTTAGACTCCAGAAGAGTTTTCTGAATTAGTTCCTATTTAATGAGGACAATACATAGGGAAAACACCTGCAGGGTTGTAATTGGATTAAAAAAGGTAACTAACAACGAAGGTAATTATAAAGAGTTAAGAGTTACTTAGGGATTCTAAATGAGAATTAAATGTGAAAAGTATCATCTTATGTTGTAATGTAAGAAAATATCTGTCATAAAAATAGTTTTATCAAGTTCTCAGTGGCATGTGAAAGATTACTTCTCTGTTTTTGCTTCTTGGAAATATTTTCTAGATATTTCTGAAATTATATGAGATTTGAAATATCTTTAACATTTCCAGTAAGAATGTTTAAAAAGGAAAAAAAATTGTAAAAAAAAAAAAACAACCTAAAATACCCTACTAAGAGCACTTCTGCAATCTCCTCACTGGGTTAAACCCTTTGAAAACATAGTAGGGATACCATGCTTGGTACTATCTGTTTTCATTCCAGCTGCTTGTTATATGCCTATGTCTTTCATAAATATCACCAGATTCAATTAAAGAAGGACTTTTACATTATAACATATAGTTAGGAAGAGGGACTAGACCTGTGATTTCATTTATAAAGGGAACTTCCAGATGAGGAAACTTGCTTTACCAAAGAGGTTGACATCTTTTCTACAACTTAGTCTGAGTCTAGAGCTGCCTAGAGCATGGAGAGGTTAAGTGATTTGTCCAGGGTCCCACTGTCAGTAAGGACAGGACTTAAAACCAGATCTTTCTGGCTTTGAGGCCTGACCTCTCTTTCCTAAACCACACTACTTTAATCATTCCACTGAAAAGGATAGATTTGAGGTAAAAAAAAATAGTCACATACAAATGTTAACCTCTTCCAATGTTAAAAAATTCTTAAACTCATATACGTGTTTCAGATTTTTTTTAATATAACTGACATAAAGGATTATAATAATGACAGTCGTAAAGCACAGGTCTGTGTCATTCCCCAGATGTTTCCACAATCTGGCTAGCAGCTGTTGTGGGAGTGAAAGCCCAACAACAAGAACGCTACCAGCACGCTGCAAAAGCACAGGTTCTTTTGATCTGCTTTAGTAAGGAAAGCAACGTTAAGGGGTTGACAAACTTACTTTAATTCAGCATACAAATATCATTCACTTAGTTCAGGGGAAGAAAACAGCACCCTGAAGTTCAGAGCAAAACACAAACAAAGTACAAACACGGACAGACAGACCTTGTCTGATTCAAATCCCAATACATAGTTACAGAGTTTAACAAAGTTCCAGCATCCAGGTTACAAGCTGGAGGGCCCTTAGCTACAGCTGCCCGAAGTCTCTGAATCAGCATACCAGCGAGAGTGAGAGCCCTAAACAAATTACAAACATCAACAGACAGACCAAATACAAATTCATAGTTACCAACATCTAGGTTCAGCCTGGGAGCTCATAACCTGGGCTAGCCCAGAATCACTCGTGCCACCACTGCTGTGGGTAAGAGCTCCAAAGAAGAGAAAGCCAACCCCTGGTTTTATATCCTTTTCAGGGTCAGGAGTGAGTCACACATGTGACTCACCCATGTGACCTAAAATCGTCACAAAGAGATAACTTAAACCCACATGGTCTAAGAGCCTCTGATGACCCAAACCTATCACTCAAACTCATGTATAAACTAAGCCCTCCCTTAGTTAGCCCCACCTGGGGCCCCACCTTGGTTACCAAGTCACACCCACATAGGTTTAGCACCTAATTGGGGTTTGGGCCTGGGGCTTAGCGCCTAGTAAGACTCAAAGACACTTAATTAATCATTTTAAAACAGTAAGAAAGTCCCAACTCAATTGATATTACACCAGCTCAATATGTTACTTCTAGGGTTAAATACAAACACCTCCACTTGATATTTAAAGTCCTTTACAAACTGGCCCCAACCTATCTTTCTAGCCTTATTACACATTACTCCCCTTAATGCCCTCTATGTCAAATGGGCCTTCTTGCTCCTCAAATACATAATATTGCACCTTTCGTTTCTGTGCCCTTGTTCTGGTTGGCTCCTATGCATGGGATATGCCTCCTCCTTCTAACTTTTCTCTCTTATAATTGCTAGTTTCCTTCAAAGATCAATACAAATGCCATCTTTTATGTTACACCTTTCCAGAGGCATCCCCAACTGCACCAGCTACTGTTGCCATCTTCTCCTTCCCAATTAACGTGTTAATTTTGTATGTATCCTGTATGCATATACACATGTGTGTTCATGTATATATGCATACACACATATGTACACATATATCTCTTTATCCATATCTATGTGTTGTAGGCATGCTCTAACCCCAACACCCTCTTAATTCAAGTTTGATGTTAGGATGTCCTGAGCCATAGAACAAAGGAGGTTTACATTGTTCAAATACAGAAGAATATATGGCAGGGATAGAGTAGCACTTAGCTGCTCTGGATTTGATCTCCCTCCATCTGGAGACTTATCTGGTAAGTACATCATCAGAGTGTGGTGACTCCAGTGGTCTCAGGCACCCACCAAGTCTGAGAGACCTTGACTACACATATGGCTGGGATCTTTTGTGTCCCCAGGCCAAGAAACTGGCTCTCAGGGAAGCCAAAGACTGTCTCCAAGTCTCACAGTGTAGCCCACATGTTGGGTAACGCCACATCTTTGTAGTTCACAGTGGTTCTTCTAATGCAAAATGATGAGCTGGAACATAGCCAAGAGCACAGGAGCTACAGCACAGATGACAGCTGTAGCGTAGTTGCGGATTTCTTCTCCTGATGGGAGGTGGTGATGAGCGGGAGCACCTCTATGAACATCAGGGCCTCTGCACAGACATTTCTGGCACAGTCAACAATTCTCGCATTAGGGTCATCTGTAGTAAAATGACAGATTAGTGACTGTTGAAGTCCAATTGTGTATGCTTTTCTCGTAGCTGATGGAACCATTGGACAACCAGGCAAAATGGTATTCCTCAGGAGCCAGGTCTTTATAGACAGGAGCCAACTAGGCCAGCAGAGGAGGCAGGGTTCCAGAGTCAGGACTAGAGGTCTCAGTCCCTGGCATAGTTACCACCTATTTGTGAAGAGCACAAATACCAGAGGGACTCAGGCAAGAGTGATTTCTAATGTACCCATTTCTATTTAGCAGTAGAAGCCTCCTGTGTTCTGCCCATCTTGCTAGAGGCACTGTCTTTCATAACTCAACCTATAATACACAACTCTGGATAAAAGATAGTAGGACCCTGTGTTAGGTGTTCCATAATCACTAGTGCCCAGTAAGAGTCAAGCAACTGGCATTCCAAATACCTAACAGTATTCTATCCATCTGGTGGTACCTCTCAAGCTCTCCAGCCAGCCTGGTTCTTTATGGACAAAGATCTTCAGAAACCTTGGGCCTTGCAGGGTCCTAAGGGTCCAAGGAGAGAGACTGGTAGACAGTTCATCACTCACTCAATCAAGAAACATTTATTAAGTGCCTACTGTGTGCCAGGCACTGTGCAAAGAATTAGAGTTATAAAAAGAGGCAAAAGATAGTTCCTGTCCCCAGGAGCTTGTAATCTAGTAAAGACAGCTTGCTTTATATATGTCAGGGCTTTAACCTGTTCTGAGTCCCATGTGAGAGAAACAGACTTGTGGGTGATTCAGTAAATTGAGGCCATCAGGATATCCAGCTAGGGAATGTGGGTTTTCCAAAACTTACAGAGTCCATGGGAACTTCACAGGATTCTTTCTTAGATCATGGGAAGGAAACAAGTGTCAGTAGCTTATTCTTGACTGTGGCTGGAATCCTCTGGGTTTTCCCCACCCACTATATTCCCTCAAACTTGATTGAGCAACCTGGACCCTTAATTTCCTTAGGGATGATTTTCTTCCTATTGGCTACTATCTGATCCAAAGCTGCTGCCACCATGGCCTCATCCAATCCAGTCAGTTTTATGTCATCTATATAGGGGTGTTCACCACTGCCCTTGGGAAGGGAGGTTTCTTTCAGGTCTCTGCCCACTCTGATGTGGCAGTATGAAGGAGAGTTCAGGTGGTCCTGAGAAAAGAGGGGGAAGGTTGTGTTGGTAAGCAAAATGGCCTTTGTTTTGTTTGAGTAATTCAGTGTATTTCATTGAGCCTTACTAGGTGCTAAGCCCCAGGCCCAAACCCCTATTAGGTGTAAATCCTATGTGGGTGTGGATTGGCAAGTAAGGTGGGGCCCAAGGTGGGGCTAACTCCAGGGAGGGCCTAGTTTACACGTCTGGGACTGCAGAGGCTCTTAGACCACATAGGTTTGTCGCCTCTTTGTGACGATTCTAGGTCATGTGGGTGAGTCTCATGTGTGACTCACCCTTGATGCTGACAAAGATATAAAACCAGGGCTTGGCCTCCTCTTCCTTGGAGCTCATTCCCAAAGCAGTGGTGGCGCATGACTCTGGTCCAGCCCTTGTTCTGAGCTCCCAGGCTGAACCTAGATGTTGGTAACTATGAATCTGTACTGGGTCTGTCTGTTGATGTTTGTAATTTGTTTGTAATTTGCTCTGAAGTTCATGGTGCTGGCTTTTCTCCCTGAACTAAGTGAATGATATTTGTATGCTGAATTAAAGTAAGCTTGTCAAACCCCTTCACTTTGCTTTCCTTAGTTAAGCAGATCAAAAGAACCTGTGTTGTTGGCAGTTTTCTGGGTGCTGGCTGTGGGTGGATCTTATACCGCCACAGAAGCTGCTAGCCAGATTGCGGAAACAAGGTGTATCAAACTCTTTTCCAGGTGAAAGCAAATTGTTCCTGGCTTGTCTTAGTCACAGAAAAAGAGAAAAAAGTATTAGTTAGGATGATCACCCTGTACCACTTACCCTGAGCCTGCACTACCTAGTTTACAATATTGTTAAGGTGAGGAACAGCTGAAGAAGTAGGCTTGATGACTCTGTTTAGCTTCCTATAATCCACTGTAAGCTTTTGTTGTTGTGGTTCAGGCCTTTTCAGTTGTGTCCAGCTCTCCATGACCCCATTTGGCTGATATGGTTTGCCATTTCCTTTTCCAGTTCATTTTTCAGATGAGGAAACTGAAACAAAGAGGGTTAAGTGACTTGCCCAGGGTCACACAACTAATAAGTGTCTGAGGCCAGATTTGAACTCAGGAAGATGAGTCTTCTTAACTCCAGGCCTGGCACTCTGTCCACTGTGCGACCTAGCTGCTGGTCCTCTGTAAGCTGTCAGGTACTATCTCTGCCTCTCTTATTATCAGGTAACAGAGGGCTGTTGTAAGGGGATCTGGCATAAGGTAATACTCCAGATTCCTTCATTTCCATCATTACAGAAGAAATATCTTACCACTCCTCCCCTCACTCCCCACTCGGTATTGTTTGGTGTTGACTACATGGGCTTGTTCAGGTAATTAAGGATTTCCATTTAGCCCTGCCCACAGTAACAGGCCTCCAAGATGCTGAAAGCGTATGCATAAATACTGAGCCCATAGTACTCCTTTCCCTCCATGGAATGCCCTCTATAGCCTCCTATGAATGATCCAAATGGGGCAGAGGTGTTGGAAGATACCTCAGAATTGGGTGGAACTGAAGGTTCCCTAGTGTCCAGGTGCTTAATTTCTGGGTACAATACCCTCATAGGCTGTCCATCATTGCTTTCTTATCAATTCCAAGTCCCAGATGCCACATCCAAAGTTACTTGGTGGGGATGGTATCATTCCCTTCTCTCCATCTAGCAGAGCAGTGGCATGTTCTGTGACTTCTCTCCCCATTCCCACAGCCTATATTTACAGACAGCGGTATTTGCTCAAGTCACAACAGTTTCAACTTCCTGCTCAATTGTCAACAATTGATCAGCCCAGGCCTGTTATGTGTGTGATGGGGAGACCCCGTAGCTAAAGTCTGAAGCCATTCTTGGTAAGTACACAGGCCTAATTTACTTTCATTTTGGTGGGCTTCACCTATCTCTTTTTGCCCCAGAGATAGGCTGGGCAGGCCCTAAGGGACCTGCATAAATCTATCAAATCCATTCCCATTAGGAACTTCACCCTGTCCCTTTCAGATCCCCATTTTATAGCTGATTTGATTACAAAGGGAATTCTTTACAAGGCCAGGTGCAATACTAGTTACCTAAAAAAGGACAGAGAATATTCTCTCTGGAAGCTCTAACAGATTGAGTTGGCTCTATAAAAGTAGGTCCTCAGAGAGTTTTCCCCCGGCTCTGGAAGATAACAGCCCAGAGCCTGTTGAGCAGGGGCCTTTCGTTCCCCCCTTCCACTCTGCTTCAGGAGAAATCTCTTGATTTGCATAGCCCCGTCTCCTTGAGCTGCCCCTTTGTTTTTCATTTCTGTAGATGCTGAATGCCAGGGCCCTGTTTACTTTCAGTCTAATTACTCTGGCAATCCAACTCCTGCAGGGTAGACAAAAACATCTAGAAAATGCTAGCCTTGGCACTTTACCCTCCTGCACAGTTTCCTTCAGGACCCACCAAACTTATCTATCTGCTTGAGCGGGAACCTCATACAAGGTCAGAAGGGACCTGTCGACAAGGAGCCAGGCAGACCACCCCTCCCCGACCTGAACCTGATCCAACGACCCTTCTCTTCATCCCAAACTGCTAAGACTACCAAACTCTGTAGGCACGGCTCTAAAGGTTCATGTTGGGAAGAAGTGAGGCACTTGTGAGTCATTCATTGGACAAAAAAGGTTTACTCTGTCCAGACACAGCAAAGATATACAGCAAGTATACTGTGGCACTTAACTTCTTACGTACGTGTATATACATATATACGTGTTTGTGAGGTTCAAGGAAGGATTGGTCCTAAATGTGTGATCAGGTCCTCCATGTACCACATTACTACTATTACTACTAGTCCTCTCCCAGATGAAGACCAACAAACAAAGGTAAAGAAGAAGGAAACAAAAGATACAGGAATTCTTCAGAACAGAAGAATTCCATTCTTTAGATTAAAGTAGCTATGGGAAGCTCTGTTCTCCCTGATTTTTGAAAAAAGTACATGAATTAAAGGTCCATACAAATGTAACAATAAAACACTCTTTGAAGCTTTGGCCACAGTGCCCAGATATCTTATAGGTGAGTGGGTGAGTGCAGACTACCTCACTTAACCTTACTCTAGCTACCTGCTTGCTAGCCACTAGACCGTGTTTCACCTTTATACCTTCCTTAGTCATCCACCCAACCATCCATCCAAACAGTTATGCTATCGGTTTGCTACTGCTCTTCTGCTTCTCTCTGCCAGGGTCGGCACTCTCCACACTGGACTAGGACCTCCACAGCAGGCCTGGAATTACAGAAGTGCTGCCTCCAGGCTCTGGAGAAAGTAATCCAACCTTTGAAGCTCCACCCTAAGATCCCTAAGGACCTAGCTATCTCTCTGGACTGAAGAGTAAGTGCAAACTAATCTACTTACCCCACTATATCTACAAGGTCTGTCACTCCTTACATATATATCTCCCTCACTTCCCACCCCCTAATCTTTTATCTTGTTCTGGAACTAATCAACTAATGGGTGAGGAAACTGAAGCTCAGAGAGGTTGGAGTGACTTGCCCTGACCACATAACTAAGTGTAAGAGATGAGAATTGAACTCATATCAGTTTGGCAGCTACGTGAAAGATAGATTAAAATGGGGTGAGATTTGAGGTGGGGAGACCAATTAGGAACCTAATTCCATAGCTCAGGCGACAGGAGAGGAGATCCACAGGAGATGCTGCTGTGTAAGTGGACAGTCAATTATCAATAAGCATTTATTAAGTTCCTACTATGGAGCAGGCACTGAAGATACAAAGAAAGGCAAAAGACAGTCTGCCCTAAAGGAACTCACAATCTATTGATGGAAAGAATGGTGATGTAGTCAATAGAAATAGAAAAGCCTGGAGGAGGAGTGGGTTTAGGGTATATGCTAAATTTGAGATGTTTGACTGTATCTATCAACATTAGCATCTTCTACAGTTACATTTTTGAATGATCTATTTTGTTCTGGTTCTTTTGTGAAAAGAATATCTCTCATTCAAGAACAAAAGCTTATTTTTTGCCCTTTTCCATTTTTTTTCTAAACAATGAGACATTTTCTCCTTAAGTTTCTTTAGCATTTGTTTCCCCTTATGGGCAGAGACCATCTTGCTTTTGTAGTTTCTCCCCAGAGCTCAGCACTGTGCTTTGCCATACAGTGGGCAATTAATAAAGTGCTTACTGGTACTTTTAAGACCCAATATATCTTTTCTCTGTGCATTTTAGGATTATATATTTAATAACTCCAACTCACTCATTTTTACAGATAACAAAAATGAGGCCAGTGCATGGCACATAGTAGGAGCTTTGTAAATGTTTACTGGCTGGTGTTTATTGATAGAGAGGAAAAAAGTGACTTACTCAAAGTCACAAAGGCAGTTATGCTGCAAAACTCACATTGGAAATCCCAGCACTAATTAAGCATCTCAAAGAGGAGTTCATAGCTCCTGTAACTCTAGTCCCACATACTCTCCACTAGAACTACAATATTTGATTAGTGTAAAAGTAAATAGGCAGTTCCAGAGATGTAATAATGGACACTGTATATTTGATCCTCAGCCAACGACGCTGTTCCCTGCTTACGTGAATCTTTCTGTCTCAACCAAAGCGCGCTTACTTTCTGACCAAAGGAGCACAGTGACTTTGCACCTTGCTGAACTCCCAACCAGAGGAGACACACGTGCGCAGCAGACAGCATCAAGCCTCTGCTACCTCTAGCTCCCTCCCTCCCGCTCTCCCCCAGCCAATGAAAGTAGTTTAGCCCGGGGAAACTCCCGCGGAGTTTCACGAGCATGCGCTCAATGTCCCGGAGCCGGCTCGGGGATCCAAGCCGGAAGCGCGCGCACTGAGGCGAACACAGGCGCAGCGCCGCTTCCCTCCACTGCCCCCTCCGGGTCAGAGGCTCCGGGGCGGGACTATCGCTGCGCGCCGTGACGCAACGTGCCGTGACGCTCCTCGCGGCGCACGGAAGCGTCTGCGGAGCCGCTCGCCGTGGCCACTTCTGCTGAACTGCGGCCGAGGTCCGGGAGCTCTTGCAGGGGCGGGAGGGGTACGGGCCGAGCGGGCTTAACCCCTTGCGCGCCGCGGCCGCGCGGGCGGCGCTTATGGCAGCTTCGCCTCGCCGTTGGGCAGCCGCTAGTGCCGGAGGAGCGCGGTCTCCGTACCTGTGGGAGGCCCCCGGCTCGTTTCGGGGCTCCCTATGAGTCAGGGAGCGATGCCCCAGCCCGGGGGGTGGCAGGGGGCAGGCGGCCCCGAGGAGCCCGACTTGGAGGCAGAGCCCGCCTCTCTAGGCCGTGGGAAAGCAGCAGAGAGGAAAGACTCGCCGGCGGGGCCGGCCGCACCGGGGGACCCGGGCTCCGGCCGCGTCCGGGGCTACTCGGGAGAGCAGTAAGTGTGCATCGCCCGGGCTGGAGATGAGCCTCCCGTCCCGGGAGCGGCTGCTCGGGGTCAGGACGGGGACACACAGCTGAGCGGCTCCTCTGGCGACGGCTCTCCCGGGGGTCTGGGGCGGGGGCTCCCCGGGAGCTGCTCCTGAGCCCGGCCAGGCGGGCGTGGAAGGAGCTGGAGAGGTTCGGGGGTGGGGACGGCGCCGTCAGGTGACTTGCGGAGGAGGGCGAGGGCTAGGTGGGGTGTGCTGCTTTAGAAATCCTAACGAAGCCCCAAAGTCTGCAAAGACACAACTCCGAAAAAGCGCTTACTATATGTCTTCAAAAACAGTATTCTTTCCACAAACTCTGACAAACTGGGTCTCCTGGCTGCAACGTCAAAAGATTAAAACTCGGAAACTTCTGGGGAGACGTTGCTGTGGACCTAGCTGCTGCAAGGTTACAGGATAAAAACCTCACATACTTTTGGGAAAACGTTTTAGAGAAGTTTTTCCTAACTTGGAATCACTTCTGCACCTGACCCAATCGCAGAAGTAGTCACATCGGTGCTCAAAGGGGCGTGTGTGATGTGTCTGGCTGCGAGTCAAGTTAGCCCTTGTGACTGCATCCCACCAGCGGGACAGACACTCCGAGATCCAATCTCAGGTGGTTTATCCACCAGCAGGTCGTGTAGTCATCATTCTCTTGCTGTGGAAGAAAGTGTGTGAAATAAATGAGGCAGGGTGGTGAAGGGAAACGATTTGGAGACCTCCATTCAAAAAACATTGTTTTTGCCCTATTCCGGGAACTCCATACTTGGCACTGGTAAATCAAAGCTAGGGAGGATTCTTTACTCTCAAGGAGCTTACTCTCATTCATTTGAAGGAAAATAACATACACACAAGTAAAATTCTAACTGTATACAGACAGGGCAGCTAGGTGGTGAAGTGGAAAGAGTGTCAAGTCTGGAGTCCTGAAGACTTCATCTTCTTGAGTTCAATTCCACCCTTAGACATTGGGCAAGTCACTTAACCTTGTTTGCCTCAGTTTCCTCAAATGTAAAATGAGCTGGAGAAGAAAATGGCAAACCACTCCACTATCTCTGCTAAGAAAACCCCACATGGGACCAGGAAGAGTTAGATAAAACTGAACAACAAACTATGTACACATTAAAGGTGGCAGAAACTAGGGGTGGCAGTTGAATTGAGACTTGAAGGAAGCTAAGAGATCTAAGAAGTGTAGGTGAGGAGGAATTAATTGTAGTTTTGGGGAAGGAGCAAAGAATGGAAACTGGATATGGAGTGTCCTGTAGAAGGAGGGTAGGGTAGATTATCCTGAACAGGAACAAGTAGGCCAGTTTGACAGGTATATATAATGTGGGAAGGGAAGTAATGTGCAATAAATGGAAGAGTAGTCTGGAGCCAGATTGTGAAGTGCTTCAAATGCCAAATAGAAGAGTTTGCATGTGATACAAGAGAAAATAGAGAGCCATTAAAGTTTATTGAGCAGAAGAGTTATCAGACATATGCTTTAGGACTATCAATTTGGCAGCTCTGTGAAGTATCAGTTGAAAGAGAGAGAGGCTTGATGTAGAGAAACTAATTTGAGGCTAGCCCAGGAGAGAAGAGATGAGGATTGAACTTAGTGGTCCAAGTGGAAGGGAGAGAGATATTTTGAAGGTAGAATTAGCAAGACTTGGCAATTGATTGCAAGTGAGTGGAAGAGTAAAGTATGACTCCCCAAGGTTGAATCAAAGGAACAAGTCCAAACCCTGACTCTGCTACTTAGTACTTTGGGCAAATCTCTTCACCTCTTTGGACCATTTCCTCATTTGTAATTTGGGATCTGAGGTGATGATCCCATAAGGTTCCTTCCAATGCAAAATTTATGAATGTGTGAACTAATATTGGATCTATGGTAAAGACATGCAAATTTAGTTTAATTGAAAAGAGCTAGGGCCTGAAAGTCAGAAAATCTGCTTTTATTGTTATGTTACCTTGGGCAGGCAAATGAGGGATTGAATTTAGATATATGATCCCAAAGGACCCTTGTCTTCAAAATCACTAATCCTATAAATGGTTCCTAAGGTCTTATCTGGCTTTGGGATGGATTAATTCAGCCCCTCACTCCCCAACTCTATATGTAGGGTATAGACTTTCTCAGGATGTATATGTATGTACAGGTATGCCTTTACCGTCACACTGATACATATTATGTGTATATAGATATGCGTGAATATATGTACGCATACATACATATATGCATAAGGATGTATGTTTCTCTGAATATATGTATGCATACGTACATACACACACTTGTATAAACAAACCAGGCTGTTAAAAAGATTTGATTAGTTGATTGAACCAACCAGTCTGTGAAGTTGAGGTTGATTAGCTTCAGACACAACCTAAGTATACAGAACTGTGAGCTTTTGTATAGTGGTCTTTTCTGGTGTTTTCCTTGGTAGAGGAGAGAATTTACAGTGAGAATACAGTGAGAATCTGTTCACGCTGTGAGCCAAATCTTTGTCACAAATAAACCTCCTGTTGTTGCATCTAGGTGCTGTTGTTTGCTTCCTCCCTGTACCATACAGTAGTAGTTGAGATGTGCTGGTAGGCAGATTCCTTAGTCCTCAGTAACACTTCACATACAACCTATGTTATTTCTTCCCGGTGGCTAGAGATGGGAAAGTATCCCATGATATTACACAGTGCAAGGTAGAAATTACCAATAGTCAAACATCCGCTATATGCTAGGCTTTGTCCTAAGGACTGTGGATACAAAGAAAGGCAAAAAACAAAATAACCAAAACCAGTTCCTGTTCTTAAGAAGCTCACAGTCTAATGAATTTTTAGATGTCTTAGAGATGTTAGTCTATGCATTTCGTTTTAGAGATAAACACATTGAATGGTGAAGTGACTTGTCCCGTCTCATGGATAGTAAATAGCAGAGCCACAACTTGAATTTAGGTTCTCTGACTCCCAATCCAGGGCTTCTTGATTCAGGATCTCTCTTAGATTCTTAGCCATCTAGACCAACATCTTTGTTTTGCAGATGAGGAAAATGAGGCTGGGAAAATGAAATGACTTGCTGAAGATCACATGATCACTTGGCATCAGAAACTATAGCTAGAACCCTGACCTAGACTCTAAGCCCAGTGCCCTTTTCCACTATACCACACCACAATGAATGAGTAGCAATCAGGAATTTGATGAGACCTTGGTAAGTTATCTAGAGATGTAGCAAAAATTCTGGTTTTTTTTTCCCAGTGCAGATTTTTCTAGTTTAGTTTGTGGGTTGTTTAGGAGCTGGGTTCATTTTTTCTGAAATACTTTTGGTCATTTTGTTTCTCAGTAATTCTTAGGAAGAAAAAGGAATATAATGTTGAACTTTCAGAACTTGATTTCTGATTATCACATCAAGACATATTTTAGGTACACTGGACTGTTCCTTTTCCCCTTTCCTGTGATGGTACTATTTTTTAGTATACACTTTGTGTTATTCTAGTGGATTATATTATTGAAGTAGATGACATGTATCAGTTTTTATATTTGCAGGTGTATGTAACTTAACAGTTTTAAGATAAATTTGAAAAATTTTCTGCCCAGATTGTTTATATAAAGCCATTTAGCCTTGTGCAGTTGTCTATAATTGGATCTAAGTCCTTTCCCTTTACCATGAATATTCATTTTATTGGCCTAGTGTCATACAGAAGAATTCAGTTAACTTGCAATTACAAAGCTCTAAAAATAGGAAACATAAATACTAAGTATTTTGTAATATCTTGTGATTTCATCATTAATTTATACAATTGGCATTGGTATGGATGTAGCTACGTAAGCAAATTATATGTGTCATAATTCTGCATTGCTACATATAATTAATTGTGTGTGTAGGTAAGGATAAAAGGGTGTTTGGCTCACTAGGAATTTTAATACCATAGTTTCTCTGATTTCTTTGATGAATACATAGAGAGGATTCATATAAGAGTTTAATGAAAGGTCTAATGAGTTTCTTTCTATGAACTTTTCCGTTATCTGACATCGCATTTTACTAAAGAAGAGTATATAATCAAGGATCACGTGGGGAGAACCACTTTGTGATATTATTTTGACATGTTTGGTCATCCTCATATCAGGAGCTAGTTGACACCCTATGGTGCAGGGTAGGGTTTTGGAGGGGTAGGGGAACTGCCAGAATTGAACTTCAGCAGATAAGAGTTGAAGTTTGTCTTGGATGCCTGTTTTATCTCCTTGTTAGTGTTCTTTCCCCACTTCTGGCCTGTCTTTTTCTTACTCTCAGTGCTGACTCTGATTACTAGCTACTAGTCCTTGCTAGGATGTTAGGTGATTAAATATTTGAATTCCAAAAAAAACTTGAGAAGCTTGAAGATGGGGAACCCTGGATCCAAAAGCCATTAAGCCATAATATGGTGGAATGGCAGGTGGTGTAGTTGAACCTTTTTTTCAGGGTGGGTAGTGATGGATAAATTGACCACTTGTAATGACAGTTGCTAGTTTAAAGAGAGATGCCTCATATATGTGGATGAGGGAAGAACCTGCAACCCTGCCCTTTTTGGTCTCTTTTGATCAGAGACAGGACAATCCTAACTGCCTGATGATTTTTAGCTAGGAATCATGTGCTGCTTTGGCTTCCAGGGGATGAGGATGACATCATGGTGGCAGCCACATCTCTCCTCTTCCTCCCTCCTTTCTCTTTTGCAAAAGAGAACTTTCAACTTCCCATCGCCTGTAAGGGAAGAAGACTTGGTCTAGCACCCAAGAAACCCTTATAGAGAATACCACATTATTATCAAGTTGACCTGTTAAAACAGCTGTAAGAATAACTTCTGTTTTTCTGAGGTTGTTCTCTTGTTCCTTATATTTCTCTGTGATTTGTCTTAATTTGAAGGTTTACGAGTAAAACTGGTCATGAATAAAATAAAACTATTTGTAGAAGAAAGAAAGGAATTTTGGGACTTTCCAGCATTTTGAATATCTCTCCATCTGTCTGTCCCCCAGCGTGTAGCCTATATGCAGTGTGTCAGCCCTGTCGAGCTGAGGCTGGAGAATAAGGATATTCGGGAGCTGTCCTTTATTCTTTCATACATAGTCTCTGGTCTTGGGCACTGGGCTGTGGCTCATGCCTTAGTGTTCTTTGATCATTTCACTGCTCTTACCTTACTGAGCTCTTACTACCAGCTTGGACCACTGATAATTTCAGGAAATAGAGTGTTAGAATCATAGATGGAATTTTTGCTGCTGCTTAAAACTGCAGGAATAAACTAGAGCCAGATTAGTAGATAATTTAAGATCAGCTCACCTTTATAAAGAGCTTTGTACTTTGGAGCACATTTTCCTCATTACCCTCTGAGGCCAGGTATCTAAGTGAGACCCTCTTTCACATGAGGAAGTTGAGGCTTAGAGATGTTTTTTGATTTGCCTGTAGACACACAGCTAGTAAATAGGAAAGACTGGATTGGAATTCAGATCTTTTGGTTTCAGTTCAGTGCTTTTCTCACCATTCCACATTGTCTCTTAATTAGGCAACTAAAGGAAATTTGGCCTAAAATCTATTAATGGTGAAAAACTGAATTACTATATATCATGTTCTCGTGGGCTATATAATTGATATTTTAAAATAGTAAATGTTGAATTGTTCCAGAAATTGAATGTTGACTACAAAGAAGCAGCTTCCTTTTCTTCACAGCGGATGTATTATGCTTAAGTTACTTTGTTTTGTTAGTGTTCATTCTTTCAGCAGCTACCCATGTACAAAGTATTGTGTTGGGTGCTGGGGGAGAAAAGATTATTAAAATTTGGTCCTCATTATGTAGCCTCTTGTCTAATGGGAAATGTAAGGAATAAATATGCCACATTATATAGATAGTGATGCAGAAATTGCTCTTCGACGGGAAAAAGACCATTTCCATCTGATGGGCTCACAGGGAACTTTTCATAGACAATGGACTTTTGAGCTAGGTCTTAAAGGATGGGTAGTATTTTCTAAGATGGAGATGAAGTATGGGGCAAGTATTTTAAGCTTGAATGTGAGAAGAGGCACAGAAAATAGGAACATTTTGGACTTATAAGGGATAATAGTCCCTCACAGGACAGGTAAAAGGCAATAGTCAAGACTAAAAAAGTAGGGAGGCACCAGGCTATGAAGTCTTTGAATGCTAAACTAAAGAATCCAGACTTCATTAAGTAAGTAGTAGGGAGCTATTGAAGGATTTGGGGGACAGGAATGCTATAATCAGACTGCTCATAAACTGGCATTTTATGAAGGAGGCATTTGAAGTAGGAAGAGACTAGAGGTGAGTAGACCGGTTAAGTTTTGATTCTAGTTCAGACAGGGTAATGAGGGACTGGTGATATGCAAGGCACTGTGGGAAGCTCAATGGATATGACTTGGTTACTGGTTAAAGAAGAAAAGGGAATAAAAGCTAGCAGAACAATTTTGGCCATAATTTTAATGGGTAAATGGCGTCACCATTGACAGAAAGAAGAAAGTCCAAAGGAGTCAATTTGGGGGAAAAGATCATTTTGGTTTTGGATACATCTAATGAGTTGATACATCTTACTATGTTCTTGTTCACATCTAGTACCAACATATACAGCCAATACCTTGGTTCTGGCCCTTATCACTTCTTACCTAGATGATTCCAATAGCTTCCTAATTGGTTTCCCTGCCAATAAACTCCAGTGGCTCCCTATTACTTTCAGGACCAATTATAAAATCATCTGGTGTCCAAAGGCTTTCAAAATCTAGTTTTCTCCATAACTTACCTTTCTAGTCATTCTCTTCCCTCATTATCCTTGCCCCCTTATCTCCCTCATTTCCTTTTGTGGAGAAACCTGTCTCAATCCATTTTATCCCATATGTAGCTTTTTTTGTAAATGGTTTTCTTGTCTCCTCAAGCCGACTGTGGGTTCCTCCAGAGCATGGACTGTTTTTTGTTTGTTTTTGCCTTCTTTTGTGTCATTGGTGCTTAGCCACAACTGGCCTGGCAAGTAGAGGAGACAGCTAGGTGTCTCAGTGGATAGAGCACTGGGCCTAGAGTCCCAAAGACTTGAGTCAAGTCCAACCTCAGATACCTGATGTGTGGATTCTGGGCAAGTCACTTAATCTCTTTTTGCCTTAATCCACTAGAGAAGGAAATGGAAAACCACTATAGTATGTTTGCCAGGAATGGACACAATGGACACATGGACAGCATTGATTGGCATGCTGTGGTCTACTGGGTCACAAAGAGTCAGACATGACTGAACAGCAACTGTACATATTAGGTGCTTAGAAAATGTTTGTTGACTATCTAATCATAATGCATTTTAAGGAAATGCAAATAGTACCATAATCACTCCTGTACTCAATCAAATTCAGTGGGCTTTCTATTGATAGTAGTTAAAATATACACTTTTCTGTTTAGTTTTTTAAAACAGCCAGAACTCAACTTGCTAATCTTGTTGGACATTACTTCCCTTCTGTGCTTTTCAAATCAGGCAGACTGGCCTTTATATTCTTAACAAATAACAGTCTCTGCTTTTATACTGACCACTCCCCTTGCCTGAAAATGCATGTCTTCTTCACCTCTGCCTCATGGAGTCCCTCTCTTCTTTCAAGATGCATCTCAAGAACCTACATGTAGGCTTTCTTGATTCCTTCAACATTTAGTTCCCTTTCTTCCAAACTACCTTCTATTTAACAACTTAGTGTTTGTTTGAATCATTTTTACATTCTTTGTGTGTGTGTGTGTGTGTGTGTGTGTGTATGTGTATGTGTATGTGTGTATATTGGCTTTCTGTCCTATGTAAGGTATTTGCAAATTTGTTTCATTCTTTGTACTTGTGTCCATAATGCCTGGCCCATATTATATTAGATCTTTAACATTAAAGCTTGTTGATTATTTTGGGGGGAATTAGTAGGATATCTGGGTGGAGATATCCGTTATGCAGTTGGAAATGTGACTGTGGAACTCAGAGTTAGAAATAGATTTGTGAGTTATTTGCGGAGATATTTTACAATGGTCACGTGTAAGGTTACCTAGGGAAACTGAAGAATTTGAATCAATAAATACTTATTAGGTGCAGATTGTACATTGTGTCTTCATCAGCATCTATCTCAATGTAATAAAACATGGTCTCTTTCTCAGAACTTAGTCTAAGGAAGAATATAAAAAAGCTGGGGATAGAATTTTGGGGTACCAGATGTTGAAGAAAGGTCAAGGAGGATAAGGAGTGATGGTAGGTTATTGGATGAGAAGGCCATTGATTATTTTAGAAAGAACAGGATTAATAAATAGAGTAGTAGGAAGAGAAGCCAGAATGCAAGGAATTGGGTATATTTCCCCCCAACAATTAATACAGTATTAGGTAAGAAAAAAAACCCTCTATTACGATGCTGGTAGCCTTTATCATTTCACTAGGTTTTGAACAAAGGTGGAACCTTGTGTATACTTTAGGATTTGTCATTTTTTTGTTGTTGCTCCTTTTAGATAATTTATACAGCTGAGTGTATTAACTTATTCAGTATTATGAATTTATTATGAATCTTATTGCTAACTTAAGGGAGAAATATGTAAATATTAATGAAAGCTAGTTTATTTAGATTTTAAAATAATACTGAAAAATTAACCAAAATTTTAAAATAATAGTACTTTTTCTTTTTTTTTAGAAGGGATGAATTATGGATTTGTGCATCAAGAGTTATTTTGTTTCATGATTTTCAAAAACCGTTTAACTCAAACTTGCAAATTAACATGTCCTACATTAAAATACCCTAAATTAATTCATATTTAATTTAATTTTTTACTTTTTCAGTTTTATATGTTTCTTGTAAGGCTCTCAGGTTAAACTTTTACTTTCTATTTCATAAAAAAATTATATGGGCATTGGAATTTTTTTTGGTAGGGAATTTGAGAATTATACAATGACAAGACCTCAAGAGTTCATCTAGTTCAACTGGTACTTTAGCCGGAACTCCTTCTAAAACTTCCCTGACAGGTTATCTATCCTGTGTTTGAAGACTTCTGAAAAGGAAATCATTCCCTACTGAGGTGGTCCATTAAACTTTGTGGCAGATTTTATTGCTAGAAAGAATTCTCTGAAATCTAGTTGAAATTTGCCTTTCCTTTTAATTTTTGTCTTTGTTTCTGTCTCTTCCCTTTGGGGTTAAGCTAGATTAAATTGGAATAAATCTAATACTTCTTGTATATTAGAACTGTTCAGATAATAGAAGGCAGTTGTGTTATCCATCTTAGATCTTCTCTGCTATAGATTACTATTTCCAGTTTCTTCAGTTTATCTTCATGTAACATGGTTTCTGTCACTCTAACTAGCCATATTCTAGTAGATATGCCCCAGCTTATCAGTAATCTTCTTAAACTGTGATTCCCCCTGGAACTGAGTAAAATATTCTAGATATAGCCTGCCTAGAGCAAGGTAATGTTCTGGATACTGTGCTTCCCTTAATTGTGCCTATCTGGTTGTAAAGACACTGTGGCTAGCAGCTACAACAAGAGCACACAGAAAGGCTGCCAACACAGGTTCTTTGATCTGCTTTTCTAATGAAAGCAACTTTAAGGGGTAAACAATCTCAGTTTAATTAAACATACATATATCATTCACTTAGTTCAGGGGGAAAACATCAGTGCCCTGAACTTCAGGACAAATAGAAACAGAAATTACAAATCACATACATTATGTAAACAGAGAAAATAACTCAAACCAGTTTATCCATAGCAATAGTTACCAGAGGAGTACCACCATCTGGCTGGGTTATCAAGGTGGGTGCTTTTTCTTTTTCTTTTTTTTTTTTGAAGATAAAATTACATTTTAATAAAGGGAGAAGGGGTAAAGACACCCAAACACTGACAACTCAGACGTCCTTCAGGCTGGGGGGGGGTGTTCTATGGATTCCCCCACCCCACCACTCACCCCCTTGAGAGGGGGCAACAGAGATGGTGGGCACAATTTCCCTCCTTCGACAGGCGTATCTGAAAGGCTGTGGGGACAATGGTGGTCTGATGGGCCACTGTGGTTCTCTGGTGTTTCTCAGGGCCTGCCCACATTCATTCCACCACTGAATCCACGTTGGAGTTTAGGTGCAGAGGAGCTCAAGGAAGAAGGTGGGCATGATTTGAGAGAGCTGGGGGTGGGAGGTGGGGGTGGAGTGGAGGGAGGCATGTGATCCAAGGGGCAGCCAAGGCTGAACCAGAATGCGAGAATCCCCCAAAGCCAGGGGAGGGAAGAGCAGTGGAGGGCAGAAGAAAGGGGAGAGGGCAGGCAGGGGGCTCCAGTCCCTGGTTATCAACTCTTGTCTAGTAGGGGGTCTCTGTGTGCTGTGTTTTTCTTCATACTGTCCAAATATTCCTGTTGGGAGACGGCAAGGATGGAAGCCAGGATTTCATCATCCTCCCAGTCGTTTAGACCTGACAGGGAAGGGGAGAAGAGTGGAAATGAGGCCTGGAGGGAGGGGAGCCAGCAGTCTGATGGGAGTGAGGAGATGCTGGTCCCCGAAGGGCTTTACCAAAAGCGCTAGGTGACATCTGCTGGATCAGGGCCCGGCATTCCAGAGCAGGGTATAGGGACACAAAGGGGTAGGTGGCTCGGTCTCCTCCCGTCACTGACTGGTGCGCAGGGTGAGGGGGGTTTGGCGAGAGTGAGGGCATGGCCTGGCGAGGGTGGCTTGGGGTCCAGCTCTGGGTGAAGGTCCTGCTGCTCACGGGAGGGGCGGTGCTCCGCTGCTTGGGGGACTTGCTACTCCACTCCTCCAGACCACTAGAGGCCGCTGCTGTGGCAGAGCTGCAAGTGGCACTGGCTTTTCCGGGCTGTGCTTGGCCCCTGACCTGCTGAGCTTGCTTCTTCTGGTCTCGAAGCCACTGTAAGTAAGACTCTCTGGCTATCTGCTCCTCGATGGCCTCATTGGTGGCTTCCCAGTCCGTGGCGGGCGTCTTATCTTCCAGCATCTGCTGCTCAATCCAGGATTCCTCTGATGTTTTAATGGCATTCTTCATCAGAGACTGGTCAGCAAACCCTGGCTTGAAAGAGGGGAGCCCCAGCCCCACACCAGTGGTGGCCTTGTCACCACTGAGTTGTAGTGGACGTTGCGATGGTAGCTGACCCGGATGGGTTTGTCCTCATTCTGCTGAATGCCATGAAATGTGTTGATGGGCTCTGTGCTGTACTGGTACACCTCGACAGGCCGATTGTGCATCTCAGCCATGGCCTGCATCTCAATGTGGTTCCCGTGACAGTTGTTCTTCCTTTTCCAGTTGATGTAGGTGGTGGAAGTCTTCAGTGACGTCATTTGAGAAGTAGTTGGCATTCTTCATCAGATAATCCATGCAATGTTTCCGGACAACCTCATGCATGTCCTGGTCACCATGTACCTGGTCCACCACTGCCTGGAACAAGCAGGCCCCATCCTCCTTCATCTGTTTGATAATGAATCCTTTCTTGTCCCGAAAGGCCTTTCTCAAAGCAATGTTCCTGCTGCTCCACGGTGGCCGGGTCAGTGGCCTCCACTCTGGCCTCTGCCGTGTCAAACTCTTCGCTGTTATAGCCGGCTCCGCCTTCGTCCCTCTCAGGGCTTCCCCCGCCTCCCATGCCACCGACGCCCGGAGGCCCACCAGGGTTGGGGGGGGGGGGCTACCTGCTGCCTCCGCCTCTTGCTGTGGCCCTGGGCTGAGCAGCACCCGCTGCCGGGACCGCCCATGGCGCCCAGGCCCAAGCCTAGGCCGAGCTTGTTGCGATGGCGAGGCCCGCAGGCGGCCACCCAACGACAGCCCAGCCAAGGGGGGTGCTTTTTCAACAGCTCGCCCAGAGTCTTGTCACTCTTTCAATGAGTGTACCCCCAAAAGTGAACCTCTAACCTTCCAGCACATATATTCTGCTCAGGGCCCTGGGGGCTCAAGGGAAAGCACTACATCATATACAAATCAATGACTCTCAGAGCCCCAGTGCAGAGAACCATCCCAAGATAAAAGATCCCACTTTACCTGCCCCATTCAAACAAAGGCCAGACTCATCACAGGCACTTGACAGCCCTAGCATCTCAAAAGAGAAGAACAGCAAAAAATCCTGCCCTGACTTGTTGAATCCTCCAGCCACTACACCCCAAGTGATCTCTGCCACAGGTCACCCATCTTATAGTTGCAAAGTTGTTTTTGTGAACCTAAATGCAGGACTATCCAATGAAGTTTCACTTATTAGATTTGGCTCAGCCTTGCAGCTTGTAAGGATCTGTCCCTAGCCCTTATGTCTTTTTCAAATTTGACAAATATGCCATGTATGCCTTTACCCAAGTCATTGATAAAAATGTTACAATGTATAGAGTCAAGCATAGATCATTAAGGCACTCTACACCTCCCACCGGCCATCAAAATGAGTACTTGGTGAATTTAGCCATTCAGCCTATTTCTATACTGTCATCTAGCCATCTCTGTCCACAACAAAAGCACAGGTGACTTTGTAAAGAGTTTCGCTAAAGTCTAGGTAAATTGTATGTACAACCCTCCCCTGTTTGACCAATCTGATAACCTTCTCACAAATGAAAAAAAGTTACATTTGGATTGTTCTTGGTAAACTTCTGGTGATTCTTAGTGATCACCTTTTCCCTTTTTAGGTATTTACGAAGCATCCCTTGATATAAAACATTCCAATATTTTGCCAAGAATTGAAGTGAAGCTTTAGTTTCAAGAATCTTTTTGCCCTTTTTGAACACTGGAACATTTGCTCATCATCAGTTGTACCTTTCCTATTCCCTGAAGTTCATAAAGAGATCACAGCAGCTCAGCAATCCTATCTTCCAGTTCTCTCAGGACCCGTAGATAGTTGCCTGAACTTGGTGAATTGACAGCTGCTAGCAATTTTGTTCTCTTACCAACTTTTTATTTACCTTAGATTTCATTTCCCTTTTATCTATTTCTGTTGTTTCTTTCCCGTCTGAAGATTGTTCTCCCTGGAAAGAGGTCTCAGAAGCACAATTGAGTAGAGTATCTTGTTCTAGTCTTTATTATCCAGGATCATCACCCTATCCATCCTGGACATGAATCCTCTCTTTGTTTTTCTTGCCCCCAACATAGCTTAACAAAAGGAACCAAAACAGGTCCCTTTTATTATCGTTCTTTGTATTCATTGGTAACGTTAACTCATTCTGATTTCAGCTGTTATTTTTCTTCTTGATGCTGTTGCTTGATGCTACTCATTCATTCTGTTTAAAAACTGTCCTCTATTCCCCCATGATAAATTTTAACACCCCCCCCCAAAAAAAAACCTTGAAAAATAAAGCCCTCAACACATGCAGCTTCATAGTCCAGCAAAATAAAATCTTACATTGATCATGTCTGAAAATACATCTCTGTATTATTTTAAGTTCATCACCCATCAGTTGTCAGAAAGTGAGTGGTGTGTTCCATTTTCATTCGTTTGGATTAGTGGTTTATCATTTCACTGATCAGCTACCATTTCATCATTAGTTACCATAGTTCCATTTTCTTTACATGGGTTTTTAAAAAGTCTTAGGTTGGGTAATGAGTTCCCTGTACTTCCATA
>CM053622.1:276245619-276293045 GCA_028646595.1 Phalanger gymnotis | reverse complement strand
CATCATCCCCCCCCTTTTTATCTTCTTCCTCCTTCTTTCCTGTGGGGTAAGCTACACTAGAGCCATTTTTTATGAGGGGAAATTTTGGCTTTGTCTGCAGGCACCCCTGCTGCCCACACTCAGCTAAAGTGACTTGGTTTTTCCCTCTGGGCAAGAATATAAATCTACCTCTTAAACTTTCAGGGCAGATGGAGAAATTTTTTTTTCTTACTGCACACCTGCATATTTAAAGCCCATGACTTCAAGTTTAATCAATAGCATAAATATCTGTACCATAGGGACTTGTTAGAGAATAGAGCCCTCTGCAGACTGATCGCCAGAGATGCAATTGAGAAACTGGTATTTGAGAAAGGCAGCTTGATAGACTTATAAAATGGCCATTTAAAAAGATTTTCTGTGCTCTACCCCGGCATGAGTTTAGATAATCAGAAAGCAGATATCTGGTCCGTATTATTTTAGCCACCTGAAGAAACAGCTTTGCTAATGTCTGGTTTGATGTCATGTCCTCTGACTCTGGAGAGGGCCAGAAAATACTGAAGTTGGAAGGCACTTCACAGCAAATATCTTTTCTTTCTCCTTTATCTTATAGAGAAGGAAAATGAAGTCTAGAAAGGTGACTTGGCCAAAGTCACCCAGATTTTTATTAGTGAATCCAGGACTAGAACTCTCCTGACTCCTAGCCAGATGCTGTTTCTTTTTCATCTGGCTGCTTGTTGCCCAGAATGTTCATTTGGACATGGTTTCTTGTTTTTTGCATACCATGGTTGAAGACTTTCTCTGCCTTGCTCTCCAGTTTTCTTTGTTATGAGAGCTCAAGCAATAAATTAACCCTTGAATTTAGTTCTTGGAAAAAGCTGATTTCTACAGGTGAATTTGTGTGCTTTCTTTGAGCAGACATTGAAAACCATGTTGCCCAGCAGGAAATTTCACTTCTTGCCTGGTAAAGCACTGCTTATCTCTTATGCTTTATCATGTCACTTTATCATGAAGTCTCCCCATATTCTCTCACCTAATGCTGCTAACAAACAACCCTCCTCCTCTGCCCTGACATCATCTTTTGTTTTGAAAACTTCTTAATAGTTATCTTATAATATTACATGTTGTAGTTGTCTGTGTTATTTCTTTTAGACTGTAAGCTCCACAAAAGATGGTTTCTCGCCAGCACCTACCCAATTCTTTGTACATGAGAAGTGCTTAAAAATACTGATTGAATGGGGGGAAAATTACATTTTAGTTTTTTTATAAAAGCATTTTGTAATTCTCTGTAAGGAGAATTAGACCAAATTTCCCTTATTTCTTCTCCCTCCTCCTTTTGGGGAGATTTGGTTATTTAAAGAACCATCTGTGAGTTTTGAGGCCTGGGGTGAATTTTTCCTTTATGAATAAAACTTTCTAAGCCACCTGAACTTAGTAATGGCTGTCTTGGTTTCTTTGACAATTTCACACAGGGCTATGAAGAAGTTTCTCAGAAATTTACCTCCATAAGGAGAGTCCGAGGTGATAATTACTGTGCTCTCAGGGCAACCTTGTTCCAGGCAATGAGCCAATCAACCGATCTTCCTGTCTGGCTCAAGAATCAGGATATAATGCTGGTATGTTTCAGATTTACTCTTATAAAAATTTAAAATAGTTCGAAATGTTACATATCTAAAAATTGAAATACTTTAAGAGATTAAATATTTTAAGATGCTTCTTTTCAGAATATCATCTTTTTCTTCTGGTGTCCTATGTTTATTTTTAAATCAAAATTTTTTTTTCAGTTAAATAGAATCTGTCTTCTTTCCCTCTTCCCCTTCACCCTACTAAAAAAGAAAGAAAAACAAAGCACTATATAAATATTTATAGTCAAGCAAAACAAATTCCTGCATTGACCATGTCCAGGAAAAAAAAATGTATATATGTTTCAATCTGCAGTCTTGAGTCTATCACCTGCCCATCAGGAATTGGGTAGCCTTTTTTATCTTGAGTCCTCTGGTTGGTCATTGTGTTGATTACCTGCCTTAAGTCTGTGAAACTTGTTTGTTTTTACAATATTGTTTTTATTGTATAAATTATTCTGCTTCTGCTCACTTCTCTCTGCATCGATTCATCAGTCCCAGGTTTCCCTAAAACCATCCCTTTTGCTATTTCTTAAAGCAGAATAGTATTCCATTATCTTCATAGACCATAATTTGTCCAGCCATTACCTAATTGATGGGCACCCCCTCAGTTTCCAGTTTTTTTGCCACTATAAATAAGAGTTGCTACAACATTTTTTGTACACATGGATCCTTTCCTCTTTGAATTTTAGGTGTATTGACCTAGTAGCAGTATTGCTAGGTCAAGATGATATATGCACAGCTTAATGACTTTTTGGACAGTTCCAGATGACTTCCCAGAATGCCTTTAAGTGCCTGTTTTCCCACAGCTCCTCCAGCCTTTGTCATTTTCCTTTTCTGTTGCTATAGCCAGTCTGATGGGTAAAAGTTGTTCATTTGTTTCACTTGTGTCTGACTCTTTGCGACCCCATTTGAGGTTTTCTTGGCAAAGATACTAGAATGGTTTACCACTTCCTTCTCCAGCCTACTTTACAGATGAGGAAACTGAGGCAAACAAGGTTAAGTAACTTACCCAGGGTCACATAGCTAGTAAGTATCTGAGGCCAGATTTGAACTCTAAAGGTATGAGATAGTACCTCAAGGTTTTTCTAATTTGCATTTCCCTAATTATTAGTGATGTGGAATACCAGGTAATGGTTTAAGAATACAATATAGCTTGGCTTTCTTCCTCTGAAACCTGTTCGTATTCTTTTACCATTTGCCTGTTAAGGAGATAGTTCTTATTTCTTAACCAGTTTGAATCAGCTCCCTATAAATATTAAAAATTAGACCTTTATCAAAGAAACTTGGTGAAAAGACTTTTTCCCATTCACCTTTTTCTCTTTTAATTTTAGCTACATTGGTTGTTTGTGCAAATACTTTTTAATTCTTTGTAATCAAAATTATCCATTTTACCTTTTGTGAACATCTCTATTCCTTGTTGAGTCATAACTCTTTTTCCTATTCAAGGATCTTAAAGTAATCTCTTCTTGCCCCTCTAATTTATTTTTTATTTCATCCTTTATGTCGAAGTCATGTAACCATTTGGAGTTTTCTGTCAGACTGTGTCCCAGATTTCCCAACAATTTTTGTCTTATCATGAGTTCTTAACTCCAGTCACTGGAATCTTTGGGTTTATCAAATACTGGGGTACTGTACTCATTTGCTTCTGTATATCGGTTCCACTGAATGACTTTTTTGTTCTTACTCAGTATCAAATTGTTTGAATGATTACTGCTTTCTTGTATACTTTGAGATCTGGTAGTGCTAGGCCTCCTTTCTTTCTCAGTTTTTTCCCCATTATTTCCCTGGAGAGTCTGTCTCAATAAAGTATTTCTTGGGTAATTTGATATTGCTTGAATAAGTAATTTAGGTAGTAATGGAATTTTTATTATATTGGCTCATCTTATCCATGAGTAATGAATGTTTCTCCAGTCATTTAGCTGTGTTTGTGTAAAAAAGTATCTTGTAGTTGTATTTGTATGGTCCCGGGTATTTTATATGTTCTGTCATTAGTTTAAATGGAATTTCTCTTTCCATCTTTACCTTCCTCTTTGGGGCAGCTAGATAGATCAGTGGACAGAGAGTGCTGGGCCAGGAGTCAGCCTGTGTAATCCATTTCTTAACTGTAAAATGGGGATAATATTAGCATTTACCTCACAGGGTTGTTATGAACATCAGTTGAGATAGTACTTTTAAAGCATTTAACACAGTGCCTGGTAGGCACTTAACACATTCTTGTTCCCTTCCCCTTTCTTCTTTAAGGAGAGATGTAGTGAATGATAGAAGTATTAATAGGCTGGAATATCAGGCTAAAAAAATAAGGAGATGAAATTAATTGGGACAGATGTAAAGTCTAGAACATAGGTTCAAAAAAGATTTATTAGGGTAATCGTAGTATTCTAGGGTTAGAAGGTATTTCAGTGATCATCTAGTCCAACACCTGTTCTTTTGTGTAGCTCCAGAGGAGGTTACATTAGTTTTGTGGCAAGAGTTGAAAAGTTTGGAGTATTTGTGGCATAAGAATTTGAAGTATATCCAGGGTATTCCAAAAATCTTACTGCAATTTTAAGTTTTAATAACTTAAAACCGCACTAAGACTTTGAGAGTACCATGTATAAGTACTGACTTAACTTGAATATAATAAATCTTTTTCAGTGTCCCACTCTTATACTCTTAATGTGGATATAGTGACTCAAAAAAATCTCATTAAGGCTCCTAGAAAATATCTAATTAGTCAATAGATTAATATTATTAGTATTTTTAAACCCTCCGTTGAGCATCAGGAAAGAGAATGAATATTATAATGCCTTCCTGTAGGTTTGTTCTTCTCTAGGATTTTTAAACTTTATGCTAAATGGTGGTTGAAGAAATCATAGCATCCTTTTCCACCTCTCATTTGATTGAAAGATATGTCATTCTGTTCTAATTTTCCTGCCTCATGAATGTGTTCACCATGATATGGCAGTGATAATAGATATTTTCTTTAAATTTTTTTGGGTGGTTTAGAAAACAAGATTGCCATAGAACATAATCAGAGCAAAATTGTACAGAAGAATAATGAAAACACTAACTTAGAAATAGTTTTGACTTTCTTTTGTAACCTTTCTAGTCACCAGTTAGCCTCTCATTCTATCTCAAATTTCTCACCCCTTAACCACTTCTATCCTCCATTGAATCCTCTTCCTCTAGAGAGTTTAGTTCCTAAGAAAAATCCCTAGAACCATGCCGGATCCCTTTGTCATTCTAATGGGGGCCTTGTTGGGACCATGAGAAGTAAGGTATGGCAGAGTAGAGTAGGCCGGGATTGAAGGAGCTGGTCATTCAGATTGACATCTGGTTTTAGGAAGACAAGGGATTGTGTGTTATTTTGCTTATCATTTTCATTAGGGTATTTGGATGCTATAGTACGTCTAGCCACTAACATTGCATTTTTTGTACATCCGTTCATACGTCACAGACAGTACAGTGTAAGGAAGAGGATGCTGACCTTGACATCAGGAAGACCTGAGTTTAAATCCTGCGTTGTTGAGCAAGTCACTTAACTTCTTTGGTCCTCAGTTTGCTTATCTACAAAATGAGGTTGTAGCATCTAACTCACAGGGTTGGTGAAAAAGACCCAAGTCAGATAGTAATCTTTAAAGTACTTTGCAAATTTTAAAACACTATATAAATATCAATTATATTTACTCAAACCCAATGTAGTTAATGTTTTAGGATAATTTGCAGTTATCCTATTTTCACATGTGGGATAAAAGGAACATTTGTTTTAAAAGTTTGTGGGAGTGAGTTACAAGCCATATATAAAGTATAGAAGTCGCAATATGTTGTTTTGAAAATCTCATTCTATTATTAATCTCTTTAATTGCATAGGAATAACATCCCTTCAAATGGTAAATTTTTGCAGTCTGGGAATAATTCTATACATTTTTGAATGACTGGAAAAACACTTATTTACTCTTACTGTAGGTCAACCACTATGCTAAATGCCAAGAATATAAATAAGAAAAGCGGATATTTTCTGAAATGGCCCAGGGTCAGAGGAGAGCGTGAAGGGAGACAGCAAGAACTGATCTAGTATTGGATTGGTGTGCTCATTTTTTTTTAAGGAAAAAAAGGGGGGTGGATGGGAATGTTTAATGTGTAACATACCAAATGTTAAGCCATTATAGTTCTGAAAAAAATATGTATGCTTTCTTTTCTGTTGGCAGTACATCTTAAATATTGATGATTGTACCAGGTCAGTCTTCATTGCTCTTTAGATGCCACATAGGCATCTCAAATTCCACATGTCCAAAATAGAACTTTTGATCTTTTCCCCAAAATCTGTCTCCTTTCTGAACTTCCCTATTTCATTTGAGGATATCACTATCCTTCCAGTCACCTAGGTTCAAAACCTCAGAATAATTCTTAATACCTCACTCTCCCTCTTCCTGCATATGTAGTTAGTTGTGAAGTCTTGTCAAGTCCACCTCCACTATATTTTTTATATCCTTTACAAACCTTTAAGTGCTCTGTAAATAATATTATTCACTCATATGGCCAGTATCTTAGTCCTTATTGCCTCTTGCCTGTACTTCAGCTTCTTTAGTCTCTTGGTTAGACTCTGCCCTAATTTTCTCCTATCTCTATTTATCCACACAGCTGCCCAAGTGATTTTCCACATGTCTGACCATGTTACTCCTCTGCTCAACAAACTACAGTGACTCTGTGTTTCCTTTAGGGTCACATGCAAGCTTGACTAACATTTTGAAGTCTTTCACAGCCTGAAAAAGCTTTTTCACAGCTGGCTTACCTGTCAAGCCTTGGTATACATACATTACTTCCTCGCTGTAGGGTTTTCAGAAAAAATGCTGCAGACTCAATGAGCTCTGGAATTACAGTTCCAGTAGAGGCCAGTGAATGATGTGAGTGTTCACAAAGACTTACATCCAAATGGAATGATGCTAGTATGTATCAACTTCCTCATAGATGCAAAGATAAGCATTTATTAAGTATTTGCCAGATGCTGGGAAATTAAACACACACACACACACACACACACACACACACACACACACGGAATAATTTCAGAGGAAGGTGTTAGTAACTAGGGGTGGGAGATGAGGTCAGTACCAAGCTGAGCTTTGGAGGAAATTAGTGACTCTCAGAGGTGGAGATGAAGAATGAGGCATTCCTGACAGGAGCAACAGCTATTACAGAGGCAGAAAAATGGGAGATGAGATGTCACACGTGAAGCACACGGAGGGTAGTTTGCTTCTTTGCTACTTCCACCCATTGTTCTTAGTTCTACCCTCTGGGCCCATACGTGGTGACTGTTCAAATACTTGAAGAAAGTTATGTCTTCCTTAAGTTTCCTCTAAACACCAAACATCCCAAGTTTCTCCAACTGATCCTCATATATAATGTTTTGTGTGACTTCACACTATTCTGATCATTCTCTTTTCTGATGCTCACCAAGTCTTCTTCCTTAAACTATGACGTTCAGAACAAAACAGTAACCAAGACATAGTGTGACTAGGGTAGAGTACAGTGGTTCTATTATTTTCTTTCTGAACATTACTCATCGTGTAATGTAGCCTAAAAGAGCAGTAACTTTGGTAGTGTCATATCAAACTATTGACTCCTTAAGCCTGAATTCCACTAAAACCCCTTTTTATTTTTTTCAGAGCACTGCCATCTATCCATTTCTTTTCCCATCTTGTACTTGTGAAGTTCATTTTTTTTTTAACATTCATAATGTTTTACCTTTATACCAAATTGGATTTGGTCCAACATTCTAGCTGGCTAGGTTTTGTTTTTTTTTTTTTAAATTTCTGCCTTCTAGCATATTAACATATTCCTTGTAGCTTTGTTGTTTTCACATTTGGTAAGTATGCCGTTATACTATTAACTAAGTTTCTGATGATAAATATTGAACAGTATTACACCAAAAACAGATTCTGGGTATAGACAACTAAAGACTTCCCTCTATATTGACATTGGCATATTAATAACTTCTTTTTGGGTCCAGCCATTCAGTTAGTTCCAAATTAACATAATTGTACTGTTGTTAATCTTGCCCACATTTCTCTTATCTTTTCCCCAGAAATATCATTAGAGACTTGCAAATGCTTTGTTCAAATCTAGCCAAACTGTATTTGTGTCATCCTCCTACTCTGCTGGTCTCTAATACCTTTCAGAAAAGAAAATGAAGTTAATCTGGTTTTCTTGGTGAAGCTATGCTGGCTCTGTGTGATCCCTACTTCCTTTTCTAGTTCTTTGCATCATCATCCCTTTGACTGCATGGTCTAGAATTTTATCAAAATCAGAGCCAAATTTACTGGCTTATAGTTTGCAGACTCTACTCTTTCCTTTTTTGAAGATTGTGACAGCATTTTTGTCCTTCTCCAGTCCTATGGAACTTTTCTTATTCAGTCCAAACTTTTTGGTTTTCATTTTCTTTTTTTTAAAAATTTGTCTTCAGTGCAAATTGATTCCATTACTTTAGTGTAGTTATTGTGAATCAATACAGTGATACAAACACAACAGACTAGAATCCTATATAACATAGCATGCAAAATAAAGCAGTTGATACCATCCATTTGCACATGTGGTACCTTGAGACACTGCATCAGAAGGTTCAACTGAAGTTGAACAGGAATTTTTTGTATTGTTATGAAATTAAGGTAACAGCATCATTGGATACTACAAAATTAAGCAGTAGTGTATGACTTTGGGAACCAAAAAGGTATGTGTATTTTTTTTATAGATTTTTAGCATTGAGGCAGTTGTAAAATATTTGCTTTCCTTAGTGAGACTATTAGTACCAGGTTCTCTTAATTAAAGTATTGAATGACATTGTCTCACTTGTGTCAGATATATTTGAAATTTCTGTCTCTAGTGCATGCACATAGCTAGTGTAAACTAAGTCTTGTGAACTTAAAATGATACAATTAAGTTCCCAGTCCTCACAGTCAGAATGATTTTACCTTGTCGCTTGGCTTTTCACATTTGCCTCTTAACTAAAAAATTTTGTTTAATGTCTTTATGTGATACTCGTACCCCGCTTGTCTTCTTATTGAACCTCTTATGACAAAGGAAACAAAATAAACTTAGTGCATAAAACATGTGTGACACGGTAAAAATATTCTGCCATAATAGTCCTTCATTCATCTGATATGAGTAAAGAGAAGTATGTTTCTCTTAGTGCATTGGTAATTAAGATGGGCTTTTAACACTTATTCAATCAAGTGCCTTTGAAGAGTTTGGCCTTTGTTTCCTTGATTAAATTAGGAACGCTTGCCTCAGGGGAAAGTTAGTTTACATGGGTTTGAGTGACATGTCTGTGACACCATGTGGGTTTAAGTCAAATTTTTGTGACACTTAGGTCACGTGGGTGAGTCAAATGTGTGACTCATCTTTGACCCTGAACAAGATATATAAACCCAGAGTTTGGTGTTCCCCTTTGGGCTCTCACTCTTGGAGGTGTGTTGATGTGGAGACTCTGGGCAGCTGTAGTTAAGAATCCTCCAGCTTGTAAACCCGGATGTTGGGACTTTGTTAAACCCTGGTAACTATGCATTGAGATTTGAATCAGACAAGGTCTGTCTGTTGATGTTTTTCATTTGTTTGTATTTACTCTGAAGTTCAGGGTGCTGGCTTTTCCCCCTGAACTAAGTGAATGTTATTTATATATTGGATTGAAATAAAGATTGTTAACTCCTTAATGTTGGTTTCCTTAGTAAAGCAGATCAAAAGAACTTGTGGTTGCAGCATTTTTGTTGTTGGGCTTGTGATGGTCTTTCACCCCCACAACAGCTGCTAGCTGAATTGTTACAACACTTTTCTAGGACCTTTATGACTTTCTCCATTACTCAAGAGTTCTTTCTTTTGGTAGTCTTTTCATTTACATTGTTATCACAATTGTTAGTAATTAATAGATACTGTTCTCTTGTTTTTTCATTTCATCGTATATCAGTTTATATAAACATTGTCAAATTTCTATAATTGTCATTTGTTACTGCACAGTCACCTGATAATTTGAGATTTTGAAGTTTAATCTTCACAGCAGATCACTTTCAAGACTGTGAAAGGTATTCTGCATATTCAGAATTAAAATACAACATTTGGAAGTTATTAAGATGTACTTCAAAACATCTTTGCAATTAAGTAAAAGAAGGTAGCTGATGAAATCTGACATTTTCTTGGATGGAGAATAAAGAGCATGTCCATTTTAAACTTGATGTTATGTAAGCCAAGTTTATATTTTGGATAGGTTCCAATTGATCCTTGCTTGGGCACATGTAATTTATTTTAATTTAAATGCTTTATCAGCAATTTAAATAATATATCAAATCCAAAGCCCCAGAGTAAATAATTTGGATTTCAGGAGAATACTGATAGCTTAACTTTTAAAAATTTAACTAGATTTATAGGCATTAAATTATTAGTATTGCTGAAATTCATGGAAGATATACTACAAAAGTTTGCTCCTTTAGCTGTACATGTAAAAAATAAAACTTGTCTCTGTTGGATGATTTTATGACCATGCATGTTCAATGAACCAGAGTGAAAAGTGGAGCTTTTAATTTAACATTTTTTACCTGTTCCAGGTCAAGATAAAATCTATCCTTTTATTTTCAAGTTTTTGAATTCTATTTAAGTTCATATTTGCCAATCTACATTTAGTAATTTGTATCTTGAACTGTAATTTGGGATGCAGTTTTTCTCTTTTTAGTTTTGTAATTAAAATTCTACTTGATTTAAACTCTAAACATCATTTACCACTGGTAAAATTCTTCAGATCCCTTTCATATTATTCAAATTTGCAAGATCAGCTTGAAAATCCTTTCAATTATATGTATCAGAATTAAAGGGGCGGAATTGAGTGGATTTGGCAAAGACATTTATTGTTTTGATTTGTTCCTACCACACTGGTCTTAGAGATGTAGCCCATCCCTAAGCATCCCCAAATGGGTTAGGGGAGCATATCTGTTGACCAGTAGAGGTGCAGATGAGGAGTGAGGATGAAGCTGCTGAAAGTTGACTGTGGGGAATTTCTACCATAGTGGTGAACTGTTCTATAAATGTGAGGATACTGGAAGAATAGCGATATTCACTGAAAAATTGATGTTTGTACCTGGTGCTATGGCTGTTGCATTTTAAGACTGAATCTGTTTGGGGAAGTGGAGGAGCAACAAAGGCTCCAGGCAGAGCCTCATGATTAGTCATTTCCATGTCCACTCCATTGGTGGCCTGAGACTTGTTGTCCTGGCACTGTCTCTTTGACTGTCCTTCACTTGAGGCACTTAGGTTGTAGCTCAGTGTCTAGGAGACTAAACTTGGAGTCAGGAAGACCTACCTTGAGTTGAAACCCTACCTTAGCCATTTACTAGTGTGTTCTGAGCAAGTTACTTAACATCTCTTAGCCTCAGTTTCCTTATCTATAAATTGAGGGGTTTGGGTGGGGGGAGTTGTGGTAATAATAGCACCTCAAACAGGATAACACATAAATCACTTTGCCAACCTTAAAGTAAGCACTATATAAACGCTGCTATGAAGACTTCCCCCAGCAAAATGGTGGATGAGAGTAATGTATTCCAATGGCTATGAAGGTGACTGAAGCAGGCACTGTGTAATTCTTAGAGTTCAGTCACATGTTGAAGATGCCAAGGTCATCCACTGCATCCTGGGTCATTGCTGGGTGTCTTGACTTTTGTCCTGCCACTGGATTTTGAGGACTGTGGAAGAGAGTGAGACTGACGACTTCCTGAAACTCTGCCTCACTGAAATCAAGTTCACTTGTGAGGCAAGACATCACCTTTCTGAAGTCATTAGTCTTCAAAGAACAAAGGATAAACAACAACATAATTCTCCTTTTATCATCTTCATCAATTAATCAGTCATTAGCCCGGGGGCACTTTCCCATAAGCTTTCAAAGATCATTGACTCAGCACTTACTCCAGTTTTTATGGTGCTTGATAATGTGTGTCACCTGCCTGGTGATTTGAACTCAATAGGAGAGCACCTAGCTTCCCACTTTTTTAGCCTTTTTTTTCCCTCCCTTGTTTTTCCTAGCAGAGGGCTCTTGAATTCTTCACCTTGTCTTCTCAATCTTTTGTCCTGACCTTGATTCCTATTTGCTACTATGCCTTCTTCATCCAATGTTATGATACTCTAATCACTGTGTTTCATGCCCCAGCCTCATAACTTGATCTTGCTTACTCCCTGACTTGAAAGTTTGATGTGTCATTTTTGACCCTTGAGTGTATACCCTGACTTTGATTAACCTAAAATAGTGGTGCTGTTAGGCAGGAAACTACATTCAGTGTCAGAAGCCACATCTATGCTTTCTGTCTCCAGCATCTAGAGCAGTATTCTCCACACATTAATAGATATTTAACTGAGCAGGAAGGAGCCACATCTCTTGCCCTGACAATGGCAGATAGATGGATGTCTGAGAATATCATACCTCTGTCTAACATATATTGTTTTATGTTTTCAGTGTGGATGGGACCTAGGATATGGTATTCCTGTGGTAATGGAGATGATATAAAGCTAAAGTGAGGAAAAAGATTTATTGTCTTTTTTTTTCCATTTTAACTGGCATTTAAGTATTAGTTATCAGCAGAGTATTATGCTAAATATCAGAAAGATAAAAAGTTTAATTTAGACCCAATTCCTTCCCTCCAAATTACAGTGTAGTAGTGGGGTAAGATGCAAACATAGGTAACTAATAGACAATGATGCATGTAACGATGGATAACACATAGGAGTATATCAGATTAATAATGCTATGTGAGTTCAGAGGAGGGAAAGGGTATTATTCATTTCTTCACCTGTTGATTGAAACGAGGTTGCCAAAGATCTCTTAATTGCTAATTCCAGTGGCCTTTTTTCAGTTCTCATCCTTCTTTATCTGTCATTTGACACATCAGCCTTTGCTTCTGTTCATTTTTTTGTGACACTGCTGTGTCATGCATGTAGGGCTCTGTCCTAAGATGTGATATCTTTTTTTAAAAATTTATGTCTTTCTGTGAGTTCATCTTTTCTCATGAATTTAGTTGTCTTCTTTATGCAGATGTACATGGGTTTTAAAAACCTTTAATCTCATCCTCCCCTGTCTTGTCCAGGAGGTTGCCTCCTCTATTAAGCCTCCTTTCTCTAATCTTCAATCTCTGTTCCTTTGTGGCTACCTGCATACAGCTCAGTTCTCCCATTCCTTAAAAACTCCTTCTCTAGATCCCGTCACTGTCTACCATCCTGTATCTCTTCTCCCCTTCTTAGTGAAATTCCATACACTTAGCTAAACTGTTCCGTGCCTCCACTTTTACAACTTCTAAATTGGATGTTCAAATACATAGTGGTTTATTGGCAACACTCAGGGGTAACCAATATAAAATGTAGCTGGGAAATATTTAATGAAATAAATTAAAATACAATAGAGTACAGATAATGTTAATATGTAGTTTTCTAAGACAATATACTGCCCACAGGGAACCTTTTATATGGTTTAGTGATTCCTGTTTCTATTTGAATTTGACACCATTCTCTTAAACTCTCTGCAGCTGGACTTCCTACCTCTTGAATTCATTTAAAATTTCTCTCCCACCGTTACCAGTGATTTCTTAATTGCCGCATTTGATGATCTTTTCTCTCAATTCTCAGCCTTCATTTCTACTCCATAACATTTGACACAGTTGAACACTTTTTTTTTTTTGTGACACTGCTTTCTTTTAGTTCTCTTAACTGACCAAGATTCTTTTGCTGGCTAAATCATGCCTACTAACTGTTGGGTCTGGCTTGATCCCTCTTCTATGCTGTGTATTTTCTCACTAGGTGAGTTCATCAGCACCCATGAGTTCAGTAATCTATTTATGCACTTGGTTCAGAGATGTGTATAAATCCATACCTAGGTTTTCTCGAACCAAGCCTGAGCTGAAGTTCTCTTATCGGCTGTCCGTTGGACATTTTGAATTGGTTGCTGGGTAGGCATCTCAAACTCAGCAGGTCCAAAAGTGAACTTAATATCTTTTCCCTGAAACCCATCCCTAGTCTTTGTCTAATTCCTGTTGAGGATATCTCCTTCCAGTCTTAAAACCAAAACCTTGACTTTTCACTCTACATACTCAATTCATTGCTGTATCTTAACATGATTTCTATCCTTCCTACTTCCCTCATATCTATCCCCTTCTCTCTCCTCATATAGCCCTAAACCTAGTTCATGCTCTCACCTGGGGTCATCTTTTAGCAAGAGTTTCATTGTTGGTGGGGCTAATGGGGCTGTTTCCACTTTTCTGATATTGTGTTTGATTTTTAAACAATAGCTCTACATGCTTCACTTCCTGCTTCTTGTTTTCTCACTGTCTATGGGTTTATGTTCAACTTCGGATTCAGAATAATTCCTTCTGTTTTTTTGTGCCTATTTTAAGAGATTCATTCTCAAAGATTTGTATACATTTACTTCACTTGTGATTTCAGATTGTTGCCACTTGATGGCTGTAGCAGTTCAGAATTTAAGACCTAAAACTAAAATGAATGCTAAGATTTTTGTAGTAAAACTATTAAAACATTATAAAGATAAAGAAAGATGTAGAAAGACAGAAGTCTACCTAGTGTGATAAGTAGATTCTTTTGGTCTTAAATTCTGTTAAGCATTTATGTGGCTTAAATGTTTAATTTTTTTAAATGAAATGGAGAACTTGGAATTTTTTTTTTCATTTTCATTAGTGATCGCTTTTTTAAAAAAAATAGAATTCTATTTTGTGGACATTTCAAAAACACTATATTTTTGATTTGTTTGGCTTATAAGTGATTACTTTAAGACTTAAATGTCATTTAGATCCCAGTGTTCTGTTTTTAATGGACATTTTAAATCTCTTTAGCATTGTTATATACTAAAAGGTAAAAATGGAGTGCAATTTTAAAAAAATGGACCTAGAGATATTTAAATGAATTCTTCAAAAACTAAAGAGTTGAAGGGGAGGGTGTGTGTGTGTGTGGGGGGGGGTGTCTCATTTTAAAAATAAATGTTGCTAAGTTTTTAGAAGCAGTTGGTGGTGCATTCAATAGAGGGCTGAGCCTGGAGTCAGGAAGACCAGAATTCAAATCTGGCCTTAGACATTTACTTAGCTGTGTGACTTTGGGCAAGTCACTTGATCTCTCTCAGCTTTAGTTCTCTGAGCTGTAAAGTGGAGATAATAGCACCTACCCTGAAGGGTTGTTGTGAAGATCAGATGAGTTAATATTTGTAAAAGTGCTTAGCACTGTGTAGTAGGTGCTATATGAATGCTCATTTCTTTCCTCTCCCTTAAAATGGTGCTAGATTTCTTCCATTAGTGACTTGATATATATGTACCATTGCATTGTGTGTGTATTTTCATACTATCATTTTATCAGTTTTTTAAAATCAATTATCAAGCGTGTATTTTGCAAAGTGCTCTGGATACAGAGAAAGGCAGAGTAAATCTTTCCCAAGAGTCTAGTCTGTTGTCTAATGAGGGAGACAATACATGTTTAAATAGGTACAATATACAAGATATTTACAGACTTTGTTCAAGGGCCAACTTTTGTGTGAAATCTTTCTTGACCCTCCTCTCTCCTAATATGTTTTCATTTTATTTATTTGTATTCATTATATACATATATTCATGTACATGTTATGTCTGCTGATAGAATGTAAGTTCCTTGTGGGTAGAGACTGTATAATTTTTGTCTTTAGGTCCCTAAAGCTCAGCACAGTGCCTGAAAACATAGTAGGTGCTTTTAAAATTGTTGTTGGATTGATTGATCTGAGGTTCATAGAGATAAAATTTCATAGGTACTAGAATATTGAAGGCCCAAGTGTCTGTGTTAGTGTAATATAGCAAAACATTTTTTCCAGTTAGGAAGAAAAAATAGAATTTCTTGGTTTGGAATAGTAGGATTTTTTTTTTCCTCCATAGCAAGGACCTCATTTTAAAAAAAAATTAACCCTCTATTTAGCCTGTAACACCTGCCTCAGTCATTAGTATTCTATCTACAAATGACCCCCCAAAGTCTTTGGATGATCTCTATAAAGATATTAAAAGAAAGAATGTTGACCCAGGTCTTGATTTATTCCTGCCAATTGCTATTGAATTTCCCAGATGGTTATTAGAATAGTTACGCAGAATTTCACGTTTGTGTTTCATCTAAAACCTCCGTAATATCCCCTCCCAAAATTTTAGTTCAGGGCCCCAAGAAAGGGAGGGATATGATGGTACATAGGTTTAGGTGTTCCTTGCTGAGTTTGCTTGATTAAAGAGACCAATCAAGGTGCTGTGAATTTTTTTTTCTTTTTGTGGTAAATTGTTTTGGGCTTTTGTAATGTTAACACCATTGTTTTTCTGTTTCCTTGATAATATAGTTGCCAGAGGAACTAATAAGCAGATATAACTGGATCAAGCAGTGGAAGCTTGGACTGAAATTTGATGGGAAGGGAGAGGACCTGGGAGATAAAATTAAAGAATCCTTAGCTCTACTAAGGAAGAAGGTTTGCAACATTTTCATTATTTTGATTTTTAATTTTTTTCTGTTTGGCTACCTCCGAAGTCTTGCATTTCTTTTTTCCTACCTGATAGCTGTAGAAACAAAACATAGGTGTTATAGGAAAATGTTTAATTTTACATGAATTTCGAAACTTCTTGTCGCTTAGACCAGGGCTGTCCAAAATGCAGGCCACATGTAGCCCACAGTGCACTTTATGTGACCACCTACAAGCATAGAAATTTACATAAATGCTTTAGTAAACAAAATTGAGCTACCACAGAACTCTCACTAAAATGGCAAATCAAAATGTATTGTCTGTTGTTTCAATAAAAACCTAAGGTTGGACAGCCTTGGCTTAGATTATTTATAAAATTGAGATGGTAGTTCTAAGAACAAATGACATGTATACTGTCCTGCTAAGTCATAAACTGTGCTGCTTACATGACAAAGGAATATCCAAAAGGAAGTTTGGGAAAACCCATGTTTCATCATTTCATGGCTATTATTCAGCCTACCCTACTGGCAGTCTTAACAAATAATATGAAGTAAAAATCGACTTCTTATTTCTTGAGAGTTCTTATGTGTTACATTAAGATTTTGAGTTTCTGTTGAGTGAAAATTCCTATTTCCATTTTCTAAAGTTTGCTTTATTATAAAATATTTGATAACTTGTCCATTGAAAAACATTTTGAGTTTTAGTGAATTTATGAAATTGAGTTGGATACAAATGTGGTAGACCTTGAAGTCTCACAGAGGATGAGAAAAGTATCATGAATGGTTGGTTTGTGGTCTTCACCATTAGAAGTTAACAAGATCCATAAATCCATTGAATTGAAGTATGGAATTTAATTGAATTTATGGAATTGTGAAGTACAACTTGGTTTTCAAAAGTTTGCTTAGTTTTATAAGTAACTTTCATTATCTACCATCTGTTTTCTTCCACCAGAGAATACTCTTAAGCCTTTGACCATGAGGTAGCTTTCTTTTGAGCAGCATCAATCTTGATATATCAACAAATAACCTGTTTTAGGCTTAATGGAGGGGTAGAAAGGGGCACTATACTAGGCACTGAGGAATACACAATAAAATCTCATGCATGATTCTTGTCTTCTAAGTTCTTAAAGTCTTAGTTAGATAGATTAGATGCAAAGCGTATACACTTCTTTTGTCTATTCCCATTTTAACGTGTCCTCTACACAACTGCCAAATTGTTTTTCCTAAAATGCAGGTCTGACTGTCACTTTCTGTTGTACCGATTCTTTTATCTTTTTTGTGTCATGGACCCTTTTAACAGTCCGGTAAAGCCTGTGAATCTCTTTTCAGATTAATGTTTTTCAGTGCATAAAATAAAATATGTAAGATTACAAAGAAAGCTAATTATATTGAAATACTTACCAGATATTAAAAATAAAAGTTTATGGGCCACAGATTTAGAACTGCTCTTTTGCCTCTAGAATAGAATATTAACTCCCTTTTGATATTTAAAGTCCTTCACTTGTTGGCCCCAAGCTTCCTTTCTAGACTTTGTATATATTAATTACTTCCCTTCCCATCTTTCACAATCTGACAGATTGTCCTTATTATTCCACAAACACAACATTCCATCTCTCATCTCTGTATTTTCCCCTTAGAATACATTTTACTTCTACCCCTGGGAATCCATAGTTTCCTTCAAGATACATCTTGATTCCACTTCATACACAAGGCCCTTCTTGTTAACCCCAGTCGTAAATACCTTCCCTCTCAATGTTACCTTGTATCTGTTTTGCATAAATATAAACAAATATGTGCATGCATGTGCATATATCATATATGCATGTTATTTACCCTGTTCAGTTATAAGATTTTTGATTATCAGAACCGGTTTTTTGTCTCTGTCCCTGAAAATTAGCACAGTGCCTGCCACATAACATAGCAAGCCTTTAATAAATGCTTATTTATATGTGTATATATAAACACATATATTTACATGCAAATATATAGTGTATATATTATATTGTATTATATTGTATTTTAGTAGTTGCAGATTTAATCTAATATTCAGGGGGAAAAAAGAGTGGGTTATATTTTTGCATACTAGAAAGAGACATTTCCATAAAACACTGAGTTGTTATTATCGACAAATATAGATAGTAGAAGAGGTTGAGGACAAAGGCCATGTTCCTTTAGTTGATATGTGAAGCTTCAGTTTGTATGGTCTGTGGTGTTTTTCTTCACTTCCCAACCTCTTTTAGCTTTTGTGAACTTGATATGTTTCTTGGAATCATCTACTGTAAGTAAACTTTTATTCCTTGTGAATGATTTGAGTTTTTAATTTCTAGAATGTACTAATTATTTGCTTTTAATATAAACATATCTTGAACCAAATGAGAAGTGTATATCACCTGATTCAAGAAGCAGCCTCAGGTCCTGCCTCTGCTACATGTTGGTTTTGTGGCCCTGGTCAAGTCACTTTTTTAATCTCTGTGCCCCAGGCTGCAGAGCAGTTGTTGGTACAGGGAGTGTCCTCAGCAAGATGCTCCCTACTATGATGGAATTGTAGGTCTAGATCAATATAAACATTTCTTGAACCAAATGAGATGTCTATCAATCCTGCTCCTCCCTCCTGCACATATAACCTTGGTCAGACATGCTGCACATAGCATGAAGTGCCTGTCTCTTCTTTTTTTTTTAATTTAATTTTTATTTAATATGTTGTTTTTCACAGGAGTTTGAATTACAAATTTTTTCCCCATTTCTACCCCCTCCCTCCACTCCAAGATGGCATATATTCTGGTTGCCCTGTTCCCCAGTCAGCCCTCCCTTCTGTCACCACACTCCCATCCCCTTTTCCCTTACATTCTTGTAGGGCAAGATAAATTTCTATGCCCCATTGCCTGTGTATCTTATTTTCTAGTTGCATGAAAAAAAAAACTTTTTTACTTTTGAACATCTATTTTTTTAAAACTTTGAGTTCCAAATTCTCTCTCCTCTTCCCTTCCCACTCACCCTCCCTAAGAAGTCCAGCAGTTCAAGTGCCTGTCTCTTCTAACTGATACTCTGGAGTTCCTCCCCTGAAGGTGACCTTAGCTTTTCAAAGGCTGTGCTGACTGAGCACAACCTCCAGCAGACCTCTACAATTTAAAAAGGCTTTGAGTGTGGACCTAGTAACAGATTGCATGTTTATTGTCTATGGATCAGATGAGTTTTTTTTAAAACATTTAATTTTTATTTTATTTTTGTCCTCTGTTACATGTAAATAATTTTTAACATTCATTTTTAAAAATTGAGTTCAAATTATTTCTTCCTCCCCCCTGCCCCCCAAGCAGGCAAGCAATTTGATACAGATTAAATGTGCCGTTGTGCAAAACATTTCCGTATTAGCCATCAGCCAAGCTCTTAATGTACTTGTAAGGTAGAGGATAGAGGAGTAGAAGTGAGCTTGTTACTGGCTGAAGAAATAGACTTACTCTCAGAGGGATGGGAAAACAACTCTACAGCATTCTCTTACAGTTTTACTATTATTTCCATGTAATTTTAAATGTGCAGTTTTTTGGAGACATATTTACCAAAATGTTTTCCTGATAACTGAAATGAATGTTAACACATCTTACTCATTTCTTAATTGAAGCACTTTAATTCAGAAGGATTTTATTTATTTATTTAAAAGTTCAAAGGAATAAATGTGAATTTTACAGAATACCTATCAGAGTGCCTTGTGTGTAGTAACTGCTCAGTAAAGGTTTAATTTGTTGTTCTGAGCACTGGTGTCTAATTCATACTTATTCAAAGGCCAGAAGGTTAAAATAAGAAAATTACTTTTGGGAAGGCAAATACCCTGTAGTCATTCGCCTTTGCCCATCAGTATTTCTGTGTCAGTTTTTATTTTTGAGCTCTTGATTCCTCCTGTTGCTTTATTGAGGATGCTCCTAGCATGTCTAGCACTGCGCTTTCTATTTCTGTTTGCTCAGTAAATATTTGTATGACTGTTTCATCCTTGTTGCATTGGAAAGAAAGGAAATAAAGATGAAAGGGAAGGCAGCAAAGAAAGGTTTAAGTGCCTACTGTGTGCTAAGCATTGTATTGAGTGTTTCACAAATACAATGTCATTTGATCTTCACAACTGTAGGAGGTAGGTGCTATTATTATCCCATTTTACAGTTGAAGAAACTCAAGTACACAGACTAAGTGACACTTGTCCCAGGTCTTGCTTCTTGTAAGGGTCTGAGGCCAGATTTGAGCTCGGGTCTTCCTGACTCCAGGTCCAGAGTTCCAACTAGCAGCCTCAGTGATTCTGGGAGGTGTGTTCTTCCCCTCATTAACCTCCTGTTGGAACTAAATGCAAACATCTGGCATTTGGAATTTCTGCAGACTGAATGTCAGCTGTTGTTTTAATGCTGACTTGATGTCATGAACTTGTGATGATGCCTTTTTTATCTGCATCTCATATGTCAGTCATTGTCATCCAATTCTGAGGATGATCCTGTCGTCCTTCATGCTGAGTTTACATGGGCTTTTAGGAATGCTCTTGACTCACTCATGGTAATGTTCTCCTGTAGTGGGCAGGTTTGACAGCAATGAGAACTGCAGAAGAGAGACAGGTGGCTTGTGATGAGCTTTTCCGAAATGAAGAGGAAGAATATAGCCTCTATGAAGCTGTGAAATTTCTGATGCTGAGCAAGGCCATTCAACTATACAATGATAAAGAGAAGGGAAAGGAAGTGCCGTTCTTCTCTGTGCTTCTGTTTGCTCGGGACACCTCAGGAGACCCTGCTCAGCTGCTGAGGAATCACTTGAATCAAGTGGGCCACTCTGGCGGCCTTGAGCAGGTAAGCTGTGCTTGCCCCCGGGGAAGTTCAGGCTAGGGGCTTCTTGGGGAGAATTTCTAAAATCAATAGATTTAACAGTGTCAGGCTGCAAGTAAAAACTTAACCCTTGAAATACATGTCTTATTCTTAGTTTCTCTGGCCTAAATGAGGCATTGCTTTTGAAAACAGGGACGTTGTAACCTTGGGTTATCTCGACCCTCTTTTGGCAGCCGTTGTGTTTATTTTTCCACTTTGGAGGCCACAAAGCCTTTTACAGCTCTGCTAAATTGGCTTCTTTAATTAGAAACCTTATACACTATGTTTTTTTGCCAGATCCTTTGCTCCACAGACCACATCAGAATATGGTATGAACTACAAATTACCCATCAGTAACTAAAAAGCTATTTTCTATTATTCAAAAAAATAAGTTTTCAACTCTGAGCATGTAGTTTAGTTTTTAAAAGTAATCAGGCATTTATTCAAAATGCTGATAAAGAGATCTTACTTCAAACTCTCATTTCTCTGGTTATTGAAATGTACTTGGCCAGGAAAAAATCCAGATACAAGGATATTTCTGGGCATTACAGTGGCTAAAGGTGAATGTTTTTCATACTTGCCATCTTAAGCAACCCCTCATATTGACATTCCTTACCAGTAGGAAAAAAAAGAAAATTTCTTGTTTCATTGCTTGGACAAAAGAATGTTTAGCACTAATAGAGAGATAAAGGTACCCACATGAATTTTCTTTGATTTTTAAAATACAAGTAAACCTTATCCCTGGGCACGAGACAGAATTTTTTGGCTTGCAAAACTGTGTACTACTTTGGCATTGTTTTCAAACTTTAAAATTAAAATATGGGAATGGAAAAATCAGCTTCATTTGTTCAAAATCTATCTAAACTCATCCCTTCACATTGCCAAGTCCCTATTAGACCACTCTGATTTCTGGTACTTGGTGATATCTTTAGCTCAAGTATAGACACTTTGTAAATCCAAAAGTAGTGCACCATTATAAAAATTATAAGAGCAGCTTTATCAGAATAGGATGTTTGGAACAAAGCTTTAGTCTTTTCCTTCCTAAGTGGCAAACACATAATCATTCTCTTTAACATGATTCATTATCATACAGAAGCCAAATACAGGCAGTCCTTAATAATGACCAATACATACAGACCATCATGACTTTTGTTGTTGTTCAGTCGTGTCCTACTCTTCATGACCCTATCCTGGAGTGGTTTGCTGTTTTGTTTTCAAGCTCATTTTACAAATGAGAAACTGAGGCAAACAAGGTTAAGTGACTTGCTCAGGGTTATTCCACTAGTAAGTGTCTGAGGCCAAATTTGAACTTGGGAAGATGAGTGTTCCTGATTCTAGGTCCAGCACTCTTATCTGCTGTACCACCTAGAAGCCCCATATCATCATGACCATCCCCCTCCTCTTTCTGCAACCCCTCCTGATGTTCACAGAGGATCGATCATGAAAAAAACTTGGAGCATTTGTAGACTCTCTTGCTTTAGAAGTAGAGAAAGAGAAAATAACTGTGAAAAGAAGACACAGATAGTAGTGTTGACTCAAAGGTTAAATACTCCCAGAAAGATTGAATATTCATTCCCCAAATTTTCCTTTGTCAGGTTTTCACTTCTTTTTAGTACCTCTGCCTGATATTCTGTTAAATCATTCATTTAAGTTTTAAAAGTCTCCTCTTTTAAAAAAATCTAGATATTAAGGAATCTTTGGTCTTTCACCTACTAGTGTCATTTAATGCAATCAGATTGTCTTCCTCCTCAGACAGTGCTTTGGAAGGTAGACTAGACTTGGGGAGACTTTACAAGGGGGGTGCTTTTAAGTACATTCTGAGCAGAGTGGCTTCTATTAGAATTCTGACAGACAATGACTGGTTGATTGTTGATTGGCTGCGTTATTGTAACCTTGGACCATCTCTTTGCTGCCATCAAGTAGAAAAAGGTGAGTACAGAGTATGGAGGATAGTGAACATATGAGCATAAGGGTCTGTATTCCAAGGCCAAATATAGCTATTTGGAGACTATTTGATGTTTTGGATTTCTGTTTTCTTCATTTGCTTGAAATAATTGATCTCTAAAAATACTGTTAAGCTTCAAGGTTCCACTCCCACCTTCACTGAAAAAAAAAATTCTTTCCTATTCACCCTAGGTTGAAATGTTTCTTCTTGCCTATGCGGTGCATCATACCATACAAGTTTATCGACTATCTAAGTACAACACTGAGGAATTCATCACGTCTTATCCTACAGATCCACCCAAGGACTGGCCTGTGGTGACTCTGATTGCTGAGGATGACAGGCATTATAATATTCCTGTCAGAGTGTGTGAGGAGACAAGGTTGTGATAAAGAGATCAAAAGAGAGAGAAACCTGTTAGGCATGTGGCTTGAATTATGGCTTAGAGCGGTCTAAGAGACATCTTCATCCTCTTTGAGCTGAATTCAGCATCTCACTGGGGTGTCCTAAAGCCTAAATGTTTTGCTATCAGGATTAACATTGTATATAAGCTTTTTTTTCCTTCTTCCTCAAGGCAATAAATTTCAGGGGCCTTCAGAATAATGCACCTGTTGGAAGGTGTAAGATATATGTCCTCAATAAAGCAAAATATTCTGTATTGTGCCATCATGGGGCTGATTTGGGAGAATCCCAAAGTCAAATCCTGCTGTCATGATAAATTGGTAATTTGATTTTTAAAGAGAGAGTAAACAATTTTCCTCTAGTAATGAGTCTTTGAAGTAACCTGTCTATGCAACACATTTGTTGGGATGTTGGAAGTAAGTCTCTATCTGCCTAGTCTTGTTATACCTCTGTTGTTTTCTTCTGCATAATGCAGAGGGAATAAAATTGAGCTGAAATATTTCTTAAAGGTATTTTGAAACAATCTATAACAGGAGAGGCAGAATGGCATAAGGAAGTCAGGAAGACTCAGGTTCAAGTCTTGCCTATGACATCTACTGAATTTGTGACTGAACGAGTCATTTAACATCTCAGTTCCCCAGGGATCTCTCCAAAACTCTTAAGTTAATGATGAGTTGCTGATCTATGTTGGTAGTGGGATCTTCACTAGGAATTTTCCACGATGATAAAATCTCAGTTCTGCACCAAAAAAAAAAATCTCCAGCATAGAAGTTTAAGGACTGGGTCTAAATGAGAATGTTAAAAGCATTTTAGAAAGCTCTGTTGAGGGAGGGAACATCGTAGAATTGTTACTAGGATATATAACCTCTTTCTTTGGAGTGATTGCTCATTCTAAGTAGACTCGAATACATCAGTCAGCAAGCATTCATTTACATACTCTGTTCCAGGCACTGTGTTAAGTGCTGATGATACAAAGAAAGTCAAAAACATGGTCCTTGAGCTCCTTCTAATGAAGGAGATAATATACAAATAATGTACATACCAAATACATGCAGTGCAAATGGAAGTTAATCTCAGAAAGAAGGCACTAGTATGTCACCTTAATTTAGGTGCTGTGTGGCCATAGAAAGAACACAAGTAAGAGAACCTGGGGTCAGGTCTCAGCTTAGACTTTCAAACTGTGAGATTTTGGGTTAATCACCTAACTTAACCTGCCCACCTTCAGTTTCCTCCACTGTACACTGTGAAGGATTTAGATTAGATACTCTCTGAGATCCCTTCCAGATCTACATCAGTCACCCTAAATGTAACCTTGGTCAAATCTTTAACCTCAGTATTCCCATTTTAAAAGGAGAGTTGAACTAGTGATCTTTTAAGATCTTTCTCAGTTTGATTTTGTTATTACAGGTGCTCCTTTAATTGAAGTATTGCCAATGGTGGCATTCTCTCCCCTCAGCATATCTCATATTGGGAGCTCCTGCTGCCAATATTTTCTTTCCTTGGGATGAGGGGTAAAGAAGGTAAATCAGATCAATTTTCAAAGCTGACAGGCTAAAATTTTGCTTAGGAATAGTTATGTACTACTTTTATATTCATTTTAAAAATAGAGGAAATGTTATGTAGCAACACCTGGTGAGCTGGGCAAGTTTGTAGATTTGCTGATGATGTCATTTAGATTAGTTTAATTGGAAGCATGACAGACCATCTCAGATTATAAATGACATAACAATGGCCATTCGTACAATCCTAGAATGAAGACATTAAGTTAGAAAACCTATCTGTGTGACCTTGAACTGCCTGCATTAGGGTGTTCATCAGAGAAATGAGAGAATCCACTGTACTTTTGTGGCTATATCGACACAGTACAAATGAATGTAATGGCCCAGCATTAATGTGATTGGGGGAAGAATTGGGATTCACTTTCCTCTCATAATAATTAAGTATAGATAAGTATTTTGATTTGGGATGAACCCTTTTGATGGTGGAGGGGTTGGTTTAAATATAATATTTAATGACAAGTATGTGCTATACTTACAATTTGAGGTCATTGGTTAAGGAGAGAACTCTAAATATGTTAACTATGCAAGCTCTACCATATGACTTTAGTCTGCTTAGGTGTTTCCTACTGCACTGCAGTCAGTGCGTGATTTCTCTACCATGTTTACTTTATAGCTAAGAGCCTTTAAGTCCAGTTATGTTTTCTTAGATGATGTTGACATTTCCCATTGAATTGGACTGAGCTGCAGAGGCTGGGACCAGATGTGTAGATTTTTTCCTCGCACTCAGTATGTAGTGGTGTTGTGAATGAAAGATGCTTCTGAAAGCCTTATGAGAACAGTAATAATTAATTCTTGGTTTTGATTCCCTTTTAGTGTTTTTATCTTATCTGTACAAAAGAATTCTTAATATACCCCTCTATCAGGAACTCTAATAGGCAGCAAGGAGGTAAGACACTCAGGCCTGATGTATCTTGACATATTGGGTCACATCCTCTGGTAGCTTTTGGCAATGAGGTTGAATATTCTGAACCCATGCACTCTTTTTTTTCTCCAAATCCCAGACTTGATGTTTGAACTGGAGCCGCCGGATTCGACTGCTGTAATTGTTTGTTTGGCCTTCTCTCCTCTGCACCTCTCTAATATTCTTGTGTATATGTTGAAAATTGCAATAATGAATGCAAAAATCACATGGAAATTCAAAAGGATAAATCTTATGCTCTTCCACATACTTTTGGCTGGCTGCTGTCCCAGACGCTTGTAAATTTCATCTGTCACTTCATCACTTGGGATAAGTAGGAGGGATAAGTAAGAAGAGGATAAGACAGAAGATGCTTGTCAAGAGAATAATGTTTTAAGGGAATACTGGGTAAATCATTTCTTTCCTTATTGAAATGTATATTTGGTGATTGCCCATATTCTTATACTCTTTTTCACTTTTTTTTCACTTTTTCACTCTTTTTTTCCTTTGGGGAGGAGGAAGAGCTGGTTTTATGATTAGTTGAGTAACAATAACATAGTAGAAATTGAATGAAGACCCAGATATACTCAGAAAGTGTATCCACTTACAGTGAAATGGTCACGGTTCTGAAAGGAACAGATGGTGGGAACTCTCAACACACTGACTTAATACCCAGAGCTGACTGCATAAGGTCAGAAGTATTCATATGAGCAATTGAGTTGCTGAAAGAATCCCTGTACCTTTTACTAGGATGTCACAGGCATTCTGTCTCACTGTAAAATACATTTAAATCAAACAGCCAATTGGTTCCTAATGTGCCCTGATGATGACTTTTGTATCAGCATGTTTCCTTCTCCCCTCCTTATCTCTTACACTGTTCTGCGTTGACCATCCACTGGTTTCACTCATACACAAAGAAGAACAATACGGCACAGATGAGAGTGAGAAGCTGCTGCCATGTAGTTTCTGTGTGTTAATCAACCTCAGGCATCTAGGATATCAGTACAAAATAATGCTTTGAAGTTCATCCATTGGAGAACCAATACTCATTTGCATGTAATATCTAGATATGCTTTCGAAATTGGATTAATCTTGTTTCTCTAAACTATGACTGTTGAAACCTTTCTCACAGTACTCTTTATGTTCATTTTATGACTGACATTTTTACATTATCAAGGCATGTGCTTTGGGATCCTTTTATTCCTCCCACATGCTTTATAGCTTAGCAGATAAAATCTCAGGCCCCATGTCTAATAGGAAAACTATACTGTGGGAATAAACAGTGTTTATAATCTTATGTGCTGGCTACATTTTTTAAGGGCTTTGTGGTTCCCTTAGCTAAAAAGGTGCTATTTTTTTTTAGCAGATGTATTACTGTTCCAAATCTTGTACATGTTAATAATATTAGTGAATTTCTGTGTTTCACCTGCATTTAAAACCTAAACATCATCTTATATTAAACTTATACATACAGGCGTTACACAGACCTGAGTTGTTTTCTCTGGTGCAAAATATTTATTTTTTTTAATACCAAAAAAAAGGCAGTTTGTGTGTTAGTTTTTTGTTAGCATTTGGGAGCCAAAGATCATTTTGAGAAATGTGAACCTTTGGAAGAATCTTAATTATAGCCATAAATAAAAATAAATGCTTTTATTTAAATTCTATGTTTTTAAAAAATACTTCAGTAGATCTAGGTTCTCATCAATGTAGATCCTTTGGTTTTAGATTCAACAACAGATTAAGTGATCAGTTAATGAATTTGCATGCCTACTAACAAATTCTAGGCACTGTGTTAGCAGCTGGGGGCCCAAAGATGAAAACCATCTCTTCTCTAAAGCTTTACATACTGCATTGTGACACAGCTATACCATCTCAACCTGTTACTCTTATTCGTATTCTCCCATAAATTTTTCATGAAGTAGAGCCTAGAAGAAAAGTGCCTTGAATTTTACACTAATTAAATTATCATTAAACTATTAAATTATTTTAAATAGTTCACTCTTAAAATGCACATTTCCCTCAATAGACTAAGAGAAGCAGACACAAATAAAGGTGGGATTCATTATTAACACATCCTAGGGAACTATTCTTAAATATGCCTTTAGTAAATGCCTTTAGTAAAGTAAACTCAACTGAAGCTTATCTACCTACCTCATCTACTTGATAATCATTGGTATCCTTTAGCCAATTTGTTTTCTGGAATTTAAAAAAATTTCTGTATCAACTCAAAATATCGCAAGTTTTTCTAAATGTTCCTATTTGAACATCAGTAGTTCTGAATTTTTCCTTCAACATATTCATGAATTTATCATTGGGGTATTCCCTCCATTTGATTGAGCTACTCTTGGTGAAAAAGCAAAAGAAGTCATTTAGTCTTGAGTTCTTGATGTTTTAAATAAAAATGAAACTAGACAACCACATATTTAATGTGGTGTAGTGGCTGCTAGATCCCTGGATTTGGTGTCAGGACCTAGGTTTGAATTCTAGTTCTGCTGTTTATTACCTGTGTAACGTTGGGCAATCCACTTTTGTCTTCATAGGCCTCACTTTCCTTGTGTAAAAAGGATGGTCAAATCCTTAAAGTTTCTGCTAGTGCCAAGTATGATCTGATATTTAAATCGGAAAAAAATTTCAATGAAATAAAGTAACTTTCTATCAGTTTTTAGCACAATACCTGACACATAAGTATTTAATAAATCCTTGTTGGCTGAATAGTTGGGGCGTGTTCAGATTAATATAGTGCTTTCTTAGTTAAGAAATATCCTAAGTAGTTGTCTTTAAATTCGATTTCTCCTGAAGTCTACTCAGATAAGATAGTAGAGCACAAACTGACAGGTTTTACAAAATTTTTGAGTGTGGACCAGCCTAGCTAAGGTATGACCAGAAAGTTGAGCACCAGCTGATGACTTTTTTTTTCCTCTCCTTTTTTTGGCCACAGAAATAAATGACTTAGGTCCAAGAGGGGCTTCAGTCTGTGCTGATAGATGTAGTACTGGTAAAACACATGATCTTTTGAATTACTGATGTGAAAATTCCAAATATTTCATGTTTAAATAGCATTATTTCAGGAAACCTGGTAATATTTTGCTAGTGGATGAAGATGTTTAAACATTCTAGTTAATAAATTGTTAGCTTAGGACTGTAGTCGCTTAGTGAACATATAAAGCATACATCTTAAGTTTTGCCTGAATGGCAGTGATTAGTGGGACTTTGTTACAGCCTTGAAAATAAAGTAATCAAGGGGGCTCTGCCAGCTGCTCTCCTCTCCCTGGATATAATAGTTAACCTTTATTTATGTGGTGCATTTCAGCTTGCCAAGCAATTTCCTCACAATCCCTTGAGGGTAGCAGTGCCAGTGTTAACCCTCATTTTTCAAATGAGAGAACATTCGAGGAAGTAAATACTGAAGTTTACACAGGCAGGGCACAGTCTCAGGACTTGTGATGCCCACAGCTGGTACTACTTCAATCACAATTGGAACTGGACTGTAATGTTTCCAGAAACTCCGAGAAGCCAGCAGGGTGGAGGTGGGGGGAATTACTCTTCGGTATGGCAGCTCTTCCCTTCTTGCAGCGGGGCAGGGGCAACTTAGTATCCAGGAAGAAAGTTGGAAAATAGCCTATTGTTTCCAAAGTCTGTTAAAACTTTAATGATGGTAAGCTTCTTGAAGATAGAGAGTAGCCTGGTTTTTTTTTTTTTTTTGAGGGGAGGGGATTATTAAGTCCCCTATGGCCTTGTACAGGTTGGCTCTATTAAATATTCGTGAAATTAAATCAACAAGGACTGGCAAGGTGGAAAAGACCTTACAGAGTCGCTTAATCCATGCCCTTAATTGAGAAAACGTGTTAGGGAGGTAAAAGGTGCCCAAGAGTATACAGTTAGCTATGGTGTTCCATCCTTCTGTACACACTTTTTTTTTTCGGACAAGATTTGAAATAGCTTTGTAAAGCTTATTAATAGCATTTTGTTGATCGTGGAGGAAGTAAATTGCACTACTAGTTTTAAAATTGCAAAAAATTCTCAGACCTCCTAATCTCTTGGATAGATTCTCCTTCCTTTTCTTTCTCCTCACCAATTGCCTTGCCACTGGAGAAACCTCCCTACTCCCCAGCTTGTAGATCCACCATATCACTATTTAGGCAGGAGCTCTACCTCTGTTTCACTTGCATCTCCAGACTTTTACTGTCAGTCTTCTCACCCTAGAGAAATCTCTGCCCTGGGGCCTAATCTCTGTCCTGGTTGATTGGTGATTGCCCAGTGGTCATCCCAGACCACTTTCTCGAGGGGCCCACAGCCATGCTTCTACTCAACTCACCTGTTCAACATTCTTATGGTCTTTCTTACTAGCTGCTTTGCTTTGCCTAGGTACCCTCTTTTTATTGTTCCCTTTATGTATTGTGTCTCCCACCCCGCTTTGGAATGTAAGCACCTTGAAGGCAGGAATTTTTTGCTTACTTGAATTTGTATGCCCAGAGCTAAGTAAGCAGAGTGCCTGGCTGGTTTAGTAAGTCAGTAAACCAGTATTTATTGAATACTTACAATCTGCTTGGAGCTGGGCTTGGTGCTGGGGATACATTCAATGAGGAAAGATAGTCCCTGCTCTCTGTTCACATTTTAGGAAGGGGAGACAGCATGCAAAAACTATTTGCAAACAAAATATATATGGGATAAACTGGAGATAATCAACAGAGAGAAGGAACTAGATTTAAGGGGTATCAGGAAAAGCTTCTTGTAAAAGGTGGGGTTTTAGATCAGACTAGAAGCAAGCCAGGAGGCAGAAATAAGGCATGGGGCACAGCCTGTGAAAGTGTTCATAGTTGGAAAATAGGTTGTCTTGCTCAAGGAACAGCAAAGAAGTCAGTGTTGCTGGATAGCAGAGTACCCTGGGGTAAGGTGTAAGCAGACTAGGAAGGTGGCCTGTTTGTAAAGGACTGATTGTTAAACAATACTTTCAAAGGCAGCTTGTTCCACTTTTGGATAGCCCTAATTTCTCCTTATATTAAGCCAAAATTTGCCTTCCTGAGACATCTATGCCTTTTAGTTCTATCCTCTGAAGCCAATATGAACAAATCTAGTCCCTTTCTCAGGATACCTTATCAAATACTTGGAGACAGTTGTTATGTCTTCTTTTCGCTAAGCCAGACATTCTCAATACCCTCATTCTATCTGCTCATGTCGTGGTCTTCACTTCCCCTAATACCTTGGCTATGTCTCTGGACCAAGCTCTTTGTCAGCTACTAAAAAGTTACCATTGCTTTTGAATTTCATCTTTTCCTCCTCGATGAGCAATTAAAACAGCCCTTTCATAGGTAATAAAAGAATGAGACACAGCAAAGGGCCATGACTACTCTGCAACTGGATAATCAGCTTCCTAGGAATGGTTAGGTACTTCCATGGATTTATGATCTTATTGCGGCACTCCCTCCAGTGGTGCCAATTGTAACCCCTCCTGTGGATTCTTGTTCATGCTTTCCTGTAAATCTTCTACAGGAAGGATGGATGGGAGGATTCTATCCAACATGGTTGTCTTTCTGCAGCATGTAGGCTGTCTGGTTGTTCATACCTCTTCCTTGCTGCATAAGTATACAATTAAAAACATTCAGTAAAGACATTGAAAAGGGGCATTTGTAGTGTCCGATGCCCTTTGACACCTCTGCCCCCTTCACCCCCCTTCACCACCTAACCCAGATTTTTCAGAAGAGCTAGGAGGAGGGAGGAAGTGTTTTCTCATATCTTCTTTGGGGCCAAGCTTACTCTGTATAATATGACAGCATTGACTTTCAGTTGTTTTGTGGTTATTCTTTCCATTTACGTTGCTTTAGTCATCGTATATGTTTTTTTTTTTGGTTCTGTTGACTTCACTTTGCATTCCAGTCCCCCTTTTTTTCCAATCATTTATCTTCTTGACAGTAGCCTTTGTGTCTTTTTCCATTTTTTGTGTAAATAATATTAATTACAGCCTATTGACACCTGCCATATGCTTCTCCATTGCCTTTTGGGTGAACCACAACTTTAGTTCTTCAGACTACTATTTCATGACTTACCACACAATCACTGGAAGGATATTAATTCACAAAAGATAAAATCTTAAGATTTTAAAAGCATTTTCCCAAGTGCGATGAGGCCTGTTCTGTCCCTCCATTTCCAGGTCCAGTTCTTTGTCCACAGTGCTGTCTCAGATACATATACTGAAGGACCAGCTCTATGAGTTGTCTCCATATTACTTCCTATTGTAATTTGGACAACAGGCATTCTTCATTTCATTTTTCCAGTATAAAGTATAATGGAAAAATAAAGGCAGCATACTATTATGCTTCAAACTGGTGCCTTGAGATACATTTTCCAATTTCTTTGCTGTAAAGATGTACAGTGTCTGGATTTCAGACAAACTTTAGTTGCTCTGAAAAGTTGTCTCCCTCCTCAGTGGACCAATTTGGGTACAATGAGACAACAGATTAGTGCAAATGTGGGCCAACTAGCTATTTCATAGGTGTCATATAACTCTTTAAGACCTTGGTTTTTTTTTAAAATATGACTTGGTTTTCTGTCTGTGCCTAAAGATCAGACATGTGCTTTTGAATATCGGAAAACCTTTATCTCTTCTGCGTTGGCTATTCTTTGTGCCTTTGGTCTTCACTGTCAGAGACCTAAGTCACTTCTAATGCTTTGTAGCCGATCTCAGTGTGCCAGATGTAGGACACCCGTTAGATGTTGCAAAAAGCACAAGCCTGGCCATGTTCATATGGTCAGATATCTATCTTAGTTTGACAGATTACTTTTTAGCCCAGTGTGGGGTTTGACCGAATCACTAAAACCAATAATGTTAGGATGGGTGGAATTTAATGAGGATAATAGCTCAGAGCTATTATATAATGAGCTAATAGCTCAGAGGCTATAAGGATAAAGAAGCTCATTTTACAGATGAGTTAACAGAGGCAGAGAGGTTAAAGTGACTCTTTTAGGGTCCCACAGCTGGTAAATGACTACTGGCAGGATTTGAAGTCAGCTCTTAACTGACTCTGGATCCAATTCTACCCTCTTACAGTCTCTAAGGCCACCTAGCTGCTTTCAACCAAAGTGTTCCTGCTGGTGGGGAAGGAAATAAGTATTTATAGAGAGGTTACTACTTGCCAGGCACTGTGCTAAGTGTTTTACAGATATTCTCTCATTAATCCCAGGAACTTGCGAATGGGCTCAACTTACATTTTGGGTTATATTTTGATATCCCTGAGCAAAATGTTTGCTTGCATTTTTTGAGACCTTGTACTTTGGGGATCCAGCATCCTTTCAGGCATAAGAGGATAAATTGTTGACTCCTGTTCTGGAAGGGAGTAGAGATGGCTTAGGGTGGCAAGAAGGTTTCCCTACTGAATGGTTTAAGGATAGAATGCTTTTCCTGTAGTCGGGAAGACCTAAAATCCAACCTGAGATACTAGCCGTGTGACCCTTTGTAAAGTGCCTGGCACATCATAGGTACGCAAATGCTTGTTCCCTCTTTTCCCTGCTCAAAAGTGTCTCACTTTCACAATTCTACTACTTAGAGATTGAAATGAACAAATCTCTTAAAAAGCAACTCCCCCTCCCCAAACACCTTTCTACTAACTTCTTTAAGCATATTATTCAGCTTCCTTTTCCTTCTGAGAACTTATTGGAGTCTGAAGAAATTACAGTGAAGAAATTTTTTTGGAGGTGGAAGGGAGGAGTATAAAGTTTCTGGGTCATAGGAGGCCAGATTTAGTGAAGGAGGTGTTTAGACCTTCAGATAGTAAGAGAGGGGCAGTACAACGACAGAAGAGGCAAGCCATGAGAGAGTACCCATCATCTTTGTGTTAGTACAAATTATTTTCAGTCATCTGAGCCCTTACTAGATGGAAGGAATGTATTCAAGTACTGAGTCCAGTGCTGTAAGCTGGCTAAGGTGTCTGATTCCATCACCCTTTCCCCTTCAGAAATGGGTTCTACAATTTAGGCACCTACTGTCTTGGACTGGACTTCTTCCTTCCTGAAATCTTGAAAGGTACTTCCACCTAGTCTAATTTGTTCCCCTAGAGGGCAGAAATGGGCACAGGGGTGGTGGTGAGCAGGACAGGTTAAGGGGGAAGGAAGGACTAAGTCTTCTCCTTTTGAATCTTTTATGCATGCAAAGCCCTTGAAATTGAAAACTATCCTAATTAGAGGCAGTGAGGAAAGTGGGTGAGAAGGTAAATTGAATGTTTTGTTAACCAGGCCGTCAGCCAGCTGCCTTCTAGCTAGGTCCTACTTGTCTCACTGAAAGGCTTTGTAGAAATCCATTTTCTCTTGTCACTCCCAATTCACAGTGATTTTAACTGACTGGGTAATAAATCAATTAACAAGCAAGTGTTAAATGGGCAGCTAGGTGACACAGTGTGTGGAGTGCTGGGCCTGAAGTCAGGAAGACTCATCTTCCTAAGTTCAAATCTGGCCTCAGACACTTACTAGCCATGTGACCCTAGGCAAGTCACTGAACCTTGTTTACCTTGGTTTCCTCATCTGTCAAATGAGCTGGAGACGGAAATTGCAAAGCACTTCAGTTATCTTTGCCCCCAAAACCCCAAATGTAGTCATGAAGAGTTGGATTTAACTGAAATGACAGAACAACATTAAGTGCTTACTATGCATTAAGCACTGGGGATTCAGAAATCAAAGTGGAAACAGTTCCTGCCCTTACTCTGCTTACATCAATATATGCACATCTCTAGGTGTATATACATATATATGTATGTATATATATGTGTATGTATATAAATATATACAATATACATGCAAAGTAGATGATGCAACATGGGGTTTGAAAATAGTGTAACTTAATTCCTTTGTTTTATTTTATATACTTGGATTTGGGGGCTTCTGGAAATTTTATCAGTGGCCAAAAGCCCTAATAGGTTTAAAAAAAAAACAGCTGAATTGTACATAGTTTGGGTGATGGACATGCTGCTATTTGGAAAAATTATGAAAACTGCAATCTATAGCAATGGTCTTTAATTGCCATTACTATCTTCCCTTTAACATATAGTGACCCAAGACTTAGATGACAGGGCTCTGAGAATACATATTAATTCTTGCGTGAACTCATTTTCCTAACACTTATCTAATGTTAACAATAAAAGTTTATGAGCTTAAGGGAGTAGTATTTAACATGACCAAGATGAAGCGGGAAACAGGAGCCCAGGTTTCCAGATTTAGCTACCCCTACAAATTGTACCAGCATATATGTTTGCCAAGACAGAGTGGCCAATATTCTAGAATATTAAATTTATGAAAAGCAGAATGGAAGGAGGCAAAGTAGAACCTTTTTATACTCTTCTGGTGCTTTTGTGAGACTTTTGTGCATTGGTTAACAGCCATGGAAGTCATTAAATTTGACTTGCAAGGATACTTCATTTGTGTTCTGAAAGAGGGGAAGATAATGAATAATTGGAAATAAAAACAGTCGTGGATGATTTCATTTGCCCCCAAGAGAAAATCAAGAAAATAACAATAACTATTGAAACATGTCTGTTCTTACATCTATACATTCTTTAGGAAGATGATATATTGAAGTCGTTTTATATAAATCTATTATATGTGAAGGTATTTTAATACCTGGTGTATTGAAGGTATCCTTGCTCATAACGTAAGATGGAAAAGCCAGGTTTTTTAGAAATAATTTCCTCTAGCAGACCAGTCCTTACAATCACAATGGACAGTGTTTAGAATATTCAGGGTTTCACTGTGTTTATTGTTTGTCGATGATGAAACATCATTTATTTTAAACAATGAAGCTGCTCTCCATCAAAATGTCACCTCTGAAATGTTAATTTCATACCATATTTGTACAATACACATGCCTTTGCTATACCAAGGGAGACATAAAACTGGAATCTGCACATCAAAAGTGTTTGCCACTGCCATGTCTCATGATACAAATGGAAGAGTTCTTCCCTCTAGTTCAGGAGTTAAACTTAAAAAAAATTTTTATTTTGAAAACTACATCAATATAATTGATTTTTTTTTGGAATCCTATATGTGTAATGCAATTAAAAATGTTATTCTGAGAAGGGGTGTATCTACCAGATTGCCAGAGGATGACACAAAAAAGTTGAAGAATCCCTGCTCTAGATGCTCCTATTTGTTGATGATATGGTGCTACTTATATCACATCCCAAAATATTACAAAACCTTCCCCAGAGAGATCTGTAGCCACACAAAGGAGACTGGCCTAATAACCTACACTCCAAAATGACATGAAGTTGGATAGGTGATGAAGTGAGTTAGCACAGATGCTGTACATTGACCACGAGCTGAGTCTAGAATGGAAGAAAGAGAAGATAGTGGAATGAGTTGTGTCTTAGAAATCGCACGATGTTTTTAATGATCCCAATGTACTCAGGGATCAAAGTTCCATTTTTAAAATACCAAATATTCTTCCATTTATACTCTATAATTGTAAATTATAGAATACCACAATCTCAGAATAATGAAAATTATAGATGACTCTAACAACAATGGAGAGAAGCATGGCGGGTGCCATTAGATTCCAGCATATTATCAGCGATGACATGGGTACAAGAAGTGGAATAAAAGATAATCATCCGTGAGTGTATAATCAGAAAAGGAGATGGGCCGGTCCTGTAGGAAGGGTGTACCTATATAAGGTCAGCAAATATAGAGAAAGACCTTTAGAGGATTGGGTAGATCAACTATAGAGAATGCATAGAAGGGCTTAGACAAGAATCTTATTGATAGAAGGTATGGATAGGTTGTGATCTGTACTTTAAGAGGGTATGCCCTCATCAGTGAAACTACAGTTCCTCTGAAGTATTTGAAAATCCTCCTATTCCTTGAAATCTGGGCATTAGTCTTAGGTTGAGATTTATCAGTGTTTTGTGATACATTGTTTTGTTAGGAGGAAGAATACAATAAAGCCAATAATAGCGATTAGAACACTAGGTCTAGAGTCGAGACCAGAGTTTGAATGAACTCTTCTTGCTGTGTTAATTAATGTATCTGGGAATCAGTTTCTTTATCTATAAAATGAGGTTGGACCAAGTGATCTCTGAGGTCTACCTTTAACTCTTATGCCTAGGAATTCATGGAAGGCAACTAGATGAGCATCAGAATTTTCTGATATCCAGTCTGCCCTCAGTGGTTATCAACAGGTATCCCTGTAATCAAAGAATTTACCTGGAAGCATTCCTTTTTCACATGTTTAATGCCTCTATCATACAGAAAAACAAAATTAAACATTACCTAAATAATAAAATAAATAAAATAAAAAACCCCAAACTCACATTTCCTTCACCTCTACCTCTAGTAGTCAAGTTGCCTAAAGAAGTGTCCATTCTTAAAGTGGAATCCTAAGGAACATTGTGAGGTACTAATCATGACTGGAGGGAGAAATCTGAAATACTGCTCTTTATTGGGACAGGAAGAGTAAGAATTGGGTGTAGTTACAGTAATGCTGAGCAAAATTTCTTATTTTCATTCCACCCCATTCTAGTGGTTTCAAAAAAAAGAAAAATTGTTGATGACTTGTTTTTGTACCACATTCATTTCCCCTTAGTACTGCCTTCACCACTGAATCCTCACTTGTAATAAAGAGCATTGCAGCAAAACCAACCATGTACTTATTGCATTTGACAGCATGTACTACATTCCATGTCTATAGTCTCTCACCTCTCTGTTTTTAATGATCTGTTCTCCATGACTGAGATTGGCGATTACACAGGATCAGAGCTGATCTGCCTTTTCATGTTGTTTCTATTTACATTATTGTAGTCAATGTACATTGTTCTCCCAGTTAGGTCTATTTTGCTCTATACCGGTTCATACAAGTCTTCTCATATTTTCCTGAATTCTTAACGTTTGTCATTACAGCATCATGTTTCATTATACTTATATGCAAAAATTTGTTGAGCTATTCCACGATTGAAGGACAATCACTTTGTTTCCAAGTCTTTTTATTCCCCCTACAGTAAAAAGTATTGCTCTAAATATTTTGGGTGCACACAGGTCCGTTTCTGACTTTGAACTCCTTGGTTGGGTTGTATATTTAATAGTGAGGTTTCTGGGTCAAAAGTTATAGACAATTGAATGACTTTTCTCCCATAATTCCTAATTGTTTTCCAGAATTGTTGGGACAGTTCACAGTGCCACTGATACTGTAATAGTTTGCCTGTTTTCCCATAGCCTCTCAATGTCTATCTTTTATCATCTTTGCCAATTGAGATATGAAGTGAATGTCATCATAATGTTAGTTTGCATTTTTCTTATTAGTGATTTGAAGCAGCTTTTCACATGGTGGCTGTCATTTTACAGTTCTTTTGAAAACTTAATATAATCTGACTATCTACTGGGGAATGGATCTTGGTCTTATATTTTTGTGTCAGTTCCGTGTATCTCTTGCATGTGAACCATGTGATACAAAGCTCCCCCTCCCTCATACTTCCATGCAATCAATAGTTTCTAGCTGCATTGGTTTAAGTCACACAACTATATTTCAATTTTATGTAATCAGAATCATCTATTTTTGTCTTTTATAATCATTTCTATCCTTAGTTCGGTAAGAATTCTCTCTACTCACCAACCCTGCCAGGCATGCTTACCTCCTTTGATTCTCTTATAATTTTTTATGATTTGGTCATATGTCCATTTGGAGCTTGATACAGTGTATGGTGCAAGATGCTGGTCTAAGCCCAATTTCTTTCACACTGTTTTCTATTTTTCCTATAAGTTTTTTTTTTTTTTATCAAATTAGGGATTTATTTCCCCTTAGTTTGTATTCTTGTATTTCTTGAATACAGAATTATTGGATTTGATTGCTTTTGAGTCTTGCACATCTAGTCTTTTCCATTGATCTACTATTTTGTTTTTAAATCAGTATCAAGTTGTTTTGATGATTATTGTTTCGTAATTTGAAATCTCTTACTACTGCTATGCCCCCTTCATTTCTAATTTTTAGTTACTGATTTTAAGATTCTAGATTCTTTCTTCTAAATAAGTTTTGTTATTACTTTACATACTCAATAACAATTTGATTGACGTAACACTAAATCTGTATCCTTAAGTTATATGCATGTGCGTGTGTGCGTGTATGTGTGTGTGCGTGTGTATGTATCATATTGGCAGTTCCTGCCCTTGGACAATGAATATCTATGTTCTCCAATTCTTGGTTTTTTTTTTCTCCAAAGAGTATTTTATAGTTGTAATTCTAGAATTCCAAGTATGTTTTAGACTAGGTTAACTCATAGCTGTTAAACACATTTGGGATACAAAGAAATGCAAAAAAAAAAAAAAAAAGAAAGAAAGAAAAGAAAAGAAAAAAGAAAAAAAGAAAAGGAATTCCTTGTCTCCCAAACCTCAAAATTCCCCCAACCCCCCAAAACAGTTGCTGTTCTCAAGGAGCATACTAATGGTGGAGACAATGTATAAAGTAGCTATTTGTACATCATATACAAGACAAATGAGAGATAATCAGTTTAGGAAAGGCATTAGCATTAAAGGGGGATCAGTTAAGGTGAAATTTTATTTTCCACTTAATAGTATTTTATTTTTTCTGATTATATATAAAAATAGTTTACGACATTCAATTTTATAAGATTTTATTTCAACAATCTGGCTAGCAGCTGTCGTGGGGGTAAAAGACCAACACAAGCCCAACAAAAAGAACGCTACCAGCACGCTACAAAAGCGCAGGTTCTTTTGATCTGCTTAACTTAAGGAAAACAACGTTAAGGGATTGACAAGCTTACATTAATTCGGCATACAAATATCATTCACTTAGTTCAGGGGAAAAGACCAGCACCCTGAACTTCGCAGCAAAATACAAACAAATTACAAACAGCAACAGACAGACCCAATATAATTCATAGTTACCAACATCTAGGTTCAGCCTGGGAGCTCAGAACAAGGGCTGGCCCAGAGTCACGCTGCCACCACTGCTGTGGATAAGCGCTCCGGGGAAGAGAAAGCCAACCCCTGGTTTTATGTCTTTTTCAGAGTCAAGGGTGAGTCACACATGTGACTCACCCATGTGACCTAAAATCATCACAAAGAGGTGACTTAAAAACCCACGTGGTCTAAGAGCCTCTGATGTCCCAAACCTATCACTCAAACTCATGTGTAAACTAGGCCGTCCCTTAGTTAGCCTCATCTGGGGCCCCACCTTGGTTACCAATTCACACCCACATAGGTTTAGCATCTAATTGGGGTTTGGGCCTGGGCCTTAGCACCTAGTAAGACTCAAAGATAATTAATCATTTTAAAACAGTAAGAAAGTCCCAACTCAATTGATATTACAGATTTTTGAGTTCCAAATGTTTCTCCCTCCCTCTCCTCCCCCATCCCCAAGACAGCAAGCAATCTTATGTAGTCCATACATGTACAATCATATTAAACATATTTCTACATTAGTCATATTGTGAAAGAAGATTCAGAACAAAAGGGAAAAAAACCACAATAAAAAAAAAAAACGACAGAGAGGAAAAAAAATAGTATGCTTTGATCTGTATTCACACTCCGTAGTTCTTTCTCTGGATGTGGATAGCGTTTTCCATCGTGAATCTTGGATTTGTATTAGATCATTGCATTACTGAGAAGAGCTAAGTCTATTAAAGTTGGTCATCAGACAGTGTTGCTGTTTCTGTATACAATGTATTCCTGGTTCTGCTCACTTCACTCAGCATTTAAGTCTTTCATGTAAGTCCAGGTTTTTCTGAAATCTGCCTCGTCATTTCTTATAGCACAATAGTATTCCATTACATTAATATAACACAATTTGTTTAGCCATTCCCCAATTGATGTATGTCCCCTCAATTTCCAATTCTTTGCCACCACAAAAAGAGCTTCCATGAATATTTTTGTACATGTAGGTTCTTTCCCTTTTTTGTGATCTCTTTGCAATAGAGATCTAGTAGGGTTATTGAAGGATCAAAGGGTATAGTTCCGAATTGTTCTCCAGAATGGTTGGATCAGTTCACAACTCACCAACAATGCTTCAGTGTTGCAATTTTCCCACATCTCCAACATTTATCATTTTCCAAAGGTGGAAATTTAGCTGGGATTACAAGGAAGCCAGAAGTCAGAGATGAGAATTCTGGGCCAGCTAGGTGGCACAGTGAATAGAGCACTGGCTCTGGAGTCAGGAGGACCTGAGTTCAAATCCAGCCTCAGACACTTGACACATTTACTAGCTGTGTGACCTTGGGCAAGTCGCTTAACCCCAATTGCCCTGCCTTCCCCCTTCAAAAACAAACAAACAAAAAGAATTCTAGGCATGGGAAAAGCCAATGAAAATGCACAGATTCGAGAGTGTCTTGTGCTCAGAACAGTAAGGATACCGGGTCACTAGAGCATAGAACATGTTGGGATGAATGAGGTGCTAAAAAGCCTGGAAATCTAGGGGGGAGGCAGATGGTAAACACTTTGAATCTCACACCAAAGATTTTATATTTGGTCCTGGAAGCAATAGGAAGCCACTGGAATTTATTGCATAGTTGGTGACATGGTGAGACCTGTGTTTTAAGGATGATCAATTTGACAGCTAAATGGAAGACAGACTAGAGTGGGCAGAGACTTATGGCAGGGAGTCCAACTAGCAGGTCTATGGCAATAGTCTAGGCGTGAGGTGAGAAAGGCACGTACCAGGGTGATGGAGTGTCCGGGGAGTGAAAGAGGAACGTATCAAGAAATGTTAAAAAGGCAGAAATGATACAACTTGATAAGTGATTGGGCATGGGAGTAAGAGGGAGTGAGGAGTCGACATATAGGGTCTGAGTCTGGGGGCCTTGCAGAATGGTGGTGCCTTCCAAAGTAATGGGAAAGTTAGGAAGAGAGGAGAGATTGGGGAGAAAGATGATGAATTCAGTTTGGGATGTATTGAATTTAAGGTACACCCAAGGAACAACTGTCCAATAGGCAGTTGGAGATGTGAGTCTGGAGGTAAGGACTAGGTAAGCAGATCTGAGAATTATCTGCAAAAAGATGATAATTGAATCCATGGAAGCTGAAGAGATAAAGTAAATAGAAAAGGGCTTAGGACAGAGCCTTGGGCGACACCCACCTTTATTGGACATGACCTAGATGAACATACCACAGTGGAGACTAAGAAGGAGCAGTCAGATAGGAGGAGAGCCAGGAGAGATTAGTGTCCCCCAAAAAATCCAGAGGCAAAAGAGTATCAAAGGGAAGAGGGTGATTAACAGTGTAAGAGGCTGCAGAAAAAGGTCAAGAAGAATGAAGATTTGACCATAGTTAAGCAGAGAGTGAGAAGAAAGGAAGTGGAGGCAGTGATTATAGATGACCTTCCCAAGGAGTTTAGCCACAAAGGGGAAGAGAAATATGGGATCAAGTGAGGATTTTTTGGTTTGTATCACTTTTTGAGAATGGGGAGACATGGTCATGGTTGCAGGCAGTAGAGAAGCAACCAGCAGTAGACACAGAGTGATTGAAGATAAGTGAGAGAGTGGGAATGATAGAAAAAACAATTTTTTGAAGAAGACAGAATGGACAGGGATAACTTGTGCAGGTAGAGGGGTTTGCTTTGCCAATGAGATGGGCTGCCTTGTCATGTAAAGCAAGAGAGTGATGAAGGCATCTGAGGGATGTGAGATGAGGAGGGGAGAAGAGGGAACTTCTTGTGAATGGCTTCAATTTTTTCAGTGAAATATGAAGCAAGGAGTGAGGGGAAGGGGGATCCATGGAAGCTGAGGAGGGATGAGAAGGTTTGGAAAAACAGGGGTGGTAAGTCCACTAAGGAAGTATAAAAGAATTGCCTTGCTGTAGTGAGGGCCCAGCTGAGATTATGTAAAATAAATTTTTGCAGTGAAAATTTGGTAGTGAATTTTTGTAGTGGTTTTCTCCAGCTTCATTCAGCAGCATATAAATAGGAGTGAAAGGCAGTGGATGGTAGATGTATTATTCCAAGTCTGGGGCTTTGCAGAACATGATTGATTATAGGATAAGGGTGTAAAGAATTTGAGAGAAGAGGTTAGAGTAGAGTTGGATTGGTTTGCCAAAGAGTCAAGATGGGGAAAGGAGGAAAGTCAATGCAGCGGTAATAAGCTGGGAAAGAACAGAAGTGGAAGGGATTCATGGCTGAGGCAAGGATGAAGAACAGGGTTTGTATTTGCAAGACAGGGAAAGGTAGATTGACGATGGATTGTAATCAGATAAGGGAATTTCAGAGTTCATGAACATGGAAATGAAATATTTGTGGTTGATGGTAAGATTAAGAGTATAGCCATCTCTGTGTTTAGCTGAGGTGGGGTAGAAGAGTTGGTCACAAAAAATGGGCAAGTTGAAGAGCTGGGGGTTAAGGTGTTGGAGGAAGTATCTCTATGTATATCGAAGTCTCTCAGTAGGAGTACAAGAGTTAGGGAGGGAAGAATGTGAATCAAGCCCTGAAGTCATCAAGGACTGGAGTGTCCTAGAGCTCAGTAGATAACCAGAATCTTGGGTAGTTGATATGAACTGAATGAACCACAAAGATGGAAAAGTTACTGAATTGTGGCTTGAAAAACATCAATAGGGAGTGAGGAGTATTCCAAATCCTGTACCATGATCAGTTGGGGTGGTATGAGTGAAAGTGCAATGAGGGCTAGAAAGGGTGGTGAGGGAGGCTGTTCTACCAGAAGGGAGCCAGGTCTCACAGCCAGAAGATAGGAGGGAGGAAGGAAAAAGAATTAAGATCATTTGTTACACATCTATTTAATTAACCATCTCTTTGCTGGTGATTCTCAAATCTTCCTGACCTGTCCCAACCTTTCTCAAATCTTGCATTTCCCTCCACCTTTCAGGCTCCACAAACTAAATATCCAGTAGACATTTTAAACCGAACATGTACAAAGTTTTTTGCCAATTTTGCCATTATCTTTTTGCCAATCATTACCAATTTTGTCATTATCTTTACTCTTAAGCCATCCCCTCCTCTCCAATTCTCCCATTATTGTAGAGGACAACACCATCCTCCCAGTCCCTCAGGCTTGAAACTTAGATGTCGCCGTGGACTCCTCACTATCTCTCAGGGCCCATATTCAGTCTGTGGCCAAGGCCTATTGATTTTACTTTTTTTTTTTTAGTATAGTTTATTTATTTTCAGTTTTCAGCATTCACTTCTACAAGATTTTGAATTCCAAATTTTCTCCCCATCTCTCCCCTCCCCCAACCCCAGAACAGCATGCATTCTGATTACCCCTTCTTCCAATCTGCCCTCCCCTTCTATCACCCCCCCACCCCTTCTCTTATCCCCTTCCTTTTTATTTTCCTGTAGGGCAAATTGGATTTCTATACCCCATTGCCTGAATATCTTATTTCCCAGTTGCATGTAAAAACAATTTTTAACATTCATTTTTAAAGCTTTGAGTTCCACATTCTCTCCCTCCTTCCCCACTTACCCTCATTGAGAAGGCAAGCAATTAGATAAAGGTTATACATGTGTAGTCATGTAAAACAGTTCCATAGCAGTCCCTCTATCCTGTCCCACCTTCCATTTATTCTATTCTCTCCTTTGACCTGTCCTTCATCAAAAATGTTTGCTTCTGATTGTTCTTTCCCCCAATCTGCCATCCCTCCTATAATCCCCCCTCTCTTATCCCCTTCACCTCTCCTTTTCTGTAGGGCAAGATTGATTTCCATACCCAATTGAGTGTGTATGTTATTTCCTCTCTAAGCCAAATCCAATGAGAGTAAAGTTCACTTATTCCTTCTTACCTCCTCCTTTTTCCCTTCCATTGTAAAAGCTCTTTCTTGCCTCTTTTATGTGATATGATTTACTACATTCTATCTCTTCCTTTCTGTTTCTTCCAATATTTTCCTCTCAACACTTAATTTTATTTTTTTAGATATTATCCATTCACATTTAGCTCATCCTGTGTCTTATGTCTCTATCTCTGTCTCTGTCTGTCTTTCTCCACATTATATATATATATGTATATATATACACATATATAGGTATATATGTGTATATATGTACACATATATATGTATATATATATATACACATATATATGTGTGTGTGTGTGTATATACATATACATATACGTATAAATATATAATATATATTCCCTCCAACTACCTTAATATGAGAAAGGTCTCATGAGTTACAAATATCATCTTTCCACGTAGGAATGTAAACAGTTCAACTTTAATAAGTCCCTTACGATTTCTCTTTCTTGTTTGATTCTCAGATTTTCTGTTCGGCTCTATTCCAAGAATTCTTGGAAGTCCTCTATTTCATTGAAGTTCCATTTTTTCCCCCGAAATATTATACTCAATTTTGCTGGGTAGGTGAGTCCTGGTTTTAATCCTAGCTCTTTTGACCTCCAGAATATCACATTACAAGCACTCCAGTCCCTTAGTGTGAAGCTGTATCTTGACTATGTTTCCAAAATACTTGAATTGTTTCTTTCTGGCTGTTTGTAATATTTTCCAAATCCTTTTTGAGCTCTTCCATGGCCTGAGACCAATTCATATTTTTTTTTTGGCGGCTTTGGATATAGGAGCTTTGACTTTGTTGTCTTCTTCTGGTTGTATGTTTTGATCTTTCTTGTTGCCAAGGAAGTAAGTAAATACCTTTTTACTAAGAAAGTAAGATTCTATAGTCTGATTTTTTCCCCGTTTGCTCATTTTTCCAGCCAGTTACTTGACTTTTGAGCTCTTTGTTAAGTGGAAGGTATACTGCCCCAAGCTTCAGGGTTTTTTTGCAGCTGTTTTCAGAGATATTTCTAGGGACCCATAAATTTTCAGTTCTTCCAATGTTGTATGATCCAAGGAGAGGTGTTTACTCCTCTTCTGGTTTGTGCTCTAGTCTGTGAGCAACCACAAACACTCTTCTGCCTTGGAACTGTGAGGAGGAATTACTCTCCACTGTTGCCACAAAGCTCCACCATGCCAGTGCCCCTCCTTGCCCCAGGACTGCCACCCAGGACTGTGACCCAGATCCAAGCATGAGCAAAGCAAGAGAATCCTGTCTCATAGCCAGCAAAGAGATCCCTGCAATCCCCCTCTGATCAGCCTCTCTATTTCCCCACCATCTTGTAGGCTGAGAGCTCCAGAAGCAGCCACCTCTGCAGCAGTAGCTGTTGCTACCCTGGGGCTAGGGCTGGGGCAGGACCATGCTCCTCTCTCACCCAGACCTTTTCCACTGACCTTCGAAGCTGTGTTTGGCATTTGTGGGTTGAGAAGTCTGGAAACCGCTGCAGCTGCCAGTGATTCAGTCCCCCAAGGCCTACTCCAGATCCATGTGTGCCGGCTTGGCCTATGCTGGACTGTGCCCCTCTCCCAGCCTGGTGCAAGAGACTCTTCCTGTCCATCTTCCAGATTGTCTTGAGCTGGAAATTTGTTTCAGTCTGTCATTTATGGCTTCTGCTGCTCTAGAATTTGTTTAGAGTCATTTTTACAGGTATTTTCAGGAGTTCAGGGGAAAGCTCAAGCAGGTCCCTGCTTCTACTCTTCCATCTTGGCTCTGCCCCCTGATTTTACTTCTGCAACATTTTTCATATGTCTCTGACTGCCGTCACCCTAGTGCAGGCTCCCATCACTTTACACCTGAACTATTGAAACAGCCTGTTGGTGGGTCTCTGCCTTAAGTTTCTCTCCACTCCAGTCTATCCTCCATTCAGCCACTAAAGGACAGGTCTGACTGCATCACCCCCCACCCCACTCAACAAACTCCGGGGGGGCTATCACCTCCAGTATCAAACAAAATCCTCAGCTTGGTATTGAAAGCCCTTCATAACCCAACCCTTTCCTATCTTGTCAGTCTTCTTACAACTTACCCTGCCCCCTTCCCACATATTCTTTGATCCAGTGACACTAGCCTTCCTGCTTGTCCATGAAGACTCTCCATCTCTTAGCTCCAGGAATTTTCTCTGGTTATTTCCCATGCCTGGAATGCCTTTCCTCCTCATCTTAGCCTACTGGCTTCTCTTAAGTCCCAACTAAAATCCCACCTTCTACAGGAAGCTTTTCAACCCCTCAGTTTTAGTGCAGGGGTAGGGAATCTGTGTCCTCGAGGCCACATATGGCCTTTTAGGTCCTTGGGTGCAGCCTTTTGACTGAGTCTAAGTTTTACTGAACAAATCCTTTTATTAAGGGGATTTGTTCTGTGAAGTTTGGATTCAGTCAAAGGGCTGCACTTGAGGACCTAGAAGGCCACGTGTGGCCTTGAGGCCACAGGTTCCCCACTTCTAGTGTATGGACTATGTAAGGGAGATATTAAAAAAACATTTTTTTGAGTATGAGAATTTATTAGAAATGGGCAGAAGTTGTGAAGGGGGTAGATTTATCTTTGGCTTTATTTCTTCCCTTTATAAATAAGATTAGGGCTGCACCCCAAGGAGGGCCCATCTGTCTATGCCAGCTTGTCCACTCAATTCCGCAGAAGGGTAACCTCTGACTGAACCTGACCAGGTTCCACCACCCCAGCTCTGCACAGGATCATGCCCCTTCCTGAAGGTTATAACAGTCAAATGTTGAGGCTGTATTTATAAGGCAGAGATGACGACTAGAAGGGAAACACTGGAGAAAAACACCAGGGAAAAAAGATGCAAATCAGATAGATAAACTGAATGCAAAACAGTCAAGAAGTTACAAATGGGGGGGCGGAGCCAAGATGGCGGCTGGGAAGCAGTGACTGGCGTGAGCTCCCCACCAAGTTCCTCCAAAAACCTATAAAACAATGGCTCTGAACCAATTTTAGAGCTGCAGAACCCACAAAGTGGCAGAGGGAAGCAGGGC
>CM053622.1:276221294-276245119 GCA_028646595.1 Phalanger gymnotis | reverse complement strand
AAAAAAAAATACTGAAAAGTATACTGAAGAAGTTACAAATGACAGCAACAAAGACCAATGGAGACTGTGACAGAATGAGAAGCTAAGAAGTAAAGAGAAGCTGTCTGGGCTAGAGAGAAACATTAGAAACTGAGGCAGATATTGAGGAGAAAGAGAAATACTCTAGCACAATGGGCACTTAATAAATGTTGATTGATTGATCCCAGAGAGCACAGTGGAAGGGATGGTTTGATTTAGAATGAGAGGCTCCTGTGAGGGTGTTGGTTAGAAGAAAATGGGAATAACAGTGGGAGATGGAGAATGTGTTTGAGTAATTTGCAACTGAATATTTATGCTGGGATGGGTGTTAGTTAATCTTAAGAGTGAGTTCAGGTAGGATTATCAACATCCCTAAGGGTTTAACCTCAGGCCGGAGGCCTCTTAGGGCATTAGTCAGCAGTGTGTAGCTAGAAGGGGCTGGACATGATTACTTAGGGGCAAGCTCAGGCCAGGCAGCTAATTGAGGAAGTTTGATAGAATGAATGGCATTTATTTTCCTTTCCAGATATGCAGGCATGGTCGGGAGACTGGTGGAGGAAGCCTGACAGAGCATCATTTCTCTTCTTCCTCAGCAGGCAGGCTAGTCTAGGATGGAAAGATGGTTTTGTTTTTTTTTCCCTGTGGTTGAAGGAATATGATGGAATGGCATTTCTTTTCTTCATCAATAGGAAAGTCAGGCCAGGAGACTGGTGGAGGAAGCAAGATAGAAAAGAGAATGCATGCTGTGTCCTGTTTATATTTTTGCCACGACCTATTGAAAAAGTAGTCTGGTCCCTCTTTTAGAAGAGAAGGTAAAGGGATTTGTGTAACAAACCACAGAAAATTAAGTGATTCTCAAGAGAAAACAAAAAGCCATCAAACAATGATGACAAGATAGAAGGAGGGATGAGCAGAGCCAAGAGAAAGTTGTATATACTAGTAACAGCAATATTGTTCGAAGGACAACTGTGAGCTCTACCATTTTGAGTGCTATAAATATTCAAATCAACTACAAAAGACCTATGAAGGATGGTGCTATCTGCCTCCAGAGAAAAACAATGAATAAAATATGTATAGTATGGTTTTACATATATATGTATATGTATATATATACATATATGTATACACACATACACACATAGATATAAATGTCTGTGTCTAATGGTGGCCTTCTCTAGTGTGGGGTGGGGAGGAAGGGGGAAAAAGAGCACAGAGCAGAGAACAAAAGAACACTCAAAAGGAAGCACAGAAAAGGACAGCTTTGAGAACAATATGTAGTATTTATTACATGTTTTTAAAAAGAAATAAATAGTGTGAAATGGAGATTCATGGTTTCATATCGAATCCTTTTTTACTGTTCTGCTGCATACATGGACTTTTTTGTCTTTTTGAATTTGAATTAGAAAGAAATGAAGAATAGAGAATTGTCAAAAAAAAAAAGAAAAAATAGAAACAGGGCTTTAGTATGAAAACAAAGAAAAAGAAGCATCTGGGGAGACAGGATATCTTGATTCAAGAAGTCAGAAGGTAAAAAATTAGTAGTGAAAAGGAGGAAAAAAGGATTTGGAACTAACGAACTAGTATAAAGCTTTTCCAATAAAGGAAGGAGTAGACCCTCTAGAGAAGAAGCAGATGGTCATCCTTGAAAGACTGAAAATGTGACTAAAACATGTGGTCTTAGTCAAGAGATTAACCAGGTAAGGTCAGAGGGATGAGAGACGATTTTTGTTTGTTTTTAGACATTCCTCTGTTGAGGAATACTGAAGCAGCTATCTGTCAACCTGGTAAGGACGAAAGAGAAGTCTGCTATCTTCCTGAGGCACAGATCCAGTAACTGACAGAGATCTTCCCAAGATCCATCAAAACCATATGACTCCTGCCCACTTCTGGCAATTCATAATGTTATAGATGAAACTGCTAGAAGGAACCTAGAAAGTGTTGCCAAAGATTACAAAATCTTGGGTTAGAAATCGAAGACCACAAGAGTGCAGGTGGTGTTTTCATCTCTGTTGTTGATTGAAGGCGGAGGCCACAGGAGAAAATAGAAGATTTGGGATATGAATAGCTGGTTAAGTAGTAGATGGTAGAAAGAGACATGCGAATATCAAAAAAATTGACCAAGATGACCAAAATGGAATTAGTCAAGGTGGGAAGACAGGAAGGAACATTTTTGATAGAGCTATGAATCGTTTTAAAGTTTCTGAAAAAGTTTTAAAGATTCTGAAAAGGGAGGTAGAGCCAAGATGTCAGAGTGGTGGGAGCAGTATGGCTGAGCTCTCCATAAAATCCCTCTGAACAGATCTAGAAAATGTACCCAACCAAATCCTGATGTGGAATCCAGAAAAGGTCACAGCGTGTCGTTTCTATAGCTCAGCTCAGCATAGGTAGTTCTGTAGTCACTGGGGACTAGATTGGGTCAGGAGCATGCCACCCAAAGCATTCCATTGCTTATAGAGGAGGTACCAAACCCATACTCAGGCTCCACCATACCCTTGCTGGGGCCCCATAGGAACAGGTGGCAACTAGCCAGTTTCAAGCTATAGACCCAGGGAAGGTGGATAAGGGGACCTATGCATAGAATAGCATTACTGAGTAGGGAGGTCTTGGGTGGTATGCCAAGAAAGGAGGAAGTTCAAAAGCCAGTAGTAGTAGCAGCAAGGATATGGCTCAGACCCCAGGCACAAAGTAGGGTCTCATTCCCAGCATCTAGCCTAGTCTGCAGAGGAATAACCAGGGCAGGGCTCCCAGACCAAAGAAGGACCTACAATTTTGCCAGTCTGAGCCAAAAGAACTTTCCAGCTGTCTGATAGGGAACAAGTCCACAGCAGTCTACTCTTTCTCAGACTCAAGCCAGGTAAGGAACTTGCAGGGCTCAGACCAGGGACCAGTAATTGGGCTTTGCTATGGATCAGACCACTCTGGGAGCACTTAAAGTTTGCAGTCGCTAATCTGTCCCTGAGATCCTGGAATAATACAATACTTGAGAAAGCAAAAATGGCACCAGACCAGACCAGACCTTGCCTCCAGAAGTGCAGCAGAACCTAGCCCTAATATCAAATCTGAAGTCAAGAAGTAGGCTATGGAGAATGAGCAAGCAAAAAAAGAATCCCACCATAAAAAGCTAACATGGTGGCAGGGAAGCTCAAGACAAACTCAGAAGAGGAAAATGATTCCAAAAAAAATCTACAAGCAAACCTTCAGAGAAAAAGTGTGGGCAAAAATTGAATTAGAATTCTGGGAAGAAATGAAGACCTTTTAAAAAGTGTTGAAATGTTTTCATAAATGAAATGAGAGCACTTGAGGAAACAATTAGAAAAGAAATGAGAAAGAACTATAGAAGAAATAATTGGAGAGATAATTAGCAGCTTGGTGCAAGAAGTACAAAACTTTGTGTAAGTAACAAACTATCTGAAAATTAGAATAGACCAAATAGAAGCCAAAGATTCTGTGAGGCAACAAGAAATAATAAAACAAAGTCAAAAGTTTGGAAAAATAGAAGAAAAGGTAAGGTATCTCATAGCAAAAATAACTGACCTGGAAAACAGATTGAGGAGAAAAAAATTCAAGAGTCATTAAACTATGCCATGACTAAAACAAGCAGCCAGAAAGAAAGAATACAAGTGCTGAAGAGCCCAAGTCAGGATCACATATGATTTAGCAGTCATCTAATAAAGGAATGGAAAACTTGGAATAGAATATTCCAGAAGGCAAAGGATATGAGCTTTCATTCAAGAATTTTCATTACTCATTACTTACATTACTCAACAAAATTGAGTATAATGCTATTGAGAAAAATGGATTTTTGATGAAATAAAAGACTTTCAGGCATTCCTGATGAAAAGACCAAAGCTGTCAAGAAACTTTGAAGTTAAAATACAGGAGTCAAGAGAAACCATCAAAAGGTAAGCATAAATAAACGATAAAGGACTAAAGAATAAACTGCTTAGGGATTCATATAGGAAGATGACATGTGTGTCCTCTTGGAACCTTATCATCAGAGGTTAAAGAAAGAGTCCAGTTAGACAAGCCCTAGGAGCGGTTCTGATCAGTCATAGCCATCTTTTTTTTAATAGTATCTTATTTTTTCCAATTACATGTAAAGACAGTTTTTACATTCATTTAAAAAAAATTGAGTTCCAAATTTTCTCCTCCCTCTTTCCCTCCTCCTTTCCTAAAAAGATAAGCAATTTGATATAGGTAGGTTATATATGTGTAATCATGTAAAACTTTATGCATTAGCCATATTGTGAAAGAAGAAACAGAACAAAAGGAAAAAAAATGAAAAAGATAAAGAAAGTGAAAATAGTATGCTTTAATCTGCATTCAGACTTGATTAGGTCTTTCTCTGGATGTGGATATCATTTTCCTTTAGAATGAATGCTTTAGAATTGTCTTGGATCATTGTATTCCTGAGAAGGGCTAAGTCTATCAAGGTTGATCATTTCACAATGTTGCTGCTATTGTGTACAATGTTCTGGTTCTGCTCACTTCACTTAGCATTAGTTCATAAAAGTCTTTCCAGGTTTTTCTGAAATCTTCCTTTGTCCTTTCTTATAGCGTTCGTGTACCACAACTTGTTCAGCCATTCTCCAGCTGATGGGCATCCTCTCAATTTCCAATTCTTTGCTACCACAAAAAGAGCTGCTATAAATATTTTTGTACATGTAGGTCCTTTTCCCCTTTTAATGACTTCTTTGGGATACAGATCTAGAAGTGGTATTGCTGGGTCAAAGTGTAAGTCATAGCAATCTTAAGAAAAGAATGGAGAGGGGAGAAGATTACACTGGGGCAAGGGAAGGGAAAGGAAAGTTAAGAGAAATTATCTCATATAATCAGGGTGCGCAAATAGACATCTATACAAACAAGGAGAAAGGGGGTATGGAGGAACAACTGACACATAAACCTCTCTTTCATCTGAACTTGTCAAATGAAGGAAGAGTACATATAGAGTCGGGCACGGAAATATTTTTCACTGAACAAGGAAATAGGATGGAAAGGGTAGAATGGGTAAGTGGAATTTGAAAGAGGGTAGATTAAGGGGAGGATTAGTTCTAAGCAAAATAAACTTAAAACATGCAGAAAATATTTGTAGTTCTTTGAAGTGGCAAAGAATGGGAATCTGAGGGGATGTCCGTCAATTGGGGAATGGATGGACAAGCTATTGTACATAAATGGGATGGAATACTGATCTCTTATCAGCATACTGATATTTTATCAGCATAATGACCAACCACAATTCTAGAGGACCAGTGACAAAACATGTTCTCCACCTCATGATAGAGTTGAAGGATTCAGAATGAAGTATGAGAAAAAAAATCTTTTTTCAACCTGGTCAATGTGGAAATTTGTTTTAATTGACTAAACATGTTTGCAGTGTATACAGTGCAAAAACAATGTTTTGTTTTTCTTGTGTTCTCAATTTGGGAAAAAGAAGGCTGTGGTGGAGAGTGAGAAGACAGACTTTAGCTTACTAACACAATATTTTTTTAATTAAAAAAAGACAAAATAAATATTCTGAAAAGTAGTTTGAAATTGGGCTAAAAGAAGTGACTAAGATGTCTGCCTTTTGATGCAGAGATCTTACTGATAGGTATATGCCTCAAGGAGGTCAAAGGGAGAAGGATCTCATACATACCAAATAGAACTAAGGACAGAGTAGATGCATGTTGATTGGACAGTGGATGAATAAATTGTGGTACCCAAATGTAATGGAGTATTATGCGCCATAAAAAGTGACAAATATGAAGAATTCAGAGAAACAAAGGAAAATTTGTGTGTGTTTGTGTGGTGTTTTCATGGTTCTTTTTATACCATTCTGTAGAGTGAAATAGCAGAACCAGGAAAACAATATGCACAGTGAATGTCATAACATAAATGGACAGAAGAATAAAAACAAACCTGAATGCTGCATAATTATACTGACCTGGAGAGGAATTGAGAAAATGTATCTGTCCTCCAAGATGTGGGGGACTGTGGGTGTGAAATATTGCACATACAGTCAGCTGTGAGTGATATGTTGGTTCATTCAGCTGAACTGATTTTTTTAAAAAGTCTGATACTCCAACTGGGGATCATTAAGTGGAAATTTGTTGTCCCCTTTTATTTGTGGATAGTGGGGCCTGAACACCTTTGAGTGCGTGTGGATCTTATTTAGGAGTCTTTGCAGTGTTCTGGGTCTTGATATAATCAGCACAATGTCATTGTCACTTATAAACAGAAGGATCTGGAAAAACTCACTGTCTTCAGGGAATTCTCCACCTTTAACTAAGCCTTGGGTTGAATTTGCATTTATTGGCATTAAATTTCTTCTTATTAAAGCCTCACATTTGAGCTAAAATCAGCTCCATAAGTACAAGACAGAGAAAGTGTGGCTAGATTTCAGTTTATCAGAAAAAGATCAGGGGGTTTCAGTGAACTAAAGACTTCATAGAAAACAGCAGTGTGATATGAGAGCCAAAACACTCTGTGAATATATACTTAAGAGGAAAATGTGTCTAGATAGAGGGAGAAGATAGTACTGGTCTTCTCTGCCCTGGCGTATTGTGTTCAGGTATGAGCACCATATTTTAGGAAGCACTTTGATAAATTAATGTCCAGAGCAGGGGTCAGCAAACTGTGCCTATTTTTTATATAGCCCCAAAGCTGAGAGTTTTTTAAAATACACTTAAAAAAGTAGGTTTTATCTTGGATTGGGGTAGCTAGGTGGCACGGTGGATAGAATGCAGGGCCTGGAGTCAGGAAGACTCATCTTCCTGAGTTCAAATCTGGCCTCATACACATACTAGCTGTGTGACTCTGGGCAAGTCACTTAAGCCTGTTTGCCTCAGAGGAAATGGCAAACCACTCCAGCATCTTTGCCAAGAAAACTCCAAAAGGGGTCACAAAGAGTTGGGCATGACTGAACCACAAAAATCTTGAACTAAATTGTTTGAGTTTCAGGTCCAGTGTACTTTATAGACAAAACCATTAGATTCTCAGAGAACAATATGTGTTTGGACTGCTTTTAAAAAGTGACTTTGTATGTTTTCCTGCCCACTCAGGAGCTTGTGTTATTTTTTAAAAGGTGTTCATGATGGCATCTATAGAAGTAATTGAATCCTCATGCCCCCCATTTGACAGGAGAAATTACTTCTCCTTTCTCTTCTTTTCTGATAGGAATATCGTTGTAACTAATTATATCCCAGCTGGCCAGTCCAATAAGCTTTAAGCACTGCTTAGCAAAAGGCACCAATCTGGGGAATAAAAAAGAGCGACAATGGAAAATAGTCCCTGACCTCAAGGATCTTACATTCTACTGAGGTGTTGCAACATGCAAGCTTTCCAGCGATGGAGACACTTGCCACACTGCCCATGTTGTTTCATTGTCTGACATCTCTAATCTTAGAGGCAATGGTTAACCTTTTTTGTGTCTTGGTCCCTCTTGGCAATCTGGTGAATCTCAGAATTTAAAAAAAAATTAGCAACTGATGGAAATGTTCACAGGACTTAAAAAAAAAAAAAAACCAAAAACCAGGCAATAGACCAGAATATTATAAAATCACGAATTGTGTAAAAATCTCAAAAGTTAAGTGGATGATCTCTGAAATTCCAGTTTCATCTGTGTGGCTACTCCCTCTGCTGCCCCAGATTGTATGTTCTGATCCCCATTTTACTTTACTCTCTCATCTGTGTTTCCCCAAAAATCTGCCACTGAGGAGCTACTGTGTTGGAAGATTTTAATTCTGTTTGTATCCCCAGAGTTCATGTAGATTATTAAGAATATAGGAAATAAAGTCATTTCCACAGGAGATAGGCCTAGATGAAATGGACTTGAATTGAAAAAAAATTATGCTACACAAAGAACTTTTCATGGGAAAGTGTATTTTGAAAGTTTGGAAGGAGGTTATCAATGGAAGGAAATGAGATTTTACTGTACTCTGAAGTTGGAGAAGGAGAAACTGTGGTTATGCTTAACTTTGATCTTATAACCAAGCACCAGTAATTGCTATTCATGAGGCTATTCATGAGTAGATAAGTGGACAGAATATCAGAATGAAGAAACTGAAAACAATTTCAGTCATATGCAAACTTGTTGAGCTTTACTTAAAGTAAATCAGATTATGAAAGCTACTTGACAATATCTGAGCACAAATCCAAAAAAGGAAAAAAAGCATAGATAAATTTCTTAACAATGCAAAAACTTACATCTCTTGATATTAAATACATAAACAGCACTCAGTAATGCAATACATACTTTATACTGACCTCTGCAGTCATTTTTTTAAATCAAAGGCTGCACAAATATTTTAATGTGATTTCAATGGTTTATATTAAACCCAGTTTTGATATGAAACAAGTATATAAACTGATGGCTAAAGTACACATACACAATGACGCCCAATGTACCTTAAAAAAATTTTTTTAGACACACAGCACAACTGAATCTCTTGTAATGTCAGATATAAAATGAACGAGGTAAAATTCCCATTTTCCATACTCTTCCTCCCCTTCACTCCCCAATTTTAATATCCTTGTGCATACTCCAAATCCTGTGGGGACTCGAACCCTCTAGCTGTGGGCGCTTGAGTCTTTGGAAATTTTTCTTAAAAATAATTGTTTCATCATTTGGAAGAAACTGACACCCAGTACATAGAAAAACCTTCTCCTATCTTCATGGATTTATTCCATTCTAGCTTTTTTATATCCAACTCTTCATTCTTACTACTTTTAGACATTAGTCTCATTTACATTAGAAGGTGGTTAAGAAAACCCAGTAACATTCACGTACAGCCCCACAACAATATATATATATATATACATATATACCAGTAGAGAGCTTGTTATTTCTCCTTTGTGTGCAGGCCATTTTTGAAGGTCACATGACTTACTTTATAGGATGCGTAGTTATTGACATCTGTACACCACTGAGGCTCCAACATTGCTTTCAGTGACCAGCTCATAACAAAATTTCCTATCCTCTACATGAACTCTTAGACACCTTAATAACTCTTAGGCTCCAGGAGTTGGCCCTCCCATAGAAATGGTTTCCATTTTCTGTTCCCCAAGGCACCGTTATCAGCCCCCAGGACCAAAGTTAGGGAGCTTCTGCCTAAAATTTTCATAAGAAAAAAATTCTTCTTTCCAAATAATTTTCCATGAAGTGCAAGAGTAAACAGTGGATTCACTTGTGAGAACAGTGGTTCTCTTGAGGAAAAAAAAATTAAGAAACCACATTTTATTCAAATAGAAGACTGTTTCTAGTTTTTCTTGAAATACACGTACTGCCACTGGCCGAGGTCAAGTCTCATTTTAGCAAAGTGCACTTTTAACTACATCACCTAAGCTTAAACCAGGTTTAATATTTAAACAGACTTGTTGACTCTACCTAATGTCGAAAGCATTTTGGAAAAATGCATATATGTGGTCTTTGTAGAGCCTGGTTGATTGTAAATGATGCAGAAAAAAATATAAAAAGAAAATTATTATTGAAGTTACTGGCTATAGTTCTCCTAGAACCACTGGGGCTTAGGAAAGAGAGGTTTATTTATTTGTTTTTTTTTAAACTGATCCAAGAGTTCTTCCTTTGGTTAGAGAAGTTCTTAGAGAAAGAATATAGCAGCAGAACAGGCCCAGCCTTGCCTGGTCTTCCCTAAGAGAAGTAAAATGAACCTAACTGGAAAAATAAGGTCATATCATTCCCTCTTTATCCTTTTCGATCAAATGCTTAACTCTAATTTTTTATGCCCTTGCTATTTTACAAGCTAGTATTGAAAACATATAATGAACATCTCACTTACATTTTGGATGTTTCTAATAATCTTTAAACCTTTGTTTTGTGTCCCCCTTGGAAGAAGTCAGGGAATAAGGAATGACTATATTTTTAAAGAACTATTTTCTCCAGATTTGCTATATATCTTGCTTTTTAAGTTGTTAGACCATCTGATCTGTCACATGATATTTTTGCTGCTTCAAATTACAGAAACAGAGATTCAAAATAACCACACACAGAAAAAGCCTTGTTAACATGTTTACAAGAAGCATGTCTTTAAAAGGGAGGGTCTAGAGCCAAATGCTTCTAATGTGCTTGCTGCATGTGTGTTTATGTATGTGTGAAAGAGGGTAATGGTGAAAATTACTGACTTCCAAATGTAGCCATTATTTTCAGTTTTTAGGAAGCTAGCTGAAAGTGCATTGCAGGTATTACCATACCTAAGAGTTTCTATGTCTTTTAAAGCCATGATTATACTCCTCAAGAAAGGTGTACTAGTGTGGATAAACACACAGACACATATACACAGACAAGAGACACATACACACATGCTAGCCTTTGAAACCACAGGCCATGGCAAGACCCATTTCCTCTTCTGGCTTATAGAAATCTATGATCCTATGATAAGCTGCATCCCACTCCAAGCTCAGAGACCAGCTCACCCCCAGGTGAAGGTTCCAGATCCCATGGCTAGCTTTCATATTAATCAAAAAAGTTTAACCCAGGTACTGGCTTAACATTCTTTAAAATGGAAAGGTTTTAAAATATAATACAAATACTTCTAAAATGAATATTCTTTAATTACAATTATATAAATATAGTTTGCCCTTTTGTTTTTTTTTAAATATATTCTCATCCCACTACTTTAGTTTAATGGTAAGGAAAAAAAGACTGATCCAGAGAGCTATTTAGATTTTTTAAATGAATATATTTTCAATCAGTGGACATGCAAATTCCACCTTCCCCTCAGCAGAAAAGCCTACTAAATTAGAAACTGAGAGGAGTCTTCAGTTTAAAGAAGAAATAAAAAGAGAAAAGTTTGGAAAAGTAATCATATAACAAGCGATTTCCTTTCCCAGTATTTTAGGAATTCTCAATAAGTGCGAACTGATATTACCTCTCATTGCTGTTTATAGGCAAACTACTGTGGAAGCCAAAGTGTGAGTCAGAAGGCCAATGCAAGGCCACAGCTTCTGTTTTAAATGCAGAAGAGTTTATAGCCAAAGCCCGAATGGTGCTCAGCTTTTGAGTGAAAAGAACACTACCTACCAGGTCCAGGTCCTATCTTCACATCTAACTTATTGTATGACTTCAGACAAGCGACTTAACTCTTGCCGAAATTCAGCTTCCTCATCAAATGAGGATGATGCCTAAGTTACCACTTCACAAATCCCTTTTGGAGATCTGGTGTGATAATGTAAATGAATGATATGCTTTCTATACAAATGAGAATTTTTTTTGGTCCAGACCTGTGACTTCATCCATTTGGGGAACTCCGAGGGTGAAAATTCTCCCTTAATGCGGATCAGCAGCTCATTTTGTAACTGCCTTTGACCTGTACGTGGGCTCTGTTAAGTAACTTGTCTGTGGACACATAGCCAGCATGTATCAGATGCAGGTTCTCCTGTCTCCAATGCTGGCCCTCTAGCCATGGTGCCCAGGTACTTCTCATAGAAAACTACTGATCTACAATGACATTTCAATGCATAGCATAATAGTAAGGTGTTGGATTAAATTTTGAAAAAAATGAACTAATCTATACCATTTTATTATGTCTGTACATTCTATTACCTCAGATTCAAGCCCAGAAAACAAAGAGCAGTGCTAGGAAAATGACCCATAGCAAAGAAGTTACTTTGCATCCCCAAGTTTATAAACTCTTAAGAAGTCACGGGTTTCCTGCTAATAAACAAATTTCTCAACAATCCCTGAGATATTTGGCTGGCATGTCCACATCTTAATAGAGGTCCATTTCCTTTCTACAGCAAGATTTGTGTGCCAGGAGACACAAGTTACTCCTTCAAGCAGGATTATTTCCTTGTATCAGCTTAATAAAAAAGCACTGAAGGCAACTGAATTGAAAATAACTTCCTCCTCCAGTAGCCAGAAAAGAAATGTGAAATAGGAAAATTCGCCATCTCAGGATTATCATCTGTCAGAGATGCTATGTTTAAGTTTTCAAATGAAAATGTTCTTCAGTTTTGGTTTTTTGAAATGTTGAAGTGAGCCTACAACAAATGAGTCAATAGGGAAAGAGCTGGCCAAGTCTATCAGTCTTCATGGTTCTTGCTCTCATTTCGCTAGGGAGGTGATCTAGTCAATCTAACTCTCAGCTATTTGACTTCCACATTAAGTGTGACTGGTGACAACATTTCTGTGGTAAGCAGAACCAAAGGAGTGGCATCAACTCTTTCAACAATTTGAGAGGAAGACTGTGCAAACACATTGCACCTACAAATGAGACAAGGCATTGGTGCCCTAAACAAGAACTGAAAAATTACATGGGCTACTTCTCCACCAGAGGCTTAAGAACATTTTTTTTTGGTGGGAGAGGGGACACGTGGCTTGATTTAACACACGATAAATACCTATATTTCAGAGAGCAAGATTTTCTGACACAAAATGGGCATTTTATAAAAAAAAAATGAAAGTGTGCCCGGTTGCTCTCTACTTTGCCTATTCCTAGTCCTACTTGATCCCCATCCCTCACTTTTCATATTCTTTTTCTTTCTGAGATGCCTTTGTTCACAATAGAAGAAGAGATCTGTCACAGACTTCAACTTTGAACTCAGGTCTCTGTGTTACATCCATTCCTTTGACTGCCATACAGGAAGGAGGTCTTCTTCAAGATGCATCCCTGGGGAAGGGTTTGTGGCATTCTCAGAAAGCACCGGAACTATTTCTCCCAATCTGGATTCGCTGACATTGCTTCTTTTTCGTATCCCTTGTTACTTCAACAAGAATGGTACATTTGAAGGGGGCTTCCTGGAGTTCAACTTTAACAATTCAACAGCTTTGCACAACTCAAGATAATGAAACTTTAAGTACCTGATTTTCAGGGACAAATTTACTTTTTTAATAATAAAAAAAAAGATCTAGCTCTAATTCCACAATCATCGAACACTCACAAGTAATAAAACATATTGCCATTTAAACTTCTAGCCATGTACCTAAAACAAAAATAAAAGATCTCTGTCCCCACTCACCTCCCTCTCCCATCCTCCACTTCTTAATTTCACCCTTACTGTTGTCATAAAGCTGTACATCTCACTATGTGGAAGAAGAAAAAAATGACAACAGGTCAGGCCTCTAGGAAGTATAGGCCTCTATACAATGTAGGCATGCCTAAGGGGTATCGTGTATCAGAAATTTAAATGTCAACACTGTTCCTGTACAAGGTTGACTTTATTCAGCTTACTTTATTATGAGGAATAATCTGAGTACAACATCGAAAACAAAATAAAAAATCCAGAGGGCTTTTATTCCTTGCCCATCTAGTATTACCATTTTGTTGCCAATGTTTTCTGCTTAGGCGGACCAATTAGACCCCATTCACCCATACTGAAAAACATCTCTCCTGAAATTTACTCAATCTTATTGCATTTGTACAAGTAGGGAACCAAGTACAACTACTGCAAGTAAGACACAATGTTCACTGATACAATATGTTTTAACTAATTATATTTGCACACAGGCAACCAACATATTGTATTAAAGACATCTTGTTGAAAATGCAAAAATAGGAAATGTACTGTAGTTTAAAATAAATTACATAACCTATACAGTATATATATATATATTTAAAATAATATTTTATTTAGGTTTTGTCAGTTTTCAAGTGTTTTGACTAAGCCAAGAATTTAGTAAACTAAATATGTCCAAAATTCAAAAAGAAAAAAAATTTTTGAAACTTAGAAAAATATACTTTACTAAATTGATTCCAAATGCCTAATTTCAGGGAAGATCACATAGTGATTTTTAGTAATTTTATAAAGTGTCTTCTTTTTTATTGTATGGCATGAAAGGGCTATATCCTAGTGCGTTCCATGAGTTATATGTACTACAAAGTTATAAGAATGGCAGAATGATACAATAAACTATGCCTAAAAAGTTATTAATACACCAATCTAGCACAAGATTGCTAGATTATGACTTAGATAAAGCTCTCTTTTCTCTTGAAGAAACCAAAACCAAAACCAGTTAGAATGCTCCATTCAACTGCCTGCAGCACCACCTTCAGGACAGAAGAATGAAAAGCAGGTAACAGCATGCAAAAGACGAAATTTGGTGATATGAAAGGACTAAAAACCGTTGACGTATATACTAGGATATTAAAGAGACAAAACAAAACACAACCCTCCTCGAACCTCCTGTGTAAAATGAGATACAATTGTTGAATTATGATTCACTTTTGCTACCCCCATGATGTCTCAAACCATAAAAAATTATTTCCATATTTCAATGAAGCCCATTCATAATTCTCTTCCTTTGAATAGACTTTGACTCTTCCTGAATTTAGCCTCTTAACCTTCTGTATTTTAATAGTAGGCAGTTTATAACTCCACAGGTAAGAGGAATCTATTAGGCCACAAGGGTTATATCTGTTTGTACAGCCAAGTTATTGTCAAGCAAGTAAAAGAAAACTCAACTTTTAGATACTGTATTTTCAACCTTGTGATCCTAAAAAAAAAAAAAAGAGGAAGAAAAAATAAACTGGAGTCGAGTTTGTGGCCAGAGGGCACAGGTGGCCACGTAGCCAATGGCACAGAGACACACAGCAGTACTTTGGTTGACAAATGCAGATTGTCCAATGGAAGCAAAGGCTTCAACAATCGAGGCAACTTCTACCACGATGCAGCCGTGTCTCTTAGTTTTTTTTATGGTGCAGGAAAACTAATTCCATTTAAAAAAAAGAAAAGAAAAGACCTCTCTTTAGGTCCCACATCAATGTGAGCATACCCAGTATGCTAGAGAATTTATCTGAAACCTTTTAAATCAAGGCCTCTTTCATTAAAAAAAATACACACAAACAAAAAAAAAAACCAAGATGAAAGAAGAAAAGATGGTGAAGTATTATTCCAACTGTCTGTGGTGTGGTGATCAGTCACATCATCTCATGTCTTTATTCATTCTCTTCTCTCATTTCTACGATGTCTGTAATTTCTTCTGTTGGAGGCATGTCAGTCATGGCAGAGTCTTCACCCTCTGTGGCTGACTCGTTTTCAGTCTTCTTTTTCTAGATCAAAGAAGAATTCATAAATACAAGGCTATAGACAGAATCAAAAGGTCAACTTGTTGACCCTGGAACAGTGACCGTTAATAAGACAGAATATGCTACATAAAAATCTTGATATGGAGGGTATGCATATCATTTTGGCCAAAAATTCAGTTAATACATGATTTATTGACTGTATGCTTAACACTGTGCTAGGTGCAATGAGAGCTGTAAGGCAGACATGGCTCCTCTTCTTAAGAATATTACAGTTTTGTTAGGTTAAATATATAATCATCAAGTAATTAGAGTCCAATCTGTTGCAGGGCATTATTAAGTGACAAAATCTATGTAAAGACAAGTGGGGCAGAAGGTTCAGGAAACAGGCAGCTGTTGGGAAAAATTCAGAAAGTGGTCATTGTGCTTCACTTTGAAGGATGGCAAATGTTTTATTATACATACACACACACACACACACACACTTTACTGTGACATTCTTTAAAGGCAAAGTTCTCTAGTTCAAGAGGTGAATGGAAGAATCCCTGAAGGTATAAAAAATAATTATTTCTTCAGGATTCCCTCAGTCTAATCCAATAAGCATTTATTAAGCATGTATCGGGTGGGGGGGGCAAAGCACTATTAAATGTGCGAGGGATCCAAAGACAAAATGAAAAATCAATCCCATCCTCAGGGAATTTATATTCTATTATTTAGATTTTGTGATTTCAGTCTTTTGTGGTAAGAGTAGAAAATACTGCAGAAATCCTTTTAGAATGCCTCTGCTAAAAGAACAAAGAAGTTAAGTTATAATGCATTCTTTCCAAAATTTCTGGTCCTACTTGTTTTGTTTTAGGGAGAGAATCATTTTTCTGTTATTAAGACCTAAACAACAAATGACATTATGGCTTTGGAAATTCTTTCCAAATGTGGTAAGTGAATTTGGTTTTGTGGTAAAGAGGTCAAACAGATTGAGGAATCAAGCAGTCACTCGTAAGCATTTATTAAGTACATGCTTTGTGCCAGGAATTGTGCTGGGTACTGAAGATATACATAAGGAGTTTGTATTTAACTTGTGGAATGCATGTTCATAGGTAGGTAAATACAAGGCTGATATTAAAAAAATTTTATTGGGGGGCGGGTAGTAGGTGGCACATCGGTTGTAGTGGGCCCAGAGTCAGGAAGACCTGAGTTCAAATGTGTCCTCAGATACCAGTCGCACTTAATAAATGCTAGTTTCCTTTCAGCCTATCTACTAACAATGGTGGAATGGGCAAATGAGAACAATTTGTTCCAACGGCCATGAAGGCAGCTGAAGCAGACACTGTGGAGTGCTCAGAACCTGGGCAGGCACTGGAGACACCTAGGTCACCCACTGCATCCTGGGTCATCACCAGTTGTCTTCACTTTTGTCCTGCCACTGGACTTTGATGACTCAGGAAGAGAAAGTGAGGCTGATGACTCTGCACAACTCTGTATCACTTCAATCCAATTCATGGGCAAGTTGAGATGTGATGTCATCGGTCCTCTTTGAAAATGACGGACCACCACCGCCACCTCCGCTGCTGCCGCCACCACCACCACCATCACCACCAGAGGAAGCAAGAAAGGCCTCTTGAGGAAAATAGTAAATACTTGAGCTGAGCCTTGAAGGGAGCTGGGGGTTCCCAGGGGCAGAGGGGAGGAAGGAGAACATTCCAGGGACAAGGGAGGCCGAGATATGAAAGGATATTTCATGTATGAGAAACTGTCATTGTGGCTGGAAGGTAGAGGGTGTGAGAGGTATGATTTTAAACAGCAGTAACAATTCTCCCCAAAGATTTTCTAATGATACTTATTCCACAGGGATGAGTGTGAGGTGGGCTTGAAAAGCTCCCGGGAACATACCAAATAGTCCTAGTTTAGCTTCAGCTATGGCATTTACCTGTTGCCTTTGTATCCCCAGCACCTATCTTAGGGCCCACTAAGTTCTCAATAAATGCTTGTTGGTTGATTGATTCTTCATGGAACAGCTGCCTGCTGAGACAAATCGATATCTTACCTGTTTTCTATAGACATAGCAAGCTGCTATTGCAACCATAGTAGATTCTCCCACGAAACCAGCTAGGAGTGACCCTACTCCTAGGGTAGCTCCGTGAACCCTGAAAATAAGAGAAAAATGTATCCTTTAAAAAAATATAACCTCAAACCATGGCACACATAAAAAGCATAGTCAGCCCCCCAAAAAAAGCTACAGCAAATATTTTAAAACATCTAAGGTTCAAGTGAAAAATAAGAAAAGAGTCCTTTTAATGACAGTTTACATTGTAAAACTAATAACTTGTGATGGGCCTTTGCATTCCCTACCTGTGGAGTTTTTCACTACTGGGATTCACTAGCTGTGTAAATCTTTCTGCTGCTCAGTAATTAGTGACTGTCATCCTCACTGATCAGAAATGGCCACAAACCTCCTTTAGTCAGAGTTTTGCTGGTTCAAAGGCAGAGAACAACAAACCCGTTCTAATTCTAAATCCAGATACACTGGAGACTTGTATGTGAAAATACAGATCTTAAGCTCTAGATGTCACGCCTTTGAAGGAAATGAGGACAACGTCCCTGATGGCCTCCAGAATAGAAGCCAGAAAAGCTACTTACCCCATATAAGGCAGGACGACAAGACTAGTGATGAGGACGATGATGCGCAGCACGGAGCTGGGGGCCAGTACAAATGTCTTCTTCAGTGTCATCAGCCAACCGGTCAAGTGTGCTCTGACCGTGACTGCTCAGAGAGAGTGGAGAATGACATCAGTGATTGCTTCTCTCAGAACTCCTTTGCCCCCACTTCTGCTAGGGGCTTTCAGGTCCTCCATATACAGACAAGTTCAGATTGCAGTATGTTTGCAGGTTACTTTCTTCCCTAACAGATTATTTATGAAGGCTTCTAGGCTGAGGCAAAGGGTTAAGGCCCCTTTAAGGTTAAGGTTAAGGTCCTGGCTGGTAGACAGAGACCTAATAGGGACCTAAGTTCCTTGCAATAAAATAGCAATAACAAAACGAAATCTTAATAAAATACCTTGCTTAGTACCTCGTCCTCTCGACTGCACATCCTACTTATCCAATCTTCTGTTCTATTCACAGTTCTCCTTACTGTCTTACAAAACTGGCAGACTTTATCATCCCAAACCAAATACTCCTTCATCTTGTCTCCACTCTGTTCCAATGTCCTTCCATCTTCCTTCCTGTCAGTCTGTCCAGTCCTACCGGTCCTTCCTCCGCCTGAAGCTCCCTTGGACATTTCCTTCCATGTCAATATCCCCTTTCTCTGAAGTTCTGTAACATGCATTATGTGCAGAACTTGTTTTGGTCCTAAATAACATGCTTCTTTGTACGGTATATTTCCTGTGTGCTGATCTTATCGCCCTAATTAGACCCTAAGCTCCAGTAGGGCCAAGGCTCAGGTTTTACGCTTCTTTTACATCTTTCACAGACTGCCCAGATATGAGTTGGGTTCTCAAAAAAAATACATGCTGAGTGTTGCTCAAGGGACTCTTGCTTAGGAAAGATCAAGTTGATTTTTCTTAGTAAGGAAAGCCCAGAATATTTGTTTGTTCCACCTGGAACCTCTCTTAAATTTTTGCATTTTGAAGGGACTTAAAGAGGACAGCATGCTTGCATCTTTTAAAAAGTAGCAGCCGGCTATGGTTAAATAACTGACAATGGGCCTGAGCCTCTGCTGAGCCAGCATCAGGCAAACAAACACTGGAGAAAAAGTACTCACTGTTGGGGGAGGAAATCTAATTTTTAGGGCGTAGTTTGTGGAAAGAGAAAATTTATCAGCTGTATTCCTGTGGATCTATGTGTGTTCAACTTCCCAATGGAGAGGCCAATTTACTTTTATAGTTCATTTTACTTTTTCAGTACAAAATAGTTTTGTCTGGTTAAGGAAGTGACAAACCACCTGTTAGTTTGATTAGCCGCAATGTGAGGAAGGAAACAGAATTTTACAGCTACAAGGAATCTTAAAGACCATCTAGTTCAACCCCCTTCATTTTAGAGAAGAGAAAACAAAGGCCCAGAAAATACAATTCCTGTTTTTAGATAAGAAGTGTGTTTCTAAATTGCAGACACACAGATGCCTAATTATTACAGTTGGGACTAGTGACTACAATGATCTTAGGCTTTCTTTACAAAACGATTTGAGCAAACAAGGCTAGGACAAGTTTTATTTCATGCCAATAGAGCCAGTCCCTACTCCTGGCTACTTCACAATTAAGTATTCTGTTCACTGGACCCTGATCAAGAAAGGTTTGGTTCTTCCACTAATTTGCATTTACCTGCTCATGGGACAGTTTCTGCTGACGTCCGAGAAAAAGAAAGCAGCAGCATGTGTAGAGGCTTTGTTGCTGAGGTCTAAGAAGTCACTGAGTCTAAAAGTGGCCATGACTTGGAAATTCTATCTCAACTGCTTTGCCCTGTCCTTAAGGGCAAATAATGACAAAATGCATGCTGTATTTTTCTAATCACTCTTGAACACTTCTTAACCCATAGCTTCTTTGCTATCTTCTTGGCATCTCAGTGCCCTAATTTTCCAATTGTTTTAAGTTATCATTATTTTCCTTCCTGGCATTCCAGGTCACACCCTCAAATTTCTTCTCTAGCTCTTCCAGTATAGCCTGTCATCCTTCTTCTTGACCCCCATTATTGGCTCTGCTGTCTTTTAAACTGCCACCTGTGTTTATCTCAAATGATACAATACATTCAAAGTACTTAAAAGTGCTTTATTATTATTAGTAGTAGTTTCCTGCTTTTTTTATATCTTCCCCCCCCATCAAATCTTTATGTAAAAATGATAAACTATTTACACCCAAAGTAAGAATGCCAAAGGGAAAAGCAATCGGGAAGTTTTACCTGGAACTGGGAAGAAGGAGAAGATGCGCAAAGGAATAACACAGAGTTCTGCAAAGGCAAAGTCCACTCCAATGATGTCAATCAAAATCTTCTCTGAAACGTTGGGGGTCCAAAACATCACAAAACAGAGCTGGAAGGAAATAAAAGCTATTAATCATACGAAAGCAGGTTCCAAATCACTGGTGACAGAAATGTAAATTAAAATAAACGAGGTTATATTTTACAACCAAATTGGCAAAGATGAAAATGGTAAACGCTGGAGGAGCTGTGAGAAAAAACAGCTTCAATAATGCCATTAGTTGGTAGAGCTATGAATTGGTCCAATTGTTCTGGGAAACAATTTGAAATTAAACTGCACCCCCCGCCCCCTGAACTGCATACATCCTTTGAGACAGCAGTCCCAGGACTAGGAATATACCAAAGGAGGTCATACACAGAAGAAAAAGTTCCATATACCAGCATACATATAACTGCATTTTTTTTCCTTTTGGTAGTAGCAAAGAAATGGAAAAAAGGGAGTGAGCACAGTGAATAAACATTTATTAATAAACACCTACTTAGCACTTCACAAATATCATCTCAGTTGATCCTCACAGCAACCCTGTAAAGTGGTTATCCATTAATTGGGATATAGCTGAACAAACTGTGGTCTATAATTATAATGGAATATTATTGTACCATAAGAAAAAATACATATGAAGAAGTGGGAGAAATTTGAAAAGGCTTGTATGAACCGAAGCTGAACAGAGCGAGCAGAACCAGAACAATGTATGTGATGATCTCAGTGATATAAAGGAAAGCGTGCTTATTGATTCCTAAACTGACAAATCCAGTGGCCTCTCATGACGTCAGAGGACTTAATGGTGAAGCATTGATTCCTCCTGTCTGTCTGCAGAGCTGGAGTTGACAAGAGACACTGACAGACGTAGCCATTGTGCTGATTTGTCTTACCCGACTACTTAATTTGTTACAAGGGAGGCTGCTGGAGGAGGAAAGGGGTCATTTAGAAGAGACAGTGATATAAAGGAAAAGAATATCAATAAAATAATAAGAAGGAAGGTGTGGCTAAAGAGAAGGAGGAGACAGATATTTTAAACCTGTGGCAGAACACCTTGAGAATTCTGATGGAGGTTGACACCAGAGAGGATTTCACATAACTCACTTGATACCAACTTATCTGGACTGGGAAAATATTCTTAAATGGTTTCTCATAGATTCCACAGTTATCCCCTATATACAAATCATTTTGCATCACATGGACAGGGTGGCGCAGTAGACTGAGCAATTGATTTGGCATCAGAAGATTGGGTCCAGATCCCACATCCGACACTTACTGCCCGTGTGACCTTGGCCAAGTCACTTAACATGTGGACTTCCCTTTCCTCATCTGTAAAGCAAGTGTTTGGAGTAGGTGACCCCTGAGGTCCCTTTCAGATATACAGTACTATGAGCCATAGCAAATAGAACAGAATGAATGTTTCTTGTGGGGAGGGACTGTTCTGTTTGTCATTGTGTGACTGGCACCTTACTGAATGATTGGATGAAAGGGGTGAACCTGGCAGACCTTGCAATTGGAATACAATCCATACTGCCGCCATCATCACTCTACTTTCCCATATCAAGTGTCAGGAGAGGGGCGAGTGACTCTGTGCTAGAATGTATGAAATCACTCAGAATTCTTCATTGCCAAGAGGTCTGCAGGTACTGCAGCTATATTCATTTGTATCTCTTTGGTGGTACCTCAGCCTTCGAGATACACAGGAGACCTGGGAAACTTGAAGAGAGATGCTGTCAGCAATAAGCAGAAGAACAGAGGCAGCAGGGTCACCTGGAGAAAGCACGAACCACTTACCTGCCACTGACTAGCTGTGTGATCCTGGGCAGGTCACTTTTGAGCCTAACTATAAGACTGTAACATGGGGTTAATAATACCCAGGCCTCATACTTTAGGTGGTTACTCCATAAAGTGTTGACTGTGGTTCAAATGGAAGGTAAAACTGATAAAATATGGGATGGGGGCGGGGTAGGTGGGAAGGGACAACATGTTGTTAAACCTCACACTGAATTTTAAAAGGATTTTTCAGCTCAACATTAAAATGCTTGTTGATCGACTGAATGGACTAATATGAACACATGGACTTTTTATCTTTTTTTCCAAGCCCTGTATTTGCTTTGCTATTTGTGAGCTTCTGAAGTATTTTGGTAATAAAAAATATAACAAAGAAGAAGAAAATTCAAGGACTTTCAACTGGTTTGGAGAGGGAAAAGGAGAATATAATAAGAGAGCACAACAAATCTACTTAAGTATAATACTTTTTCTGTCCTACTCCACTTTCTGTCCTACTCAGACACCAGCAAAAGATTCACTACTTTAAAAAAAAATAAGGAAAGTCTTTTAAGGATTTAAAAATTGTAATGACATTATTTTGAAAGGATTTAGGTGAGAGAGAATCATACCACTGAATAATTTAAAAAAAAACAACATAGTTTCATCTAAATTACACCAAAAATGGGTAGCAGACTTTTCTGTCATGTGTTTTCTTCAGCATCTGGGAAGTATGTCACATTGGTATTCAAAGGTGACAAATGAGGGTAATTTTACACTCAGTCTTGTTTCAAGTGCTCAGGCCACGTCTTTGACATGAAAGGAAGAGTGCTTCCACAAATCTAGCAAATCAGCACAAGGGCTTTATCATCTATGTGTGTGTGTGGCCGTGTCACTGGCCATACCCTTTGGCTAATGATACTCTCTCAGAATGCTGAGACATCACCAGCACAGCACTTGCTCGGCCAAATTCCATTCTGGCAAAGACTAAAACGTCTCTGATATTGCTTTAGGCTGGATCCAAAATATTTTCCATAGACTAGTGATCCTCTAAAGTATTCTAGACAGGTGAGGATTGCTCCAGAGAATGGATTCAATTAGTGACACTCTGATTCTATGAATTGTGGGATTTGGACAATTCTCAACCCTGATTGGCATGACATCTACATCAGCCTTCCAGGGAAACTTGGGGAAGCTGAACAATCATTAACATGCCTTTATTATTCTGAGCTAGCAACTTCTGAGTGAATGAGGGAGTGCTCCAGGATTAATGCTTCAATAGGCTTCCATGTCTACAATGGTTTGTAGGTTACCCTAGACTAGGGTGACAGGCAGGCCTAACTGTATGTTACAAGTATCTAAGTCAATCCCTCTCTCCTCAATGATGTTTTCACATGGAGGGAGTCTAGCTAGAATATTGCTTTATGAGAGATGGATGGTGGCTCAAATTTTTGAGCAAGAAGGAGTTGTGATAACCTAACAACATGGAGCCAAAAGTAATTTTTAGAAACTAAAAAGCAAAAAAAAAGAGGCTTAAACTTGACAGTGTATCACAAGGGCTTAGAAAAAGAATCTTAGAAATTGAAATGTTGCAATAAGTACCAGTAAGAAAGTGACTAGGGGGGCGGAGCCAAGATGGCAGCTGGAAAGCAGGGACTAGCGTGAGCTCCCCACCAAGTCCCTCCAAAAACCTATAAAACTGGCTCTGAACCAATTCTAGAGCTGCAGAACCCACAAAGTGGTGGAGAAAAGCAGGGCTCCAGCCCAGGACAGCCTGGATGGTCTCTGGGTAAGGTCTGCCCCGCACAAAGCTGGGAGCTGAGGGGAGCGGAGCTGAGTAGAGCAGAGCCAAGTGTGGGCGGCGCGGACCAACGAGACCAGGAACCGGGGAAAGCGTGCCCTAGCGCCCTGAATCAGTGAGCTGTGGCAGTTACCAGACCTCTCAACCCATGGACACCGGGGACAGCAGAGATGGTTAGTGGGAAAAGCTGCTGGGGACAGTGAGTTTGCGGTTCGGCCACCGCCCCAGGGGCAGGGGAGGTGAGGCAGCTACAGAACTACAGCTGCAGTTGCTTCTGGCCCCAGGCCCACCTGGTGGGAGGAATTAAGTGGCAGATCAGAGCAGGAGTGCAGAGCCT
>CM053622.1:276179716-276220794 GCA_028646595.1 Phalanger gymnotis | reverse complement strand
GTCAATTCTACCCTCCTCACATCTCTCACATATGCCCCTCTTCTCTCCTCTGACATTGTCACTACACCTGGTCTGGGCCCTCATCACCTCACACTTGGTCTCCCTGCCTCAAGCGTTTTTCCACTCCAGTCCATTCTTTACTCAGCTGTCAAACTGCTTTTCCATCCCCTATTTAATCAACTTCAGTGGCTTCCTCTTACCTCCAGGATCCTGGATCCAAAATCTTTTTGGCTTTTAAGGTCCTTCATAACATGGCCCCTTCCTGTCTTTCTTGTTTTCTTACACAAGTGACACCAGCCTCTTTGTTGTTCCTCAAACACAATAGTCTATCTCCTGACTGGGTATTGTCACTGACCATCCCCCATGCTTGGAATTGTCTCCCTCCTCCTCTCTGCCTTTTAGCTTCTCCGACTCCCTTCAAATCTCTGCTGAAGTTCTACCTTTTTCAAGAAGCACTGCCTATTCCTCCTTAAGCTTAGTGCCTCGTCTCTGAGATGATGTGCAATTTATTCTTTACATATCTTGGATGTATCTCGTCTACATCGTGTTTGCATGTTATTTCCCTCATTAGACTGTGAGTTCTATGAAAGAAGGGACTATTTCTTTGCCTTGCTTTGTATCCCAAGTACACAGTATATAATACTTGGAAGATAGTAGGTGCTTAATAAATGCTTGCTGATTTCCTTCTTTGTAATTTATAGTCTTAGAGCAGGGACCCCTTTGGAAGCCTGACGAAACCTACAGATCCCATCTCAGAGTAATATTTTTAAACAATTGAAGAAAATGATGGCTAGTTATTTCCCATTCAAGTTCACATACCCCTGAAATCTGTCTGTTGATTTCTTAGAGGTCTGTGGATCCCAGGTAAACAACTTATGCCTTAGAGAAGTTAAATAACAGGCTCACGCATCTAGTACGTGTCAGAGGCATGGCTTGAATCAAGGTTTTTGTGGCTTTGAGTTAAACTCATGCTATCCCTCATTTTGAAATAGGATATCCTAGGAAAGTAGTGTCTTTAGAAAATCCATCTCATTCAAGTGACCAGACAAGCATTAGTTTCCCCAGCAAAAGGTCAGCTCAGTTTTCTCACCTAAGCACAATGCCTAGCACATAGTAGGTACTTAGTAAATATTGACTGCCTGATCTAAGCATGAATACATTTCAATCCACACTGCTGTAGCACCATTAGATTTTCTAGAGCCCAAGTGGCAGGACTGTTGTCCTATTATCTCATTAGAGGGTGACTACCAAAAGACCGTATAAACAAGCTGGTTCTCTTTGATCTAACAAGTTGTGATGGTTTTTCTGACGTCCATCTATGTACTGGCTTTAAAATGTCTGTAATAAAAACCGGGCTTTGCCACAAAATTTGTAATTCTGAATTTTTCTATCTTTAGGAGATTCCTCACTGTTCATTTTTTTAAACAGTCAGATTTACTACCTTTATTATACTCAGTTGAGGATTGCTCTTATTTCTTATAGAAACTAAAAGCTACTATAAAGGTCAAGTTAATTATAGACCACAGCAGTCTATATCCTATTTATTAATAATCATAAGATGATGAAATAAACTTTTCTAAGCAATGTAAATGTAGTAAATTCTGTGTACAATCTCAGTTGGACATGTATGTATACAAGAGTTTCACCCACAATGCGTTAGGGGCAGGAACTGAACCCACTCTTGCGGGAGAGATTCATGCTGTTTCTTTGTAAACCTTAAAAGCACTATATAAATATGAGCAGCCCGGCACAATGAAAAGAGAGCCAGCCAAATAGTTAGGAGGGCCTGGATTCATTTCCTTCTCAGACACACACTGGCTGGCCCTGGACACAGCACTAAACCTCTCAGTGCCCCCATGTAATTACCTAAGAGTAGGTTTCAGAACAGGTACACATCTGCATCAGCATGGGGAAGGGGGAGTTCCTTCACCTTCCATTAAAGAATCATGGGTCTAGACTCTTTTCCCCTATAGCTTCCCTCCCCTCCCCTCCAATTGCATATTGGTTATGTTAGGGCATAAGATTTGACCTCCTCTGACCAAATCTGTATAGATATTGAACAATGTAATAATAGGATTTAATAGAACACTAAAGTAAAAAGGAACATGGTATGTAGGTGTCAAGTTCATGTTGCTAGTAAGCCACTAGAACACACTACATCCAGGCCTAGATTCCACATACCTTTATACATATTTTAAGAAAGTTAAAAAAATATGTAGACAATTAGAAAGATCTGAAAATAAGAAGCAAGGTTTGCCCACCTAACAAAACTCTTCGGCATCTCAAAGTTCTTAAGGGAGCTATGCTTTCAATCTTGTAGTACCCAGCCTCCTGTAAGGCGTCTTGCCAACGCGTCATTTATTGGACTGGATGAGAGGATGCGGTTTTACCAGGATACCAGATGTTTCCGCAGCTTAAAGTGAGCTACACCTCGAATTTTGTGGCACCCCAACTCCTGCCAGATATCTAGCAAAATGTATGTAGTTTAAAAAAGGAATTTTAACACATTATATATATGCATGATTATACTTTTGGCTACTTCATTATGGTTTTTCCAGTGTGAATAATCAAGACCAGTAAATGAAGTGTGCTGTCCTCACAAAGCCTGTTGTGGGTAGAAATACATACTATTAGTTAGTCAACAAGCATTTATTAAGTACTTACTAGGTGCTTAATGCATGGTATTAAACATTGGAGATACGAAGAAAGGCAAAATCTCAATCCCTACTGTCTAGGAGCTCCTATTCTAATGGAGGAGACAAAATGCAATATTCATCCATATCTATACATCTGTATAAGACACATATAAATAGAAGGGAATCTGAGGGAGGAAGACACTAGCAGTGGGAGATTGGGGGATGGGGTAACTTTGAAAGGCCTGCAGAAGGTGCCAGACTTATGTATAGAAGAATAATTTATGAATAAACGAGAGATAGAGAGCAAAGTTAGGTGTAAAGTTGATAATTTCAATTACACTAAATTAAAAAGTTTTTGTGCAAATAAAGCAAATGATTAGAAGGAAAGCAGAAAATTGGGGAAAAATTTTTATAGGCAGTTTTTCAGATAAAGGTCTCATACCTCAAATATATAAAGACCTTTATCAAATCTATGAGTCATTCCTCAATTGATAAATGATCAAAGGATGTGAACAGTTTTCCAATGATGTCAAAACAATCTATAGTAATATGAAAAAATGCTCTAAATCATTATTGATTAGAGACATGCAAATTTAAACAACCACAAGACATCATGTTACACCTACCAGACTGGCTAAAATGATTGAAGGAGAAAGTGACAAATGTTGGAAGCGATGTGGAAAAATTGGTACACTAATTCAATGTTGGTGGAATTGTGAACTGTTCCGACCATTTTGGAGAGCAATCTGGAACTATGCCCAAAGAGTTATGAAAGTGCCTGTATAGGCCCTATTCTCTTTGACCCAGCAATACCACTACTAGGCTTATTTCCGAAGATGATTAGGGAAAAAGGAAAAGAATCTATATGTTCTAAAATGTTTGTAGCAGCTCTCTTTGTGGTGGCAAAGAACTGGAGATTGGAGTTGAATCTTGAAGAAAGCTAAGAGGTAGAGGTAAGGATGGAGAACACTGTAGGCAGTTAGCTGGCACAGTGCTGCGTGTGGAGCTAGGCAGACCTGAGTTCAAATCCTGCCTCAGATAGTTGCCTCTTTGTGCCTCAGTTTTTTTTCTCTCTAAAATGAGGACTATAACAGCATCTGCCTCACAGGGTCACTGTGAGGATCAAATAGATAACAAGATAAAGAGTTTTGAGAATCATAAAGCTCTATATAAACACTAGGTATTCCAGATACGGGGGAGCATCCTCTGTAAGGAACAGCAAGAAGATGTGTGCTACTGGATGGTACGGTGTGTGGAGGGCAAGAAAGTATAAAAAGATTAGAAATGTAGGAAGGGACCAGATGGTGAAGATCTTTAAAAGCCAAATCGGATTTTATTTTTGATGCTAGAGACGACTGGGAGCCACTAGGGTTTACTGAGCAGAGGGTAACATGTTCACATCTATGCTTTACCAAGATTGTTTTGGTAACTGAGTAAAGGATGGATTGGAGTGGGGGGAGTCTTGAGATGGGGAGACCAATCAGAAGTCTGCTGCATTGGTCCAGGCCAGAGGTGATAAGGGCTTGTATTACAGTGGTGGCTGTGTGAATGGAGAGACTGGGATATATAGGAGAGAGGCTGGGACAGACATGATTACATATGTGGGGTGAGTGTGAGTGAGCCAAGGACACACCTAAGGTTGTGAGTCTGGCTAAGTGGAAGGATGCTGGTGTCCTCAGCACTAATAGGTTGTATGTGGTTTGTCCTTTGTTCTCAAGAAGATTTTGGGGAAAGAGAGTGAATTCTGTTTTGACCGCGTTGAGTTTTAAGATATCTACAGGACATCCAGTTTGAGATGTGAGACAGTAGCTCAGGACAGAGGTTAGTGCCGGACAAATTGATCTGAGAATCATCTACACAGATATGAAATTCACGGGAGCTGATGAGATTACCAAATGAGAGAGTGCATAGGGAGAAGAGGGTGCAGGGGGAAAGCTACGGTTGGGGGGGGGATGAGCTGGATGTCAAGGTGGCTGAGAAACACTTATCAGACAAGTAGGGAATCTGAGTGTCATGAAAACGTAGGGAGGTGGCTGTACTGGCCTTGTGAAGCAATCCCACAAGATGGCCCTAAGTTAGGTTTTTATTTGTACTTTTATTTAGGTATAAAACAGGTTTAGTGTGGGGTGGGTTGAGGTCCCTCCTATATAATCATGTGAGTTAATGTTCATCCAACAGGTGAGTTAAAACAGTTCCATGAATATCTTACCATAACTAAGAGCAGCGATGTTTATGACAATTTCCTGTCTTGCATGAAACCAGCTACAGATAAATGAATCTGGGTAACCTTTCTATTCCCGTGAAGCTGTACAAAAAGAAACACTAGGGCAAAAAAGAAAAGGTTTCCAACAGCAAGGGGACCCTATACTTGGGCTGCAGTCATGACTGGACAGAGCTGACATCTCTTCATTTTGAGGCCAGGTGATTCCATGGATTGGAAATATAGTTTGATTCAAGGAATCACAAATATTTCTAGCAGATTAACTCTACACAGCTAACCAGACTCCAATGTCACCTATGTAAAAAACACGAAATTTGCCTTATTTGGGGTTTGAGGGGAATGCACAGATATTTTTAGCTGCTTAAATCCTATTTTCTTTTGGTTTGCAGAGAGGTGCCTGATAGACTTAAAGAATAAAATGTGCCTTTTTCATTCCTAGTATTTCATTACCCTGGCTATATGGAAATGTCATGCTGCATTTCTGTACATTCCTGCTTATATCTCCAACCAAACATATATATATATGCATATATATGCACATGTGATATATATTTTACATATAAACACATACGTATGTTTTATTCATTCACCAGGGACAACTACCGGTGCTCAGAAAACCTGGTGAAGGGAGAAGATGGAAATAGTATGCATTTCTGCCTTGGTGGAAGCATAATAAAACTAACAGTAGCTAATATTTATATAGCACTGACTATGTGCCGGGCACCATACTAATACTTTACAACTATTTCATTTGATCCTGAGGACAACTCTGGGAGGTAGGTGCTATTATTATCCCATTTTATAGATGAAGAAACTGAGGCAGACAGAGATTTAAGTGACTTGCCCAAGGTCACACAGCTAACATAATATCTGAGGCCAGATATGAACTCAGGTCTTCCTGACTTGAAGCCTAGTCACTGCACCATGTGGAAAAATGATGACCTGTAAATAAAGATAAATAATAGCCTATGGTTCTTGACCTCCTGAAATTCTTGCTTTCTGGTGCTGTCAACAGTAACACATAACCTGTGGAATGAAAGCAGTGAGTGTGGGTCTGGGTGAGAGCCAATGTATTTGTGGTTGAGGATAGATATGAAAATAGCAGCTAACATATTCAGAGAGGAGAACTATTATTTGGGGAGGGGCATCTGGAGGGTTGGAGACTTCCTGGAAGGAAAGAGAATTAGTTTAACACATTTGTTTCCCCTTTGAGGAGTTGGATTTAAGGTAGCAAAAACCCAATAAGAGTCTCTGTAGGTAGAGACTTAAGAATCCTGGCTGATCCAGAGCTACTAAGGAGCTGGCTAAAAAGAAGCTTGGTCCTTTAACCAAGGGTTAAAGGGGCTGTCACTTGAAGAGCGTAGCAGTTTTTGAAGACTGTGCTTTCCAGAATTAACCTGGAGTACAAAGCTAGGAGACAAAATCCTGCCTATATTTCTTCAGAGTCAAAGTTTGTTCTTAGCCCTTTAAATCCCCAAGAAGGAGAAATTCTTTGTAATCCTTAAAAGTATTTTTTTATTATTTAGCCTCCCCTGAGCCCTCACTCTAAGTGCCTTCTTTTCTTGAATCACCTATGGGTAGAGGTGACATTTTATCTCTGGAGGATTATTATTTTTGTAAAACCCCTTTGGACCAGGGCTTCCCCTAAATTCTGATAGTTTACCAGAACAGGAAGTCTCCAACTTTGTAAACAGGATGTACTCCAAGAGATCATTTGGAAGCAGTATGTTTGGCATTAGAAACAGTATTATAAATGGTGCCATTGTATATAGCTCACCAAACCAAGCCAAGACACCAGTCTCAAATCTCATCCACAATATAGCTATAGTATGACCTAGCCTATCATTTTCCATTGTTTCTGTGGGGAAAAATAGATTTGGAGTTCAAGCTTGGAAACTGAGAAGCCAAAAACCCCAACCTTGACCTTCCTTCTTTCTCCCTTACATGAGGACAAATAAGAAGAAGAAGAAGAAGAAATAACGGTAAGGATAGAGGCCTCTGCTGCAGGGTCAGTAAGAGTCAGATGCACAAGTGAGCTGAAATGGGAAGTTCCCTCCTGTGGAACAGTCCACTCCTCCACCATCCCCATCCTAATGCCTCTACGTGATGGATCACTAGTGAGCATCTCCATATGCCAACTTGGACTCCATAATTAGGGCATATTCCTTCCTCATTTTTGCCCTGTGTCATTCCTAGTTTCCTCCAAGATTCAGCTCAATTGCCTACGCGAAGCCTATCCTGGGCTCTCTTAGTTAGTGGTGTCCTTCCCACCGAGTCCCCAGAAATCACTTTGTAGTTGGCATCACAGTGTCAGAGATTTGGGGCTAGGAGGTATGTTGAAGCTCACCCAGTCCAGCATTCTTATTTTACAGCTTATTTATTTAAAGCCAATGGATATTAAGTACCTTGTCCAAGGTCACAGAGGCAATAATCAACAGATGGGTATTGAAACTTAAAGCCTCTGACCTCTACCAAGGCAGTAATATTGTATATTTTGTATTTATGTGTCTGTGTTTTTATTGTTCCCCTCAAGAGCAGGGAAGCTCTCTGAGGGAGGGCAAAGATTTTTATTTTTGGCTTTGTATCCCCAGTGCCTAGCATAGTGCACAACACAAGATGAACCCTTAATAAATGCTTGCAGAATGAAGGAATCCGTATAACCTGTATGAACAAAGAAGAAAACTTTTTGAACAGCAGGGGGAACCCTATGCCCAGGCCACAGGCATCCTTGAACAGAGCTGACATCTCTCCATTTTGAGGCCAGCTGATATTAGGAGGGTGGCCTGCTTCACACATTCCCAGCAGGCCTCTCTAGCAGTGCCCCTTACACGGTCAGAATCGTCTTTAGAGGGTCAGGGGCTACTGCTGCTGTTTAGCTACTTATTTCTTGAGTGCTAAAGTCTGTCTGATCTCAACCTGGTTAGGGCTGCCTGTTCTGCTTCCAGACAGGCAGATTTTGAGGGTGACTACTGGCTCAGTGGGTTTGCTAAGGAATTTGGGGGTTCCTGTAGGACCATTATCTCCTGGGGTATCATGACTAAAGTTTGGACAAGCTACATTTTGTAGACGCCACTTCTTTTTTTTTTGGCTTAAACGGAAGTATCTAGTGATCAAGAAACCAAATAAATGCTGGTGTTACTGAAGTTTCCCCAACCCAACCCTTGGAAACATTCTGGGACACCAATATTGAAAATACAGAACCTATTCTTTTCCTTTTGTCCCTTTTTCCCTCCAGGCACAAGAGAATAATTTTCTTACACTGGCTAATGTGGAACAATGAGGCAGTAGTCTTTACCTCACAAGGGCAAAACCCCAAATCCTCAAACACGTCCTTGTTCAGAGACAAATGGTCACCACGGCACAATGGGCACTAGTATTTGGCTCCAGAGAAAGCTGAATACAAGCTAAGGCTCATAGCTGAAGTCAGCAACACAGAAGTGAGGCCGGTCACAGTTATGACCTGAACTTTTGACTTTTCAAGTGAGGGCCAGCCCTAACAAGCCTCTGTTAGATGGGGGTTTCCATTGCTCCTTGGCCTAGATTTGGTAGTTCGCTTGCATAATAGCTTGGAGCAACAGGATGAAGTCATGAATAGAAAGTTCTCAGGTTGCTCAATGGATATTCAATATGGAGCTTTGCCTGTGTGACAGTTGGTCAGAACACTTCAAGCCTCAGTTTCCTCATTTGTAAACCGAGGAGTAACTCAGCTAGAATAGACAAGTCCGTGACCTGATGAAACAGGGTATGAAGAAAAATCTATGACGTAAGACAAGTAGGAGGACAGTCCAGGTGTTGGGCTTAAGATGCTTCATGCTGTATACACATGAGAGATAAGATATTGTTCTGACTGCAGGTGAATTTAATGACCCACTGTAAATTTGCCATCAGTAACTTGCAATATTATATGATCTAACACAAACCCAACTGAATTAGGTAAAAAGAAATCCTCATGTCAAATTCATTACCAGTATTTTTATTTAAAAAATGTAGAATCATGCCGTTTTAGTCAATGTGTGAGAAAAAGTCCTCTTCTTACTTATTGGTGGAAACTATAAGGAATTATTATATTTATAAAGAATTTTCGATTATAAACATGTAATGGCAGGATTCAGGAAAAGCCACTTCTTAATGGTGTGTGTGTGTGTGTGTGTGTGTGTGTGTGTGTGTGTAGACAGAGGAACCTGAATGGGAATCTAGGGGCCTGGGCTGGTAACACGCCTTAGGAAAGATTAAGTCACTTAGGGCTGAGACAGCTCACCTATGCAAGTGAGCCAAGGCCTAGGGGCAGCCGACAAACTAAGAATGGGAACAGGTACTTAGCGGGAGGTCATAAAGGGGGCAGGGGCTTTGAAATGGGAAAGATATTAATTTCTTTTTGGCCCTATGTGGCCAAAGTACAAGAATGGCAGCACCTGTTATTTGAAAATAATGAGTGAAAGAACAAAGCTTTATCTACCCTTAACAACCAGCTAGTGAATATGCTGCAGGGAAATTGGTCCAGACAGAAAAAAATGGGTACAGGGCTTAATCTACGGGCAGGAACTACTGATGTTTCCAGAAGCTCTAAAGTCAGTATGGGATGATCTGAAGCTCAGTGGGAAGAACTTAATAAAACAGATCGGGAAGCATCTTTCTCAACAAAGCTTCTTCAGGCAGCAGGAGGAGCAGGAATGGGGGCTAAGCGATTCATAAGCTGTGTCAGCCAAGTCAACTCGGGGCTAGACTCTAATTAACCTAGTTTAAGGATCCCATGTGCTCCAAACTCATTTCTTTTGATGCTTTCCAATTTTTTTTTGTTTTTGTTTCCTCTTGCTCCCTAGTAAAGTTCCGCTTAAAAAATTCCAGCCTTGGCTTAACTGAAAATAAAAAATGAAACTTTGTTTGTCCAGCTCTAGGCCAGTATAATCAAGGAAACCAGTGCCCCCATAAGCCAGGTATGGTGTCCACTGACTTGGATCCCTGGACAAAGCAAGGGAGCTGGGTTAGTGGCAAAGAGATGGCTTAGGAGAGGGAGAAAGTTAAAGCAGTTTATAATGAAGTAGCACTGGTACCACGCAGAGCATTTCAAAAGGATCTACTTTGAACTATTGGTGGTGTTCTCTAAGAGCTTTTTGGACTTTCACACAAGAAGGGGTGGCCCAGAGCCAAGGGTTATATTTGGAATAACTGCACTATAAATACCTTAGCACACAAGCAACCCTGCTGCCTGTTCAAAGGTTGTTGTGTGTGTGTTTGATTTATTTTCAGAGGGGAGTGAGTGGAAAGGTGGTGGCTGGAAAGGTCATACTTCAGAGGAAGAGAGAGCTTGTTTCTAGCATTTGGCTGTAGGCTCCCTGTGACCTTAGTTCATTAGAATGGTATTTGAAGAACTTGAAAAATGACTGAAATTTCATAGGAGAAAGAGAGGTATATTTCTCTAACATAGAGAGATATCTTCCAAAGCTACCCTCTTACTCAGTTTGTTACCCTTTCTGAAGCTGCAATTTTAACTTTTCTTCCATTCAGTGAACTCTTAAACAGCTTCTTTCCAAGAATGAAACTACTGGGATGGTAGAATAGCACAGAGAAAACCCCTTAGGATCACAGAACTGGAGCTGGAAGATACCTCAGAGGGCATCTCTTCTGCTTCTGTATGCACGCACACATGTATGTATGTATGTATGTATACATCTCTTGCAGTTGAGTACGGTGAGGCTGTCACCTGCCTTGCCTAAGATCACACAGGGTCAGGGATGAGCTTTGAACTCAGGTTCTGTAACTCTAAGGCCACTGTGGTTTCTGTTCTATCTTACTATCTAACTCAATGCTGGCTTCCAACCCATGTCTTTCTTTAGGTACAGAAAGGCCTCAAGTAGGTAACAAAGTACCACTGGGATATCTGTCATTACCATTTCTGTGGCAGAGGCCTTCCTAGATAACTAGAGCTGCCCTGTGATAAATCTATAGGCAAATCATGGTAGATCTTAAGATATCATTAGGTGATAATGTGGTGGAAAGAACAGACATCTGGATGGCTTGGCTACAGTCTAGCTCCTGCCACATAGTAGCAGGGAGTATGACCTGGAGTAGGTCCTTTTGTCTCTCAGGGTTCAAGGTCGCTGTCAAAAGATGAGGTTGTAGGAAAGGCGCTGACCTGCACTGATGGCAGCACTTTTCTCCTCTAGGAGTTCCTCCTGTCAATGAAATTTCAGGTCCAGTCTCTATCCTCTGTCCTTATCATCAAATAAGTTATTACTTTTTACCATGCAGGTATGAGTTCATCCTGTTGTTTTCAAAACCATCAAAGAAGGGATTTCTATAATTTTTCCTTAACAACCGATCGCAATAATCTTTACTGATAAGAAATTCTTTATATCTATCTTAACTCCTTTCTTCTGCAATTAAAGTTCATTTCTTGTTTTATTCTCAGTTGAGATCAGCAAAATCTGGTCACTCTACTTTGCAGAAACAATTCATGATGAGATGGATAAAGTCTTTACTGAGGCTTTTATCAGTATTTTCTTTGAGCTAAATAAAGGCAAATCCCTCAGTCTTTTCTTCAGTCCCATTTTCTGAACTTCAAATTCCATTACCCTCTTACTATTTCTCTATAGCTCTTCACAGCAACCTCAACTCTCTCCTGACTTGGCAGGATACCTTCTTGCATGTCAGGTATCTGCAATAGTGTTATTCCAAATATGACCCAGGCTCTAGGTTTATGTTTGAACGTCTACCAGAAAGTTGCATTGTGGAATGAAGGATGGAGCGTTGCCCACTAGAAGAAACATGAATAAGGTAGAGAGAGTGAGTATAGTGGAAAACTCACTGGATTTGGAGTCGGAGGATTTAGGTTTGAATCCTGGCTCTTCTGCTTGCCATCTGTAGGAATCTGTTATCTCTTACCCTCAGTTTCCTCATCTGTAAAGTGAAGGAGTTGGACTAGGTTGTTTGTTTCCAAGGTCCCTTCTACTCCTAAATAAGTTACTTATATTATATTCCTCTTTATGCATCATATGTGCATCATATGTGCTTTTTATGTCTACTATGACCTCTAGATCTATTTCATATATATATATGTATATATATATATATACATTTCTTTAAGTATGTATTTATTTGCATTGTACTGCACTGTACTATACATCTAACCTGTATGTATTTATTTTGCACTTTACTATCTTTGATTTACCCTTCCAATTTACAGAGGCTATTTAGAATATAAATCTTTTTTTTTTTTTTGGCCCATTGGTCAATACAATTAACATTTTCTCTCTCATCATCTATAAATGATAAAATTGAGAAAACTGTGCTCAGACACATAGAAAAGGTCATTTTGATCTTGGGAGGGGTAGAATAATGGCTACAAAAGTGAAAGACTTTTTTAGCTTTGGCTTACATGTCTTATCTCCCCTACTAGATTACAAACTTCTTGAGGGCATGGACTTCACCATTCATTTTTGAATGCCTTCTTAGGTGCCTGCTGGCACAATGCCTTTCACATAGTAAATGCTCAGGAAAAATTGTTGAATTAATGAGTGACACTTTGAATAAAGCCATTTAATGAGCTGTACACCCCACCCTACCCCACTGTGCCCCCAGGTATAGTTTAAACCTGCATTTCCCAATATCCTTTAGTCGATCATGTACTTGTGAACTCTTTCCCCTTCAAAAATAAAACATACACCCATCCCATTCCATACCCCGACTCCATTACGCATATACACAAAGCAGACATTCTCTTTTCTCATCACTACGGTGACGACCGCTACCTCCTTTCTGGTCCAAACTGACAAAGGGGAATAAAACCACCAGGTATAGTGGGAATGCTAAACCTGGAGTCGGAGAAAGTCCTGAGTTGGCCTGTATGACCACAGGCAAACTACTTAACCTAAGTCTCACTTTCCTCATCTGTAAAAAAGGGATAAAAGTATTATATGTATCTCTTCCTACAAGGCTCATCAAATGAATTAAAATACATAAAGCGCTTGGAAAACTTTAAGACACTGTCGGTTATTATTACTTTACCTTCACAACTTGTTAAACAAGTTAATAAGTCTTTATTAGGGGGCTTACTATGTGCTTTGTGCTTTACAAAGTGTCAGCTTTGGAGTTAGGGGTTGAGGCATTTCTCCAGCTGTGACTGATGGATATGGAAGAGAGATTGTTTAGCATGTGCAAGGGAATGTACAAATGAACACTGAAAACTGATGCAGCATTTGAGTGATTTATAAAATATGACCTAAAGAATGGTAATGTGCCATAATGTTTTTCTTTCCACCAAAAATAACAAATAAGTTTCTTCTGTTTAGAATACAAAGGTACTGTCCCCTTTTAAAGTTCATAATCTGAGCCCAGGACTTCATTTATTCACCTCATTCTGCAGAAGAGCATCTGTGTGCCAGATGCCACAGAGGATACAGGAACGAATAAAACTTAGTCCTTGCCTTCAAGGGTTATCCAGTAAAGGAAGAAGCTTAAAGCTTGGCTCCAACAGCTGTTAATAGGTGAACTCTACCATGTCTCACTATGTTCTTTGTGTATGAAAGGCTGAATTATTATACAACATTATTTAGAACAGATGACAAATATGGAGGTTTGATGAGACAAATAGGTACCCCATTTCATTAAAAGAGTTTTTAAAAGACAGGTGGGAAAATGGTTAGTGTAATATTTTAACAGTGTTCCCCTACCTCTAACAATTAACTCTTAAATCCAAGAAACATTATTTGGTAGGACAATCAGACCTGCAGTTTTATTTCCCTAGGTTTTTTTGGGTGGGGGGAGAGGGTAAGGGAGAAGAGAATGGTCTGGATCCGTGCTTTCACCGGTCCTTCTGATGAGGAAACTCCCTTTGCCAATGTAGATCAGCATCTGTTTGTGCCACTTGAGCGGAGAGTTGCCTGGGGCACTGAGAAATTAAAGGCTAGTTTAGGGTCCCCCAGACAATATTCTCTATGTCAAAGACCAAGCTCAAACCCAGGTCTTCTTGGCTCTGAGTTCAGCCCCCTTTTGCTAGGCCACAAGTTTTAGCAGTAGGCTTTTATTTGGATACATAGCCATTGTTTCCCTCAACTCTTCTTATATGATCTGGAAATATGCCCAGCATAACTGATTATAGAATTAATTATAGTTAATCACCTTGAAACTGGAGAGACTGCTCAGGCTTTCTCCTCCACCCATCTCCACCCAGGCCTCAGTGGGCAGAGAATGTTGCAATATCTTCCCCTAAATCTGTAGCTTTCATCGAATTCAGTCAAGGTGAATCATGGGAGGGTTTCTGAAGCACAAGTATTGATGTGCACACCGTTATCTCTAAGGGAAATTTCTTTTAATTGTAAGAGCCAATTCATTTTTCATGCCATATCCATTAAGGCTTTTCTCTTAACCAGGATTTGTGCACAGGCTGAAACAGTGTTGAAAGTAGTCCAGGACCTGATTAATGGTGATGATGTTCCTGTGGCACCGCTCCCCACCCCATACTTTCCCTCTGTATCAGTTCTTTATGATTTGCAGCTGTATAGAGACAGAAGCAGTGAAAAGAACTGCTTACTCACTCATTTCATGTCACAATTTAAAGACGTTTACTTTAGCCGTGACTGAAGAAGGTAGTAATTAGAAGCACAGCTTGGAATGCAATCATGAACTTTTTAACAAATAAAAAATGCAGACAACTGAGCAAGAGCCACCTAATGGTTAAAATGGCATTTTCAGATCGCTTTTTAAGTATTGCTAACCCCATGGCAGATGGGAACATAAAATCTCCCTAACTGCTTAAGGAGATGCATGCCTGCAGGAAAAAATTTTAAAACTGTTAGCACCTAGGCAGGCATTTATTATCTCCTAGAATACGTCTCTCGAATAGGACTGTGTTCCTTTCTAAGCTATTATAGAAAGGTAAACTGTTCCATATCTCTGTGCAGAAAAATAAATTACTTTGATCACTGCTTCCTCTGCCACCCTTTCTCTATTTTCTATAATAAACAGAAAACCTGGTAGTTTGTGATTAAATCCTTCATCCTTTTCAAGTCCCAAATTTGGGGCAGTATTTCACATTTCTTCCATGACACATATCTCTATTTAGAGTTATGAAAATCTAGTCCATCCACGACTTTTGGAGGTATCTGCTCCTGCTTCTCAGTAGGCATTTTCCTGGCATGCCAAGATCCTGTTACCAGCAAGGCCATATTCTTAGAACCTTAAATAAAATAGGCTCACACACTCACAGTATAAAGTACTTTGGAGAATCTGAACAGGTACAGAAACAAAGAAAATAAAGAGAAATCCTGAACAATGGATCCTTTGTTTCCTATACAATGTCTTATGGATTATGAAACAAAGCTGATTAGTGCAGCTAAATCCCACTCTGCAAACCTCAGCCCAGTCACCCACAGATCTCTGTTATTTTCCTGGGTTTTGACACACCTGTGTAACGTGTCCCATGGAAAAGGAAAATAAAAATCATACTCAGCAAGATCTACTTAACCTGTTAGACAATGTTGTCTTTTCAACCATATAAGCTGTTTCTAATGAATGTGATTTTTTTTTTTAAGTAACAGGGAAATTTTCCCGGAAGACCAGCCCCTGATCTTCAGTAAACTACTACCTACCTATCCTGCTATATGAAAGCAGAATGGGGCAGCTGATATCCCTCTTGCTCTAAATCTGCTTTTACACTCGTGTAAGAGGCTTGTGAAGACCCACATCTTTATTAACCTAGAAACAGCCCTTTTGAAATTAGACTCTGTTTCTGCGGCCTACATTTTCAAAAGGCATGTGCCTAATTTCCGAAAGGTTATGCAATAACTTGATTCCAAGAGACGCCGATGAAAGGCTTTTTCTGAAATATGTGAATATTCAATTAAATGAAAAACATATTACAATCCTGTTGTGGCATTTCTCAGAGGAATGCTGTGGCCTCACAAACTCCTAAAACACATCAAAGAGTATTTACTAAGTGTGCAAATACCTGGTATAAATTCAGACACCAGTTACAAAAATCCACTAGAACCTACTGATTAATGTGAAGCCATGTAGATATAACATCAAAACAATAAGTAAGGGAGGATAAAAAAAGAAATGAATTAGCTAAAATTTCCTTGATCAGTCACTGTTTCTAACAGTGACCAGTAGGTGTTGTCTTTCCAGAAATATTCCTAGATCACATCAGAGATCAATGCAGAGTGCAACAGAGAAATATACTTTAGAAAGTCCATGAGACCTATTTATTTGCAACAAAAAATAAATATACACATTTTCCCAAAACAGCCACTGCTAATTTTTTGTTTTGGGGTGAGAGCAGTGTACACTGAGAATGTTTCCTTCCTCCCCACCCATCTATTCCAACACTAACATCCAGAAAGATCAAAGCTTCAGTGAAAGGCCTAGTGAAAACAGAACCAGATCTCCAAACAGTAAGGCTCACTGGTCTCTGATGTCATAAGATATTATTATGCAGAACAAAGGAGTTCCATAGAAAGGGTTTTTTTTTTTGTTTTCTTGCCCTTTCCTTTCTTAAGTGACAGTGAACAAGCCTCCATTTGTCAGAGAGAAGCTCAACTGTAATATATGATGGGATGAGGAAGGGGAGAGCAATCTGAGGTCTCTGACATTATGTCACTATACCCCAGGCTACCTTTCAATAATATGAATCCTCAATGGGAGCCTCTGACCTTGGCAAAGCCACTGATACCAGCCTATTTACAATTCCTGCTATTGTACACTCCTAGATGCCAACTCCCGAAAACAAATATATTTAAGTATGAAAAAATGTTTGCACATGCGACTCCTTTCCCTCCAAAAAAAATGAGAGAAGTATATTAACAGAAGGGAGGAGGGACAAGAGAGAGGAGAAACTTATAATGTAACTTTAAATTTTTTTGTGTGTAAATATCTTAAAAATGAGTTACTCAGCCTTTTACATGCTGACTCAAGCACAATTTTGATAAGAAATCCAAAGCCATTTGCAGAATTTTCATTTTAGAAAATCATATATTAGGATCTACAATGTCTGCCCATAAAATGCCCAAGACTGACATTAGAAGAAATTATGAATACACAGTGGTAAAGTTCTTGATATATATTCTTCATATAGGCCTTGTAGGAAACAAGTAAATATATTCTTAATACTCACATAAGACTTTGCAAAATCTGAGAGACATATGTTAGGATTCTCCATACATGTATGTAAAAATCATGGCTCCCGCAAACAGAAAAGACATGCCTAAATTAATATTTTATATATATATAGAGATAATAAAAACTGCTACCAAAATACTTAGCTAAAATTGCATTGATGCTATGCATGAAACATTTTTATGAATTAATTTTTTTAGTTCTTAAAGATCTTTTGATGCTTTTTTCTACTTTAGAAGTAACTGTAGGTGTAAAGAAAAAAAAAGCAAAATAATGGCAAAATAACCAATAAAAATCTGTCCTTGTTTCTGCCAACCCTCAGCATCATTAATAACTTGAGAAGATAGTTTCACGAAAGGCAGGCAAAACATGCACATCAAAAACACCCGACTCATCAGTACGTGTAAAAAATGTGGCCACGTCCTGTGAACTATAACATTACTTTTCCAAGTCCAATTTTAGCAGATATCATCAGTAGTCTTCCAGATCACTTCAGGGTCAGTTTAAAGCTGAAGGTCAGAGAAGTTCAGAGAGGCTGGAAATGCTGACATCAAACTAGACTGGGGGAAAATCTGCATTACTGAAGAGAGCCTAGGGGTTGTGTGGGAGAGAGGGAGAAGAGTCCAAGTGGCTACAGAAGTTATGAGGAGAAGGCAAGAAAATAATCTAGGCCTCTTGCATTGCTTCCTACGGCAGAGTGAAGGAGTTTTTTGAAAGACTCTCGTGAGATTATCCATTGGATTCCTGCTCCTGCACGCTATTGCAACTTCCCAAAACGAACACATTTAAGGATGAAAAAAACGTTTTTTACATGTGATTCTCCTGTCCCCCTAACCAGCCCCCCCCCCCATGAGAGAAATGCATTAATGGGAGGAGAGAGGAAAAAGAGAAATTTAAAATTTAACCTTAAATTTTGGGTGTGAATACCTTTTAAAAAATGGGTTAATTGGCCTTTTACATACTGACCCAAGTACAATTTCAATAAGAAATCAAAAGCAATTTGTGGAATTTTCATTTAGAAAGACCTTCATGTCTCAGAGGCATTCTGGGCATTATAGTGTTATTCTTAGAGCTTTTTCCTTCAAGAGTTGGTGTATTCTCCCAAGGCAGAAGCAGAGTGGTGGGGCCTGGGGTGGGGGTATGTGTGAGAAGAGGTACCAGGGGTTTCTCACCAAAGTTTCTGATAACTAATTTGTAGTGTCAAAAGGGTAATTGAGGATACTATGGTAATATAATCTGTGGAAATAAGTCAAACTCCAGAGGGGTTTTGACTCTGGTGGTGCATCCTCTTTATTTCTAAAAGTATTTCAAGTTTAGGACATACAGTACCATATGGCTTCAGGGATTTAGTCTTGTCTCCACTGAGATCAGCACCCTTCCCATGCCTGCATAATAATAACAACTAATAATAATAATAATGATAGCCCTGGTGAGGAAATGTCTTCTACCAATGCAAGCTGGCATCTTTGCAACTGAGAGAACTACCAAGATCAGTAATAAGTTGGACAACTTGTTTAGTATATGTCTGATTTGAGATTTGACCCAGATCTTCTTGGCTTTCAGGTCAGTGATGCCATATTTACAGCATGTGTATTTGTGTTATTTTTTAAAACATTTACGAAATGCTTTTCTTAAAACAGTAAGTTAGGTAAACGGCACAAATATTATCATCCACATGTTATAAATGTGGAAACCAGGTCTCAGAGAGCCAAAATTCATAGTCAAATTGCTAGTAATTTTTTAAGAATTAGGATTTGAAACCAGGATATTCCTACTACGATGATTCCTACCCCCAAAAACCAACCAAACAAACCCCCACCCCGCTAAACTCTCTCTTTAGTCTTTGTGAGTTGCTTGCCCACTGGCAGCCTTCAGGTAAAGAACTTCTCCACATTTACCTAGTCTGGTTGTCATAAAAAATTCACCAGTCATTTTGAGGTGAAGCCTTTCCAACTTGCTGAGGCCTTCTAGAGTGGGGTCTCTGTTGGTACAATCTCCAAGAACCCAGCTCACCTCCATACCATCAGAAAACATGGCAGGACTTAAGTGAAGGTAAGAATCTAGGTGGGAATTATAACAAAAGAAGGGATATTTACAGAAGGCCATAAATTTTGTATTAGAACTAGTACTTTGGCTTACATATTTTACAGAAGAGGAAACTGGTTGAATATTGTATATTGATTTAACAGTGGAAAGGAATCATACCACGTTATACTTTTGAATTAACCTGGTGTAGTGGCAATTTGGATTTGAAGATGTTTCCTACCCATTAATAGGCCATGTGACCTGCTTACATCACAGGAAGCCCAAGTCACATGTGGTGGGAGGAGCTTCCTGACAGGAAAAGGAAGTTATGTCATAGGAAAGAGAGATTGAGAGAGAGACAGAGAGAGACACACAGAGAGAGACAGAGACAGAGGGAGAGAGACAGAGAGACAGAGAGACACAGAGAGATTGAGAGAGACAGAGACAGAGAGACAGAGAGAGGCAGAGAGAGAGACAGAGAGATGGCCACCCTCATGATTGTTACAACTGAACAGGTTGACTCTGCTGTACTGTTTTGGGGAAGGTGAGAGAGGTCTTGGGATGGCGAGGCTCCAGCCTGTGATAGGGTGTTTCAAGTTTCTTGCTGTTATGATAAAGTGGGCTGACTGGCTGTGGGAGCTGAACATTTGGTTATGGGATATGATTCTCTGGTGTTTGAATAAATGTTATACTTCTTTTACCTTCTATATGGAGAGTCTCTTATACTTTGCAATACAGAACTACACAGGCATATTCACGATTATTGTTTATTATGTTTATTGCCTATGTTTATTACTGATACACCTGGCTTTATTATGTTTATTGCCTATGTTTATTACTGATACACCTGGCTTAGATGGACTACATCCTCAGGTATTGAAAACACTGGAAGATGTGATTTCTAAGCTACAGTTAGCGATCTCGAAAAGTCTTGGCAAATGAGAGAGGTGCCATAGGGAAGAATAAATTATCTCAATTTTAAAAAAGGCAAGAAAGGAGAGTCTGAAGACTATGGGGTAATGAGCTTACCTTTGATTCTTAGCAAAAATTTAGGACTATACCTTAAGCAACTCCCTACAACATAGACATATCCTACTTTGTATGATAAATTTTGGTTATGGACGGAAGCTTTTAAAGAACACTATGGTTAGCAGAATTATGGAGTAGGAGAGCTGGAAGGAACCTTAGGAAACATCTAGTCTAACTCTCTTCTTTTACAGACTGAGGGATCACGGCTTAAAAAAGCTAAGTGAGTTTCCCAAGTAAGTAAGTTTCTCACAGTAAAGGGGAGGGCCTGGACCTACATAGTACCTAGTCCAGTGATTCCTAAGACTCTCTTTCCACTTAGAATAAATGGATAATATTCATCTAGAAAAGGAAGCAAGAGAGAACAGTGATCAAGGTAGCAGAAAAAAGGGCAAAAAGGTGAATGGAGAAGAGAAAATGGTTTTATGACGGGTTTGGGGAAAGCAAAGCAAATATGATATATGGACACCATCATTGCTGCTGTCTCCCTTCACAATTCAGGAGGAAGGTCATAAGGCTATGTTCACATTAACATGTCTGGTTCAACTCTACTGTTTGCCGAGCCTAATCCTAACTTTCAATCTTATGACCTACTTCTTTGTAGTTCAAAGGCTTGTTAAATTCTTATCGAAAGAAAAAAAAACAAACCACACCTGTCTCCAAGAGTCAAAGTTATAGTAAAGTCTTTCTGAATGAAGCAACTAAGGAGGTAGCTCTCCAAGAAAAGTCATGGTGCAGAACTATCTGCTTCATGCTCACTTAGTAGAGAACCTGTTAAATCTGAGCATGGAAACAGGGGTTTATGTGTTAACACTGTACACTGATATCAAGGGACAGCTAAAGAACTTGAAGGAATATGCTTGCTTCGCTATTATACTACTCATATAGACCACTAGCCACCTAGTGTTATAGTTGCATAGAGCATGTCCAATTTCAGGCTAGAGAGAGTGGGTAGATTAGATGACCTCTTGAAGTGGTGTAGACTGAGCAAGAATCTGGTTACTGTATGACCCTGGGGAAGACTCTTAGCCTCCTTAAATCTCAATTTTCTCACCTGTAAAGTGAATTGCATTAGACAGCCTTAAAGATTCCTTTTCTCTTTATGATTCTATGACAGACTTCAATTTCCCTATCTGCAAAATAAGGAAACTGAAATTGGTTACAAAAACATAAATCAGGATATTGGGTACCAAATAATACTTAAGGTTCCTTCTTCTGCTAAAATCACATGCTTTTTGGTTCCATAATGAAAGATTTCTCTCTCGTAACAACATATTTGGTTATTTTTTAATTTTTTAAATATATTTGGTCGATGGATTTTTAAAAAATGTACTTAGGAACTATTGGAGTGTTTAGATTTATTTAAAAAATCCCTTTAAAACTCAAATATGTTGCAGAGTATTTTTGGCAAGAGATTGGGATGGGGACAGAAGAAAACATATAGCAGAAAATATGAGTGGAAAAGTGATCAACTCTAGAAGACTCACTTTGTGGGCTGTTAGCACAGTATCTGGAAGAGCAGGCATTTAATAAATGCTTATTGACTTGATCTAATGGGAACTAAATCATGAAAGTACACACATAGACTCAATTTTAGATCTCCTGTCATTTAACACAGTCTTCCAAAAGCTCAGGGCTCGGTCATGGAACAGAAGGGTTCCTACTTTTTTCTTAAAAATCTCCTAGCATCTTTAAGATTTTTAACATTTTGCCAATACTTACTTTATAGAACTATTTTTAAACAGTTTAGTATCACAACATCCTTTTTTTCCTCTCTCCTAGAATACTGTAGAGAGCAAAAAAAACAAAATGGGAAGGCAGTAGGGGACAGGGTGGAGAGCTGAAGGTCGCCTGGGGTAACAGGTGCTGACTCAGACAGACACATTATTAAGTTTCTTCCGTGACACAGCATTCTAATCTGTACAGACAACACCGCACACATGTGAGTCAGTGAAAGATGAAGGCGGGGGGGAAGGGCAGAATGCAAACTAGTAATGAGCAGATGACATTAAACAAAGCTAAATGAGCAAATTACATTAAGCAATGTGAATGCTTTGTCTATTTTAGTAACTTTAAGCTGGCTTTTTTTTTCTTCTTTTAAAGTACATCACAGAACCAAAAAGTGTGTGTAACTAATCTTGCTTATGTGGGGTCTAGGTTTTGAAGGGCTTTCCTATCACATGCTAAATGACTCACATGATGATGGTGAAGACAGAAGTTTGGTTAGGAGCCTTCCTGCTTCATTGGATATGCTTGGCAATATCATAATTGTCAGCTGACACCTTGATATTTTCTAGCTCTATGGAATGGGCGCTGCATAATAACTTGCCCCTTCCTTGATGAGCTTCTGTCAGAATCTCAGATAAGGGGGCTTCAATGAGTCATGGGACTAGATTAAGTTTCTGGGCTAGGGGAGTATAAAGAACACCATATTTTGAGTTGAAGAACTTCAGTTCAAATTCCAATTCTGCAATTTGCTATATGTGTGACTTTGGATAAGCTATGTAACCTAAGACTCTGTTTCCTCAACTGTAAAACAAGGGGGTTGGACTAGATGATCTCCAAGATCTCTTCAACTTCTATTTCTATGATATTAACTGTCTCCTAAGCTAGGCATCTCAAAGTCAATGTATCTCATCAACCAGGATCATAACCTTGCTGTTATCCTTGAATTCTCATGCTTCCTTACCTCAGATATCCAACCAGTGGCCAAGTGTTGTTAATTCTGCTTCTCTAGCATCTCCTGTATCTGTACCCATCTCTCTACTTACGCTACTACCACTCTAGGTCTCTTAATTACTCCTTCTCCTTAAATTTCTCTCTCTATCCTCCCCTCTTCTCTATTTCTTTCTCTTTTCTCCCCCTCTGTTGTCTTTCCCTCTCTTCTCTGAATTTTGGACTTCCCTATATCCTCATGTTGAGATAGACCCCAACTGAGTCCTAGGAAAAGGTAGCTCAATGTCATCCTATTTAAGGAAAGACTTATGTCTTAATATTCTTTGGGTTACTATTAGAGATCATATATGCAACTTATAAAAGTACTTGTGATCATATGTATTTTTATATTGAGAAAAAATGTCTCTCCTCACCTCTGCAACAAATCCATGTGCTCTCTGGCCATCATTAAATTCTGCTCCCCACCTCAATCAAAATTGTCTACTTACTCAGTACTATACAAGCTGCCCAATGTTTTCTCAACCATTGCGACAAGGATCCCGAGTTAAAAAGTGTACTTCTTTTGATACAGAGAAACATGGGGAGTGTTAGTAACAGAATTGGGAGAGAAAAATGAGTATTATTTTTAAAAGCTGTCACATGCCTATGTAACTAGTGTCATCTGAAAACAGTAAACATGGATGTAATTATACAGTCTTCTTTTAGGAACTAATGAAAAATTTGAAGAGAATTTTTCTTAGTCTTCTAATATTTATTATAAACTAGATCAAGATCTGCAGAGAATGCTTAAGAAATATAACCACTTACTGCCTCTATTTTAAATGAATGTTTTCTAGTGAATCAAAGTAGAATCTTTCATAGGAAACTAACAGGAAATCTGAAGACACAAAGAAACAAACACTATGTGTTAAAAAACACATAAATGTAAATGAAAAGGAACTGAATTCAAAACTAAATTTTGCTTCAATAGAATGTAAGCTACTTGAGAGCAGGGTTTTTTTGTCTTTTTTATCCCGAGAACCTAACAGTTCCCAGCATAGAATAAGCACTTAATAAAAGCTTGTTGATTGATTTAAGAGAAAAACACTTGTTTTGTCCTGTTTGCTTCATAATTATGAACACCTTATATGTCTCATACCATTGTCCTCCTAATCACCAAAGCCAACTGCCTTTTTCTTCTCCCTTGACTATTATACAAAATTTGGAAGTCAACTGAGTTTTCTTTTTAGTATTATGGATTCTGCCTCTGAATGACTCCCAGCTGACCCTTCTTTTCCATTCTCAAACTTAACAGGACCTTGTTACCTCTTGCCTGAACTATTATAAAAGCTTCTAACTAGTATCCTTTCAATCCATCTCTGAGACTCTAAGTTGCATGAAGCCAGGAGCCTTGTTTCATCTAAACTTTCTGTCTCCCTCAGAGCTCAGGCTCAGTGTTTGTTCCACATTACTTATTTCCATTCTGTCTGCTCCTAATTCCATACCTTTGTACATACCATTTCCCAATGGTGAAATTCTTCTCTTTCTTTAAGGTCCAGCTCAAGAGATGTCTCCATGAATTCTTCCCCAACTCCATTTCTGAGCCCTCTTCCCCCATCTAGAGTTGGTTTATTTCTTCTCCAAATACTCATGTCTCTTTGTCTACTGTTTGCTTACTCCTATCTACTTATTTGATTCTAATTTGCCATATACAGTTATGTGTGTATATGTATACACATATATGTACATGTACATCCACAAATAAGCACACATCAACCCTCCCATCCTCTTCTCCAGTAAACTGTAAGCTCCCTGGGGTCAGGGAATTTTTTTCATACCTTTATTTTCTGTGTCCAGTACAATGCCTTATGTATAGTAGGTATTTGGTAAATGTTTTATAAAAGATATTTTCAGTGACCTTTGTTTAAGACAATACATGCATTTTCAATATCATCTTATTCATTTTGATTGATTTCTTAGTTTGGATAAGGAAAAATTCCATCCTCATTTCACAGATGAGAACATGAAGGTATAGAAAGGCTAAATGATTATCTAAGGCCAGACAATGAATTAGTGTTATGGCCTGTGAATGTAATCTGCTGATTTTTAGTCTAGTGTGCCATCCTTTTCTAGCTAGGGAACATGATCTGTGTCTGTATTTGGAAAGAGAGGTCAGCTACATCAGTACAAGTAGAGTCAGGAAGTCAGGAAAGTTCCACCATAGAAACTCAAATAACCCTAACAAAATTTGGAGAAGGAATATGGAATGTTATAAAATGGGCTTTGTAGGTTTAAACCCGGGAGAGGAGTTACCAAGGGGGCAGAGTTGCATAGTGGATATAAAGCTGGCTCCAAAGTCAGGAAAAGCCACGTTTTAGCTCTTTATCTGTCATTGGCTGTGTGACCCTGGGTAAGCTTAGACAATGCTCTAAATACCCAAATTTCACAATGGCTACTGATCTGCATTGGTAAGAGGGAGTTTTCTCCAGGGAGAGATCTCTATACTGATGATACTACAGGTATGAACAAACAAAAAACTTGTGAAATGATCCTATGTATTAGAATTCAGATGATTTGAAGTTATGATTATGCAAGACATGGTCATTTGTTCCAGCCCAATGGAAACATGCAGTGTGAATTTGAACAATTATTCAGACTAATCACATTATATGCACTAATAACACAACAGCTGCATCTAGCCTGGGAATGCTATGAAGCAAGGTAAAGGTGAGGTCTGCTTTTCTTAAGAGAATGAGAAGTGACTGAAAAGTCTAAAAGTGGACTTCCTTCTTCATTCACAGTCTGCTGTTCTCACAGTCACTCTCTTCCTCAAAGACAAGACTATGAAGTTACAATTTCAGGAGGAAAAAAAAAGAAAATGAAAGACAAGGTCGTCAATTATCTTACTACAGAATGTTAAATTATGGGATATGGTATTACTAGTAGATAAAATAAATTTCCGCTTTGCAAACCATCAAACACACAGACATCTTACCGTCAAGGACAACGCCATGCAGACAAAGGTAAACTTCTTTATGTGTGTTGCCGTCACTGTGTTGCTAGTGCTCACCAGTTTATTGCTGGGATTGTTCTAGGAAGAGAAAAAGAGAATTAGTACTAAAAATACCAACGGGCAGCCACTGGATTTCTGGATGTTTCTATTTTACTCCCACAGTGTCACTGAAGTCTCAGCCATGTGCTGTTCTGACTGCACTACGTTTCATCCTGGGATGACTTAAGGGTGACAGAATTTAGAATCTTAAGACTTGGGTGGGACCTGAGAGGTCTCCTAAACTATCCTTTCCCATCCCTGCCAGGCAGTCACCAACGGTTATATCTTCCCCTCCTCACATTACCTGGTTTCACACATAATGGGTACACATGTTGCATCTGCACAGTAGATTACAAACTCCTTGAAGGCAGGGACTGTTTTGTTTTTGTATTTTTGTATCATCAGGTATGTGAGGAAGAATGTGTTAAGTAGAGTCTGACTGGAAAAGAGTCACATGTTTTGAAGTGTATCAGGTCCTATGGGGAGGGTACTAATATTCCACCATCTCGCGCATGAGTGTAAGAACGGGGGGAGGGTAAAAGCATTAGGTGCTTACTATGCGTAAAGCACTGTGTTAAATAAGCACTGGGGATACGAAGAGAAAAGTAAGACAGTTCCTGTTCTCAAGGAGCTTATGTTCTAATAGAGAAAAGCCACACATAAAGGAGGGTGCAAGTCAGATGGAAAGGTCCCATAATTCTCAGGGTCAGAGGGTAGGGGTTGATTCTTTTAACATTATTTCCATTGATAACCATCTATTTCTGATACTGAGCCATCTGACAGCGCCAATGGGACAGTGGGAAGGAGAACCAAGTATTCATTAGTTATGGCCCTTGATGAGGCTGGTAGCAGGGCACATCTCCATAAAGGATGCCTCCTGGATGAAAAGAAGCAGGGCTGGGAGGAGGAGAAGAAGAGGGAGAGGGAGGGAGAAAGGGAAAGAGAAAGGGAGAGGGAGGGGGAGAGGAAGGGAGAGAGGGAAAGGGAAAGAGAGGGAGGGGGAAGGAGGGAGGGAGAGAGAGAAGGGGAAAGGGAGGGGGAGGGAGGGAGAGAGAGAGAACGAGAACAAGAGAGAACACAGGGTTCTTGGTCTCAGGGTCCTGCGCTGTCTCTTTGGCTAGCTTGGCTTGCCTGTCCTATCAGTGGCAGTTGGTATTGGTAGGGATGGTGGGCTGCCCCTCTATAGGGGTTGTTCCCCTGGATGGTGGCTTCAGGACCAGGCTAGATGGAAGGTTGTGGTCATGGGGGCCACTGCTATTCTTGGAGCTTTGATACTTACTTGCCTATTGGTGGCAGTTGGTTAAATGAGTGACTAGGCGGCCCAACTGCCACAAAAATCATTTTATATATATATATATATATGTATACGTATAAATATATATATATATATGTATACATATGTATACGTATACATATATATATGTAAATATGTTTGTCTGCCTATCTATCTACGCAGGCTCATCATGAATATAATTAGTCACATAAATGGCTAATATAAACAAACCCTTTGGAACACTTGGCTCCACTAATTCAGCCTAATGAAGTATACACAATCAGGGTTATTAGATGTTCCATTTCGAATATAAGCTAGGTATTAAAGGAAATCGAAAGCTAAGATAATTTCTTCTCCTCTTTCTTCCCATTACCTGCCCCAACAGCATGAATGTGAAAATGATTGCAATTGCTTTAGATTCTTAGCTGAGATACATCTGCTCCTCTAAAGAACAGTTACTACAGTGTATCAGAGAATAGTCTAAAGGGTAGGACATTTCCATCTCCATTTTAAGTCAAGATCAAATATGTATTTGTGATGACTCAGGTGGCTAACTATGGAAATGAGATATCTCTGGGGTTAACACCTCTGCCATAAAGTATTATGGAAGTCTTGATCTTAGCAAATAGGAGCCAGTATTGCGGCAAAGGATGGCCTGGCCAAGGTTCGTTCCCATGTAAAATATACTGCCTCAGAAGGTGGCTTTGATTTAGGATGAACTGGAATCCTCCACATTTTAGTTCCATGTGTCATAATATGTAATGAATGCCAGACCTTCATTCTACATAATACTACACTTCTCAGACAAAAGGGGACCTTACTGGCCTGGTCATTCGAGTCAGATGCACTACTGTTTCTGAAGGAGTTAAGTCACTGAGTGCCAAAGTGCTCACTGTACTGGTGGGCGTCACCTGGTCTGATCACTATATTATAAGCCTTAAAAGAGGTAGCCAGGTGTGTGAGAAAGATTACGGCAATAAGGCCTGACCAGAAAACAACTAGAAGTTTTGGATTTGGGATCAGTTCTTGTATGGAACTGTTAGTGAGGAAGAGCCCTAACAAAGTCAGGGAAACTCATTCTGATTTCATGATCATAAAAATCATATTAAGAGGGTAGAATGTGGCAAAGCATAAAATGCAGAGATTTTTAAAGTTCTTCTACTTTTATCACAATTGTCAAAGATATTTTACTTCTTAAAATGAGAAAGATAGAGTCAGAGAGATGGAGACACAGGCAGAAAGAGAGAAGTAACAGACAGATGGTGACAGAGACAGAAACAGAAGGGTAATGTGATGTAGTATGAAAGCTGGCCTTGAAGCCCTGAAGACTCGAGTCCCATCCCTGACACACAGTGGCTATGTGATGCTGAGCACATCACAACCCCTGAAGACTCTATGCAACTGTCTAAGACTGTAAGTTAACCAGTTGGTCAACAAGCATTTATTAAATGCTTACTATGTGCCAGGCTCTGTGCTAAGTGCTGGAATAACAAAGAATGGCAAAAAAACTAGTATCTGCCCTCTAGTAGCAGGTCTAATGGGCAAGACAAAATGGCAAGGGGCAAACTGCATTGGCCTGAGTTTCTTCACGTGGGAGCTTGTTATGCTAAGGAAATCATAGCTCCAGTCCTTGTTCTATCCTTAAACTGTCTGCTCTACTGAAAAAGGAATTCTGCTTTATATTGAAAAATGACAAGCATAGCTAATCCCTAGAGTCAACACTAGCCAACAGTCCTCTCAGTGTGCATCTAGCTGCTTTGGGTGAAATTGTGAGAACAACTCTCTTACTCTCTAATGTGTGAGTAAGCCAAAGATTTGAGCTGCCAATACAGTAGAGGCAGTCTCCATTATGGTGAATGAGCAGCAATATTCACATATATGGAACTGGTTACAGCTTAATGGAATATTTAGAAACAATGGGTGGGGTTTTAGAAGGATTCTAAATAACAAGAGTTTCTGGCTGGAGGTGTGCTTGTTAAAAGGACTTTTCAAAGCTTTCATCCCCTGGGCTTAAAAGTGAGTGACACAATATCATGAATAAAACAATGTTTTTCTTGGATCCATTGATCAAAACCCTACAGTGTGTGTATTGTTCAGTTTTATTATTTCGTAGTGGCCAAAAACCATTTTAAATGAAACATTCACGGTTAGGAGGCTTTGACATTTTAGTACTTTCTATTCCAGCAGGTTAAGTTGTCATTTAATACTCTCTGAAAGGTAGAACTGAAATCTTTATTCTGATGGATTTCCTTAACAATATAAGACCCCATCTACTCCTCTACCCCACCTCTAATTTCTCCACTTCTCCTTTTGGTTTTCCAAATCTATTCTGCACACACATTTTCTGTCCTAAAATTACTTCTTGCCAGGGATAGATCATCCAGTTTTGTTCACTCATATCATTATTCCATAAAAATGTAGATTTTGCCAGATGATGCATTTTAACCTAGCCAGTTTATAGTAGCCAGAATTGCTTTTTAAGCTGTAACTTTGATTCTCTTTCACTCAAATCACTTTCTCCTTGCTCTCTGAGTGAATTACTATTGTTATGAGTGGGAATGAGTCTGGAGCTGGCATAGGAAACCCCTGATGAGGAGGCCCTCCCTCCCTAACTATGCAGACAGACCTTTTCCCCTCTAAATCTTGGGAGTCTAAGACAGTTTCTGTGACTTGCCCAGGGTCACAGAGCCAGTATGTGTCAGGGTAGGACTTTAGGCCGTGTCTTTCTGATCTTAATGTGTAGGCTCTTCTCCATTTTTGACCCTCTGTTATTTCTTCCTATTGTTACAAGTAATCAAAATTCGATTTGTGTAGAAATCTCTCTACAGAAGGATCTCTTCAGCCCATTATCCTTTTTAGATGCTTTCTGAGGTCTTTCTCATTATCTTTATTTTATAGGGGCAGTATGAAAGACAACTCAGTTGTCAATTATTTGTGATAATTCAGATAGCCCAGGCTGAGGTTTGCTCATTTTAAGTCCTGCACGCTATTCCAAGAGGATTAAAATTTTTTTATTTTATTCTGAACTTAAGAAATAAAACAAGCATTTCTATAACACAGCAGAACAGGAAAAAAAAAAGATGACTGTACATGAAACTGCAAATCTATTATCTACAACTTGCTATTCCTTTTAAATGTAAATGCTTGAAGATCACAAGGGGGCAGGGCTGCAGGTTGCTCTGGCCCCATCTTCTTTAGTTTTATTTCACTTTCTATGTCCACAATCTACAAAGGGCTGAAAGGATGGTTAGATTCTGTGGCTCTGGAATCAGTTAGGTCACCTCTGATATTTCTTTTATTCTCAGAAATGACTTCTTGGGAATTAACTCCTGGCATAAATAACAGAGTCAGCAGTAAGATAGGACAGCTCAAAAGCAAATACCCTTTGGTTATTTTTAAAGAGGCCTACTATCCAGGACCAGGAAGGTGACAGTCCTGCTGTCTTCTGCCCTGGGCAGACCAGATCTGGATTTCTGGGTTCAGTTGTAGGTGTCACATTTTTAGAAGAACATCATCGGTAAGTTGGAGAACACCCAGAAATAGGCAACCAGGATGGTAAAATTTGCCTGAAGAGTATGGCATATAAAGATGAGCTGAAGATATTGGGGATGTTAAACCTGAAGAAGGGAAGCTCTGAGGAGGCCATGATAGCTGTCTTCAAGCAGCTGAATGGCTTCCATTGGAAAGAGGAATTCAATATGTTATGCTTAGATCCAGAGGGCAAATCTAGGAGCCACATACATATGGAAGCTGCAAAGAGACAGATTAAGAGTTGATGCTGGGAAAAACTTAATGATTATGGCCATCCCAAAATGAAATGGACTGCCTTAAGAAGCTGTGATGAACGCCGCCTCTCTTGAGTTCTTTACACAAAGGCTGAATGAGGACTTTCTGGAGATGTTGGACAGTGATTTTTTTCTTTGGCACTGGTAAGACCAGGCCGCTTGAGAGGTCTCTGCCAACTGGAACAATTTGTGACATACAATCACATTAACTATGACCTCTTATCTCACAGGAGCAGGGTAACGTTATGGATAATGACATAAACCTCTGCTTTAAATTCTTACCAAAAAAATGCTCCACAAAAGCCAAGGTTCCATTGCTCCTCATTAACACTGGTAATAGCTTCGAATCAGTTCGTTATGGGTACCCATTTCATGTTTGATTCAGGGCAGATTATTTGTACCTACACAAGATTCTTCTAAAATCTAGCCAACTTGATAATGAGAGGACTCCAAAAGTAGGATATGCCTCATCCATTTCTGGGTAAGTGGATATTGCCACTAAGCGTTTTCTTGGGTACACATCTACTAGGTCAAGACCCAAAAGTCATGGCTGTGCAAACTAAAAGCACAGCTCCACAGAGATACATTCATGTGCTAACAGCCCAAGGACTAAATGTATGTTGCAGCTCTATTTCTGAATTTAAGTCCTGGCTTCTACCCTCCCCTGTGCAATGCAAGGTCAAGGAAGTATTTGGTTTAGATAATAATAGGGATAGCTGACTTTTAGATAGTGCTTTAAAATTTACAAAGTGCTTTGCATACATCATCTCATTCAATCTTCATGGCACCTCTGTTGATCTCTAGTTACCTATGCAGGAATCAATAGTATACTAGCAGAATTCCAATATTAAGGCCCCCAACTCCCCTTGCGAACTTTGAGTATCTAGGTTAGTTTCCTCATAGGAGTAACCTAAGGTGATTTAATAGAGAGCCACAGGGATAACTGCACTATGAGGATGTTTTATGGTTCCTGAAGAAAAATCCTTCTCAATTACCTAGCAACCAAGTCTGGGCCTCTAGATTAGAACTGTGACATGACCAAAATACTGTCATAACTTTGCTACTCAAGGTGAAATTGAAAGGATCAGGGTCATGTGGGGAGTGAAGGGGGAGAGCAGAAGACAGGAGAACAAAGGGGAGAGAGGTGAGGAGGGATGGAGAAAGGGGGAGAGAGAGACATTAAGGGAGAAGACTCGAGATATACTCTACACCACAGGCACTCACCTTGTCAAAAGCGGGATAGACGGCTCGAATTTCAGTCAGCCAACCATATGGCATGTGACCCACAGGGTATGTAGCTGTCAGAATTGCCACTGCCTAGACAGGAAGAGTCAGCAGACTTAGTCTGGGCATCAGCAAAGGTGCCTTCAAAAGCTGTCCTTTGAGATGTTACAAAATGAATGTTTCAGGTTTAGCAATTTTGAGACATCACACCTCGTTGGGAGATTAACTCTTTACAAACAGTAAAGAGAAGAAACTCTGTTCCCCTAGACTGTTTTTCAGAGGTACAAAATGCAGTTAAAGATTAGGCATAGTCCCTACGCTAGCTAACCTGGGTTTCAGGACATCAGGTTCCAATAGAGAAATAAAAATCAGTTCCTTTTGCCTTCACCTGTTAAAATTACCTTAGAACATCTTGTCATCAAAGCCAAAGATCACCATGAATTTTTGCAAAATCTTTGCTATCATGAGAATTTTAAAAGGAAACCTTTTCTAAGGAAAAGCAATTAACACCTTGAACATTTTAGCTTTCTTGATTGTTTTATGAAAGAGGATTATATAAAAAAAAAGAATTATAGCGCCACTAAAAAGGGATCTTTGGAGCAGCAGCAGCTTTTGAAACTCATTCATCCATTATCTGAATTGGGTCCAACAGGCAGTTTGCAATATTGACTTTTTCCACATCCTATCTCATTTGTTTAAGAAATCTGGCAATCTATCCCTGTAGAATACAATCTAAGCCCTGACTTAACCCCAGGGCAGGAAAAAAAAATAACCCTTAAATTTCAAGTTCCTTTTTGCTCTCTGGCTAATCTTTACCTTGATGTCATCTTAATGACTAGAACGATTACATTGGTGGAAACAGCTAATGTTTGACCATGGCTTTGCAGTCACCAACCTGTTCAATGTAGATCATTTCTAAAGTGCATTAGAAAATTAAATTTTTTTTTCCACCAGAAAATCATGGCTTATCTCCATGGAAATGAGAGGTTATTTTTCATCCTAGGATCACAGATTCAGTTCTTCCCCCTCGTTTTAGAGCTGAGGAACTAAATGACTGCTCAAGGTCACGTGGCAGGAAAACTGATATCTGAATGTAGATACTGACACCAAATCTGACATGCTTTCCACTGCACCACACTGCCTCAGGTCAGTAACTTAAGGAACAACAACAAAGCTCCCGACCTGACCCATGCTCAAGCTGATTCTAAGTGATTTACTGATTACTACATGCCAGCAGAAGTAACTGAATCAATAGGACAACATTAGTATTTTAAAATTAACATCTGGAATGGTTTCTGGAAAAGTGAATTTTCTAAATAATGGCAACTCACTTGTATGTTGTTAAAAGTTAAAAATAAAAAGTTAACCATTTTTAATGGAAGTTTTTCTAAAGTCCATTAATACTTTTCTGTCTTGAATGTTAAACAGTACTGAGCATATAGTAGTATAGTAGTAGTAGTAGTTGTAGTTGTAGTTGTAGTGGTAGTAATAGTTGGCATTTATCACTTTATGACTTACAAAGTATTTTCTACCCATTATTTTTACTTTATTCTCACAATAACCTCAAGAAATAGGTAAGAGAGATCCCATCATTCCTGTTTTTACAAATATAGGAAAAGAAACAAAGAGATATTAAAGAAATTATTTACTTAAATTGCACAGAGCAAATGGCAGAGTTGGGATTCAAACTCAGACATCTGATTCCAAATCCAGTGTTCTTTTCACTCTACCATGGAGGCTCAAAAAATATTCTAAATGAATGAAATTCAGCTTTTTTTTGGTGACTCAAGACTATGCCATGGTCATCAATTATTGCCCTGGGAGTTAATAGATTCATGCTTCACAAGGGATCCTACACTATGTAGGGAGGCCTGTACATTCATAGCCCACAGTGTTAGGCTTTTAGATTTCCTGGGTCTGTTTTTCATGGGTTTCCCTTGTCCTCATTTGTGTTTCCAGGCTTTCAGATGTCATTTTTTGCACTTGTTTGTAGATTTCCCCATTTGCTTATATGATAGGAAGCCAGATGATCAAATTGGCAAAAAGAACAGAAGCTAAAGTAAAAGTGCAGGAGAGACTGTGGAGCTTGCCTATGAATAAAATACATAAGCTTCAGTATATGGATTTTGTATTTTTTAATTACTTCTGGATTCTTGGATATTGAAATGTTATTGTGTCGTAATTAAATTATGGAAAACTTACTCCATGACTTTTTGCTGTAGGATACAATTTTTTGCCTAATTATAGTGTGCTTTTGAGTTGATAACTGATTAGATAACTTTGGTATGAATGTACAAAGTATTACAGACTTTATGACCTTTGAAAACAACTAGCCCTGAAAACAGTCTCCTTGTTATGGTTAAAAACAAAACAAAAAAATAAAAAACCAAACCTTTCTTTTTTATATCACATTCTTTTTCATCTCGTTATGTGGCCCGGATTCCTTCTGGGCTAATTTAGAAATTGCTTTAATATTTAATTATGCTCCAGATTTTCTTTTCAAGAGATGATGGAATTCCAATTCATGGGCAAGGCTGGCTGTCACATTTTTCTTTATGGGCAACTTGAAATGTGCTTTTGGGAAAGCTGCTGTTACAGAAACCACCCAAGATGAGAACCATAGTTTTAAAAATAAAATCCAGGAACCAACTGGGGCATAAAGGCTAATATGCTCTTGATTTGTGAGGTTGTTTTCCTCCCATGCCAACAGTGAGATGCTTCCCAGTTCATGGAAACTGGCAGGATACAGAGGACAGGATACATGCTGACAAGGCATTTCAGTGCTCAGTCCTGCCCCTTCCTTTTCAAAGCAACATGTCCCGAAATAGTAGTTTCTAAAACATTCAGCCAGCCAACTTCTTTCCTTAAAGAACTGTCGTTACAGAGGACAGAATTAACTCTTCAGAACCTAATGCTGGAGAAGAAATGAAGTAATGTTGTTTTAATCAAACCACACTTCGGAGAAAATGGTTCTGTTCTCTCTCTTTTGAATTATATTTTTTCCAGAGTAGGGTTAGATGATAAGGTAAACAGTCTGGGTGAGACTCAATATTGCTAAAAAGGACACCGTCCATGAGAGACAGGGTGACGTTTAAGGGATGGTACAATGTGGTGGAATGGGAAGCAACAGCTTTAATCCAAGCCTCTCTTGAAATGTTACCTTTCCGTGCAATTATGTGGCAAATGTTACTTTAGCAGCCACAGCAAAAGAGTAATGAACTCATGGGATTAATTCCCCAAACTAGCTGGGTGAACTTGGAAAAACCACCATTTTTTTGGATCTCAGCTTCCTTAACTTTAAAACAAAGGGAAGGGTGTGACGAGATTATTCCTAAGATCCCTCCCACCTCTGAAAAGTCTTAAATGATACCCCGATATCTCCCAGCAGGAAGGTTCCACACTAATTTCTTATTAGGGAATGCATTGACCACCATACATACATTTGTAAATCCTTAACTACTGTTAGAGAGAAATGATGAGCCTACCTCAGTGGCCGCAGAACTGCCCCCAAGGTCACGCGAGACAAAAAGGTTGACGATGGGCCTGCTGATTCGCTGAGTGGCCAGAATTAAAGCCAAAGGCCACCAGAAGCTCAGCATCTTCCTTATTGTAGCATCTCCCTGGGTCAAGAAGTTAAAACAGAAGCTTATTCAACTCTACCTGTAGAAAAGAACTAAAGGTTCAACTAAAAGCCTTTTTTCTTATGACTCTAAGCATCAATCAATTCATTAGTAACCCTTAAAATTTATGGAGGGAACAGAGGTCTCCTTAGGTGAGCCAAGAAACATAGAACATTATGGGAAATTAACTCATACAGTTGGCAAGGCACAAACATCAGGCTAAGTGGATCCAAAATTCTGTTTTCCATGCAGGAAATATGTTTCTTTACCAAGGCCAAGATCTCATTTCCAGCTTGTAATGAAGAATAAGTTTGAAATTGGTCTCTGTTTAATGATGGGACTGTCTGGCCAGTAACTGTGCCATAGGAGGAAGGACATAACAATAATGGGTGTTTGGGGTTTATTTTATATTAAGTGAGTACCTGTCAAGGAACCTAAACCTTAACCTGATTAAGGAAACTATGGGGAAATAAGATGCAGATTCCCAATCTCAGATACCTAATAGAGGTAACTAGTATTATTCAGAACCAAACAGAAGGCAGGTTGAAGGCAAAATAACTTAGTAAAATGTTATCAAGTATGAGATAGCTAAAGCATTTCAAAATAAGTAGTTCCCCACTCTTCTATGCTGCCCATTTTTATGTAGCTTCTTGTCTACTTCCCCTCAGTGAGTAAGTGACATAACCATCTGGGGGTGGGGAACCTTTGACCTCAAGGCCACATGTGGCCCTCTAGGTCCTCAAGTGCAAACCTTTGACTGAATCCAAACTTTACAGAACAAAGAGTGAAGTTTAGATTCAAAGGACCACACTTGAGGACCTAGAGGGCCACATGCGGCCTCATGGCTGCAGGTTCCTACCCCTGTCAGACACTGCCCTATCTCAAACGTTTTTAGAACAATTATTTTTTCTGTTTCTAGATGAGTAACAGTAATGGATTGGTCACTGGAAAGTCATTTTAATTTGGCTATCTTGATAAGAGTAACTGATGTGATGTTATCAATAGCTTGATGTCCAAATAGTTACATTAATTATATAGCTATGGCCTTCCATGCTTTGTGGTATGGTATAGCATAGACATAGTAGACGTAATATTTTATAAAGTATTACCTAAGTTCTTTCACAGTATTAAAATTATACTGAGTCCAGCATGAATTACCAAACTCAGAAACTGGCCTTCTATTTATGTTCTAATTCAGAAGACCCATTATTTGTTGGCATATATAAGACTCTACAATTTGATTACATTCTACCCAACCTTCAAAGGTCAGATCCTTGACGACTCACCCTGATATCTCCTTGATATCTTGATACTATTTAAACCTTCACCAAATATTTCCCAAATTGCTCTTTTACTTGTTTCATACATGTTAATCTTGAACTACTAATGAATTTTAGGTTTCTTGAGGGTGGGGACCATAACTCCCTCTTCTGTAACTGCTACAGTATGTGGTGTAATGTTTGGCACATAATATGTACTAAACAAATTAAAACTGGAAGGCACTGACCCAGCATGCGCTCCTGCTGAGAGAGTCAAGACGTGTGCCACTTCAATCTACTTGTGAATACAAAAACACCACTTACGTGTAGGCACCAACAACTTAAATGATGGCGTATTTTACTTCTTTAAATACAAAATTAATCATTAAAACAGAAGTATAAAGAGGGTACCAACCGATAATAAACAGGGTACCAACCGATAATTTTTCTTCCATGTGAATGTCACTCAGCATCTGGCGTTAGGTTGTGACTAGCTGGGTCATAATATTGAGAGCAGTAGAAATTTATTAAATGCTTCTTGACTAACTGACTGAAGAGAGTACTTTATTAGTCTTAAATACTCCCATACTTGAGGTGGCTCTGTATGTGAGGTCGTTGAGACAGGTATCTGCTCCAATAGATCATAACCTATCCATGGCTATGCAACTTTTGTGACTCTTACCAATGTCCTTCCTGAAGTCTGCCACCGAGAGTTCAAGCAGTCAGTCATCTAACATTTATTAATCACTATATTCTTGGCACTATTCATGGAGTTATCCCTGCTTTTCTTGAAGATGATAATGGAGTCTTCTATTGGTTTTCTCTCAGTCTCACATTTTCATAGAGCTTTGTTATTTATTCCTCACTTATCACTGGTAAAAGCAAAGAGCAAACTGCAAAGTACTATGTAAACGAGCTATGATAATAATACTAAATGTTCTTTTTATACTGATTAAGGCATAAGCTTGCTATCTGGATTCTTCATTTCTATAAGGTTGGAATTAAAGCAACTATTATTTTGCTGCAACATGAGTACAGAGATACTGGTGAAATAGTAGGCAATCACAGCACATGCTCATCAAAACGTACCCCTAGTTCAGGTCCGCTGCTATCTGGGATTATGTCGTGAATGTTCTTGTAGTAACCTAGGCAGAGGGTGGTACAGCGGACAAGTGCTCCCATGTACAAAGAAAGGATTGGAATGAGAAGTGGCTCTCTGCATTCCAGGTGACTATGAAGCAAAATGGCTACAAAAACAACCTGAGAAATTAAGAAAAAACAGTAAGTCAAAGAAAAAATTTAAAATAGTTTTTGCTTGATCTCAAAATAGATGGAGAAAACCTTAACTTTGATACAGACAGAACTGAAACTAGTTAGTCTTGGTTTAGAATGTTTTCCAAGACAAGAACCCTCTGTAATTTAGGGTTAGACAAGAAGGGTATAAAGCAAGAGTCTATGAGTCTTTGTGCTGGATACAGTGTTGAAATCATCTCAAGATATGTCTTCAGAATGAGAGCTAAAATTCTAGGTATGTACCAAAGGATCACTTTTCTGTCTACACAGAGCGTGCAATTATCTTTCTCATTAATATCAATCTGGACAGAATTGTGATTTGTTAACATAATAAATGTTATAAATTGCCTCTGCTAAAGGCTGTACCAGAAGTTTTAGCTGGTCAAAAATACAATGTCCTCTCTCCACCCCCAAATCCTCTCTCCCACCAAGACTAGTGACCATTTGGAACAAATATGTAACATTAAGGGAAGGCCAAAACTGGGAAACTTTCCAGAAAGTTAAATAACTCCCATTAATGAGCCTACAGGCATAATAATAATAATTAATAACAAAATAAGACATTATTATTCACACAAAAGAGCCAAACAGATGGAGCTTACTAAAAATATCACATGAAAATAAAGCCAAGATTAATAGATCTGCTATGTCAGAAAGGTGAAGTACTGGTTGAGGTGACTAGCAAAACAGTATAATTTGAACTATATTTTTTAGTTCATAAATAATGATAAGAATAGCTAACATTTAAATATATTTTAGGGTTTGCAAAGCTCTTCGCAATGCGATGGACATAATTTTCTCTCAATAAATGTACCAGGCCATGGTATCCCAAAAGTGTGACAAAAGCAATAGTAACCAAGAAAGGGCAGTCTCAACTTGAAAAATGCTAATTTTTAAAAAGGGTCCATAAAATAGAGGTACTAGACAACTTGGTGATCCTGATCATAAAGAAAAAACACACGTTAATCCCAGTTACCACAAACATATTGCAACTAAAAGATAAAAAGGAACTTTGAAAAAGGGTATGGTTTGTGATGCCAGGACATTTGTAGACATGAAGGAACTGTGGAGAAAAACCAAAAAATCAAATGGAGACATAGAAAATGCATCTGATCTAAGTGCTTCTCAGAGAAACAATGATAATAAATGCTACTGTTCAAAAAGTGATTTTTTTGTAGTCTGGAAAGACTTTGGCACCAGGATTGCCTTTCTGAGACCTAATGAATGGGATCAAACTTGCCACAGATGCCCTAGAGGAATGAGGGACAAAGGCACTGCTAGAGCATAGTGGTGACAGAAAAAGACTCCCTGGAGGACAGACACTGACTGTATACAATGGCAGAAGAGAACTCTATTATGCATACTGAGCAATGCTCCGTTTTGCCATTGGACTTAATAAAACCTACTACTTTCCCCCAAGTTTGTGGCATTCAAGTGGAAACTAATCATAAGCCATGAACTGCAAACCACAAAGCCATTCTGAAGGACTTCCATCAGACATACAAAATGTGTTATTTGTCTTTTGACTCTAAAATACCCTTCTCTGATGAAATCTGTTCATTTGGTCATTTACTGGGTCACTCACAAAAGACCTGGCCCTGTGTTAAGTTCCATGAGTTGAGGGTACTTGGTTCATATTATTAAATTCCTGGGGTTCTCATAATGTTTTATATATGCATATGTAAAATATGTAATAGTATAATATATTATATGTAATAGAGAAAAGGAAAAGCCAAGACAACTTTAAAAATGCCTGACAAATGAGTTCGGAAGTCTAACACTATTTTTGCCTAGTCACTGGCTTCTATGACACTGCTTTCTTCTGGGTCTCCTTCCACTTCTCTACTTGCTCCTTGTTGGTGTCCTTTGCTGACTCATCATCCTTCTCTCTCACCCTAAGCATGGATGTTGTCTAAGGTTCTGCCCTGGACCCTCTTCTCTTCTCTTTTTTGGTGATCTCATCAGGTCCCAAAGATTCAGTTATTTCTATATAGATTGCTCTCATTTAGACTGGAATTTCCACCAGAATTTCCTATTGGAACCTCAAACTTCATATGTCCGAAATCAGAACTCATTATTTGTCCCCTGCCACCCCCACGAAGTTAGTATCTCCTCCAAACTTCTAAACTTTCTGTTGAGGGCACCATTGTCCTTCCAGTTGCTCATGTTGTAACCTCAGAGTAATCCTCGACTCTTCTATCTCTTAACGTCATATCCAATCAGTTATCCAAAACTGAGTCTATACATCCCTTTTTCTTCACTTGCACAATTAACACCTTCATTCAGGCCATTATCACTTGTCATCTGGACTACTGTAATAACCTCTTAATTGTTGAATCTGCTTTCAGCCTTTCCCTTCTCCAATACACCCTCCACATGGCTGCCAAAATAATTTTCCCTAGATAGAGGCCTGGTCATGTTACTTCTCTGCTCCAAAATCTCTAGTGGCTATCTACTGCCTCTAGGATAAAATACTAAAATAAATAAAAACCATTCGGCCTGTAATTTAAGGACATCTATAATCTCTCTTCGACTTGTCTTTCTAGCCATATTTCACATAACTCTCCCTTTTCACACTCTATGATCCAGCCTAACTGGATCGTTCACTTAAACTTCATATTTTATCTCTTGCTTCCATGTATTCTCATAAACCGTCCTCTATGCCTTTTCTCCTTTTCCTTTAAGAATCTTTAGCACCACCCAGCAAAACTGAGTATCATGCTCCAAGGCAAAATATGGATTTTCAATAAAATAGAGGACTTTCAAGCTTTCTCAGTGAAAAGACCAGAGCTGAACAGAAAATCTGACTTTCAAAAACAAGATTCAAGAGAAGCATGAAAAAGTAATCAAGAAAAAGAACAAGAAAAAGAAATTGCAAGGGACTTACTAAAGTTGAAC
>CM053622.1:276074586-276179216 GCA_028646595.1 Phalanger gymnotis | reverse complement strand
GGACAGGGGGAAAGAGTGAGGATTTCAAGAGTCAGGTAATGACAGTGAGGACACAGCATCCTCAGCCCCATGTTAAGACTTAATGAGTTGAGCCAAAGGAATCAGAGGCTTAGAGCTGAAAAGGAGAGCCTCAAAGTAGAGAGTAAAAGGCAGGCTCAGCTATGACAAAGAAGGGAGAGATGGAGAATGGGCACAAGCACCTACAGGCCTCTTGGAGAAGAAGACTTAGGATGAAGCTATCCTGCTTGTACTGATATCTTCAAGAACTGAGGGAAAGTTAAAAAAAAATATGCTCTAATCTTCCCAATTTTCTCTCCCCATGCCTGTTCAATAAATGATATACATCACAATCAGTGTGAATAATGAACCCCTGATGAGCTTGCATGTATTTGAATTCACACTATTTGAAGTTACAATTATGTAAACTGGTTCCAGACCATGGGAAATATGCAGTGTGAGTTCAAATAATGTGACCATACAAGGAAGAGTCAATATTAACACTAATTGAGACCAAGCTTGTTTCTTTTACCTAAAAACGTTTCCTGCGTCCTAATTTTCATCTCCAAAAGCACAGGATTAGCTAAAGACTTTGCAGAGCACTGTTCTAGGCACTGGGGTTACAAAGACAAAAACAACAACACAGTCCTTGTTCCCAAAGTATTCGGGGAACAAAATACCAGGGGCAGGGAAGTGATACAAACAAATAAATATGATGCGATGTGAAATGCTTAAGGGAATGATCTGGAAAAAATTCTTTAGGGAAATAAGAGAAGGACTAGGATAGTTCTTTGCTAACCAATGACAGAAAGCATGAAATTTTAAAGATTTATCGTGTTGGAAAGGTGACCTCTTACTGAACTGACCATTTTTGAAGAGTAGGTCATTGTCAATGAATCCGGCAGAGAATCCTATGTTATTATAACATGTATGGGCTCGCAATCACTTTTATATGAGCTTTGCCGAAGGACTACAATAAGAAAATTGCTTTTTAAATTTGTTTGGGCCCAAGAAGGATTAGAACGTGGAGTACAGCCCTAGTTTTAGCCACTGTAAAGTTGTTCAAAAACATTATACAGCATTACAGAGGCTTACATACTCTACACACTCTATTTTTTTTTCCCCAAAGAAAGTAATCTGCTATAAATACTGTGATCACTTGTTGAACCTAAATGAGTCTGATATGGACCACATGAAAATAGATAATATCTGAACTGTCTACAGTAAGACAACAATAGCAAATTAATGGATCAGAGTTCTGTTTATGCTTTTCTGTTTTTAAAGATAATAACGTGACAGATTATAGACAATGCTATTCCTTGATTTTAGGCATAGGAAAATACTAACCTATTTGTGGTAACTGAAATGCATTATTAATTTATAGGTATTAAGAACTATAAGGCAAGAGAATTTTTCCTGAAAGATTAGATTGTTCAATAGGATGGTAAGCAGGACACTAATAAACGAATTTGCTAATTGGTCTACTCTGATTCCCATACATGAACGCAGACATGGTATGATTTTGAGACATTGAGAATGAGTAGAGAAACATAATAAGAAAGGAATATTGAGAAACAAAAAAGTAGGCAGTTATATATTCTTCAAAGTTCTAGCTGAATTAGGAACAAAGAAGATGAGGGAGGTCACTGAACAAAGCGAACTGCAATAATATGATTGTTCTACAGAAATACAATGCATCCTCCCATTATTTCCCAAATTAGCTTCAATGACCTGTTATTAGATATAATTTACAGTCTTTGTAAAATCCAATCTTTAAACCTGCTCAGTGGTTTCACTGAAGCCATTACTAAAGCTTAACAACAAAACCGCAGCTACAACACAGCTTCTTACCTCTTGTTTAATGTTCAAAGTCTCATTTTGTGTGTAGGTCTGTGTGTGTGACCCTTGTGAATCACGGGATTTTTAGGAATGAAACTGTAGTAATTAGAGAAGTCATTTTGCCAGCATGAAGCTTAGCTTCAAAATAGTAGAAGATCTAAAAACTCCTAGACTACTGGGAAATAAGAAAAGAAGTATTTTCTGCAATCCTTTGGCAAATTCCACATATAACCGAGGACATATAAATATTATAATAACAATAATAATGATAGCAACTTTGGAAGGTATTATCTGACTGAGATATTACTTTCTTACACTGACTCAGGAAAGAACTTGATTGAGAAGAAAAAGTGGGAAGCAAAGTTTTGCGATAAGTTAAAAGATGTTGAAACACTTGTCCAGATGTTAGGACATGTTATATTTGATCATCAGTGAATCTTACATCAATGGGAACTTCATGTGATAGACATAGTACTGACCCAACCAGTTAAAAATCGGGCACATCACAAAAGCAAAACAGTCACTGTATAATAAAAGAAAATATTTGTGTGAGTGTATGTGTGTGTCTGTGTGCATGTACACATGCATGCACACTGGCCAGTAGTGGTGGAGAGTGGGGGTTAATGGCCAATAAAATACGTATTCCACCAAGTTGTATGAACACAAAGGACAATGTTTAAAATAATCTAACCCAACAAATAGAAAAACTACAATAAAATTAATTTTTTAAGAAGAATCTTATTGTCAAAACATATATTTGTCTTTTTCAAATCCTTAGCAATAACAAAATTAAATTTGCAAAGGCAGATGGCATCTGAATTCAACTTGAACCATTCCCATTAGAGCAAATCTGTCTGTAATAGATCTGTGAGCCTTACCACACTGGGCAGCACCTTAAATTTAAAGAGGAAAATATTGGCATTTTTAATAGTATAAATTTTCTCTTTCTTTGGAATGTGAACTACATTTAACATATGCAGATTTATTTTTTTCTTTTTTGCCTTTCAAAATAAATCCCTAAATATTGAGTTTTAATGCCAATTTATGAAGAATGTGAAACATTTATTTCAAATAAAACTGTCACAAGATTAATCAAGACAGTTTATAAGAGGCTCATAATGCAAGATTTAAAAAACGAGGAAGACTAGGAGGAAAAAAAATCCTGAGGCAATAAATGAGAATGGAAAACAATAAAAACAAACACATCACCCATTATTCAGGTACATGAAAAAAGGTACCAGGATCAGTAACTTGAACCCATTTTCTTATAGGGCTCACACAGTTCGTTTGGAATGCTAACTCTGGACTTTTAAGGAAAATATAAGTGTTCAACAATAGATGATCTTACTGAAGGAATGAAACACTAGGGTATATATTAAGGAAAGTTAGAAGTGTCAAAAACTCATTGAGTCTTAAGAGCTATAAGAGATGTCAACCACTTCACCTTTTTTCATTCAATGAATATCACTGACAGTGATCTCATTTCATCTTTTGGGAGGAAAATGGTTCAGGCAGTTAATGATCTCTTTGGTTTTCTGTCATGCACATATCTATTATGATGTTATACTGACAGCCTGGGATGTGAAGATTGTATGTTCATGGGAGAGAAAATGGAGCCTGAGAGGGTCTTGTTTGTGTGGTAGACCATGTGGGAGGAAAAACAGAGGACAGATAAAACTGAACTACCTTAAAATGTAGGCAATTTAAATATATATATATATATATATGTATGTATATATATCTTACATATATATATACATACATATATATTTATCTAATATTTTATTTTCCCCCAATTACATGTAAAAACAATTTTTAACATTCATTTCTTAAAATTTTGAGTTCCAAATTATATCTCTCCCCCCACCAATAGAGAAAGTAAATTGATACAGGTTATGCATGTACAATCATGCAAACTCTATTTCTATATTAGTCACGTTGAGAAAAAAAGACCAAAAAAACACTCCAAGGAAAATTTTAAAAAGTACATTTTGATCTGCATTCAAATTCCATCAGTTCTTTCTCTGGAGATGGATAGAATCTTTCATCATAAATCCCTTGGAACCGTCTTGGCTCTACTGAGAATAGATAAGTCATCATTGTACAATATTGTTGTTACTGTGTACAACGTTCTCCTGGTTCTGGCTCATTTCACTTTGAATCAATTCATCTAAGTGTTTGCAGATTGTTTTGAAAGCATCCTGCTCATCCTTTATTATAGCACAATAGTATTCTATCACAATCATATGCCACAGATTACAAGTATCACCTTCCCATGTAGGAATGTAACTTTATTTAATCTTATTGAATCAGTTATGATTTCTCTTTCCTGTTTACCTTTTTATGCTTCTCTTGAGTCTTGTATCTGAAAGGAAAATTTTCTATTCAGCTCTGGTCTTTTCATCAGGAATGCTTAAAGTCCTCTATTTCACTGAATATCCATTTTTACCCTGGAAGGATTATAATCTGTTTTTCTGGGTAGGTGATTCTTGGTTGTAATCCTTACTCTTTTGCCTACCAGAATAGTATATTTCAAGCCCTCTAATCCTTTAATGTAAAAGCTGCTAAATCTTGTGTAATCCTGACTGTATTGCCACAATATTTGAAAGGTTTCTTTCTGGCTGCTTACAATATTTTCTCCCTGATTCTGACCTAGAATTTGGCTATGATATTCATGTGATTTTCATTTTGGGATTTCTTTCAGGAGATGATTGGTAGATTCTTTTAATTCCTATTTTACCCTCTGGTTCTAGAATATCAGGGTGATTTTCCTTGATAATTTTTTTTTTTGCTTTTTGGCAGGGCAATTGGGCTTAAGTGACTTGCCCAAGGTCACACAGCTAGTACGTGTCAAGTGTCTGAGACCGGATTTGAACTCAGGTCCTCCTGACTCCAGGGCCAGTGCTCTATTCACTGCGCCACCTAGCTGCCCCTCTTGATAATTTCTTAAACTATGATGTTCAGACTTTTTTTTGTCATGGCTTTCAGTTAGACTATAATTCTTAAATTATCTCTTCTTGCTCTATTTTCCAGGTCATTTTTTTTCCAATGAGATATTTCACATTGTCTTCTATTTTTTCATTCTTTTGGCTTTGTTTGATTGTTTCTTGATTCTCATAAAGTCATTAGCTTCCATTTGCTCAATTCTAATTTTTAAGGAATTATTTTCTGCAGTGAACTTTTGTACCTCCTTTTCCATTTGGCCAATTCTGCTTTTAAAGGAGGTCTTCTCTTCAGTGGACTTTTTTGTCTTTTTTACCATTTGGCTTATTCTGTTTTTTTAAGGTGTTATTTTCTTCAGTATTTTCTGTGCCTCCTTTACCAAGCCATTGAATCTTTCTTCATAATTTTATGGCATTGCTCTCATTTCTTTTCTCAATTTTTCTTTGACCTCTATTTGAGTTTTAAAATCCTTTCTGAGATCTTTAAGGGATTCTTTTGGTCCTGAGACCAATTCACATTTTTCTTTGAGGCTTTGGATGGAGTAGTTGTCTTCTTCTGGATTTTGTTTTGAGCTTCCCTGTCACTTTATGGTCAGGTTATTTATTTATTTATTTATTTATATTTATTTATTTATTTATTTATTTATTTATTTATTTATTTATTTATTTATGTATTTATTGCTATTTGCTCATTTTTGAGCCTATTTCTTGGCATTTAGCTTGATGTTAGAGTTGGACTCTGCTCTCAGGGTAGAGGGGGCACTGTCCCAAGCTTCAGGTTTTCACAGCTGTTTTCAGAGCTAGTTATGGGGGCCTCTAAGTTATCAGTTCTTCCAAGGTGGTATGATCTTATGAGATGTTTGTTTACTATTCTCCTGGCCTGTGCTTTGGTATGTGAATGACCACAAGTACTCTTTTCCACCCTAGAACTGTGGCTAGGGTCCTCACTTCCCTGAAAGCTCTGGTGTGCTAATGCTCCTCCCCACTCTGGTACTGTAACCCAGATGTCAACCTAGATCTGTGTATGAGCAATAAATGGAACAGAGTCCTACATCTAGTGCCAGCAAAGGAACCCTGGTATTCTCCTCCTTACCAGCTGTCCGACTCTTTTACCCTCTGTGGGCTGAGAGCTCTGGAAGCTGCATCTGCTGCTGCAGATTCAGTAACCCCCGAGGCCTGTTACTAATTTGCTGGTGTGGACTGTGCTGGACTGAGTTTAACTCTTATCCAAGTAGGACAGACCTTTTCTAATTGTTTCACCCCATCCTTTTGTGGGTTCTGATGCTCCTGAATTTCTTTTGAGGCATTCTTTAAAATTGTTTAGATGGGGCTTTGGGAGAGCCCAGGTGAATCCCTGACTTTTCTCCACCATCCTGGTTCTGCCTCCCAACAAATGTAAGTGATTATTAATGAACCAGCAACTACAAAAAACTACAGTTGTGAGGGAAAGAAGGAAAAGAGAACAGAGGTAAGCCTCATACAAATGGTACATGGGATTATTTCCTGGTTCTTTCTAACTACTGAACTGCTGTGTCTGGGGGTATGGTAATGCATTGTGGCAACAAGCCTAGAAATGCTACCTTAAAATTAATTTTTAAAAAGAATATTCTTTTCCAAATTAGCAATAACAAAAATTAAATTCACAACATTTTAACTTGATTTAAATATTTTAAAATGTCAGATATAATAAAGAAACATCCTTTATGTTTAAACCTAAGCAGTGAAAGGATCACAAAACCAGCACAAAAAAGGAAGAAAAACCATGGTATTCATTCTGATCTGTATGAAGAAGCTCGTTTTATTGTGCAGACTCCTGTCTAAACATAACTTATTAGAAATTAGTATTAACACAAACTCATATTAGCATAGCATCATGAGAAAAGGCGCTCAGTAAACACTGTGATTCTTATGTATGTAAGGCAACTTGTAGTTATGTAAACATCAATTGTTCACGCTGGAGATCATGTAGGTTCATTCCTCCTCACTGATTTATCTGTCTTTCACTAACAATGTATCAGGTTGGTATAGATCAAACAAGATAACATCTATGAAGGACTTAGCACAGTGCTTGGCACATAGCAGGTGCTATATAAATGCTTATTCCTTTCCCCTTCTTCCTATTGAAGTTACCCGTGAGTGTCTGCACCAAAAAACAGTTACCAAAAGTAGGCAATTTTAAAGATTAAATAAAAGCTGAATAAAAAAGCTAGAGTGTTTCCTAATTTCATTCACTTAAATTCTCACTTTCTTTCACAAACATGTATGAGTAAGAGCTGGATAAATAGGTTTTTACTATTCTGTAACAAGTCCATTCTTTTGTAAGATTAGGCCTATTTTTCCTTCTGTGGAAAGCCTATAGTTTTTTTTTGTTTGTTTTTTTTTTGCAAGGGAAAAGGCAGGGAAATTGGGGTTAAGTGCCTTGCCCAAAGTCACACAGCTAGTAAGTGTGTCAAGTGCCTGAGGCCACATTTGAACTCAGGTCCTCCTGACTCCAAGGCCGGAGCTCTGCCCATTGCTCTACCCACTGTGTCACCTAGCTGACCCTATAGTTAAGTTTTGGTAGCAACTAAAACCAAATACATAGTTCTTAGCTATTACCCATGGAAGATGCATGAAATTGAAATTATAAAGAAACGAAACTGATTAGTGGGGTTTATGGGATCAATCACATTATTTTACAGTTATATCATTTTATAGTCACACCTTTAAAAAATAAAGTTCTCAGTCTCAGCTCCTTTGAATCTCAGATGATTTAGCCCTTGGTTAAGAATATCTTCATCACAGACCTATAAAAGCAAGTACAGGATTCATTCAAGCCTATGGCTATCCTGAAACATTAGAAATGGCCTTTGTTAGGAATGTCCCCTTAAACACATCAAATAAGGTCAACATAAAGGATACAATAGAATGGTAACTTCATTACCTGAGCTATGACATCTGAAATTGAGGCACATCCCACCAGAAAACTGTATTTGTGTTTCAAGAGAATGCCTGCATGGGTCCATGCCTGCCACAAAAGAGAAGAAACAAATGTGAACAGATCCAACTGGAGAGACATCTTCATGTTTATTTAATTAAGAGTTTTTCTTTTTTTAGTCATTTTCTCTTTCTTCCAAATTTGTCACTATATGAGGGATCTGTGATTTAATCAGGACAGGGAACGCTGGCGTGGGAATTCCCTCTATCCATGTAACTTATCTCTGGTTTGGTAGATGTGTACCAAGAAGTTGCCTTGGGAACAGAGAGGTTAAGTCATATAGTCTCATACAGCTAGTGCCAAAGGCAAGATTTGAGTCCGGGTCTTCCCAATGTTAAGTTTAGCACTCTATCCCCTTAGCCACACTGCTCCTACTTCCTGGAAACATGAACCTAATGTTAAATTACTTTTATGTTTAATTTATGGTTTACAAATATTCCTATTTATCAAGTTAGCATTTTAATAAATAAGCCAACAGGTAAGGAAATTATTTAGGTGAAAGTAGGCTAGAGAACTACCAAGACTTACATAATGGCCAGGTCTTCATTACTCAGAAGTAAAAGTAGAAAAACTGAGATAGCTGCTGAATGACACTTACTGATTACGTACTATATACAGGACCCAGATAGGTGCTCAAAATGTGAATGTATATGGGAAGGGAGGATGGGGGGAATACAAAAGAAGTAGAAAAGGTAAACTATTCTTTCCTTAAAGAGCTTATAACCTTTATGATATTAATATCATATCTCTACCTCAATTACTTATGTATTCCAAGGGAAAGCATATTTTAGGAAGAATTAACTAGGTGACTGACACCTTCAGTTTCTTAGTGTACAGAAGGCCAATGAGTCAGCATTAGAGCTGGTAGGTCAATTCAGAATTTCTGGCTTTTTATGCTTTGGTTAGTATGCTGGGCTATGGTCTCTCCTGGCTAAATGACTCATAAGGACCCAGCAGTCAATGCCACTTAAATTAGTCCAATAATGCAATTGCATACTTTGAAATCTTAAGCATTTTATATTGGGAAATGCTTGCAAAAAATAATTAATAACACCAGGAAGGAGTTATGACAGCCATTCCTGGGCAAGCTGAGTGAATTATAACCAGTCTGATTTTCTTAAATAAGAGAATATTAAGAGAAGAATTTGAATTTTATATGAAGCTATGCTATAATCAGGACTCTTTAATTTAGTTCATTATAATTACAATTCCTGTACATTCTTATTTACTGATTAGTAGACAGTCTTCTAGTCTCTTGGCTGCAAGTCTGGGCACAGCCTGACTCCACATCTGAATGCCAGCATCTTCAAGGGAAGGTAGAACTGAAGTACTATAAACCAAAACCTTATGTGTGAAAGTTGGTGAAGTGCCACAGTTCTCTGTAGGACTGGATTTTCTTTAGACTTAGTGGCTGGTAGGTTTGAACCTACACTTAAGAGATGTAGTATTTCCGCAGCTAAGCAAGGTGAAAATTATTACAGATTTGACACCCATTTCCTGGGCTTGTGTATGTTTGCTTATTCTAGTCCTTTTGTTTTTCTTTAGGCTAAATTCTCTCTTGGAACATACAGATCGTGGGTTACAAGTGTTAAAAGAAAAGCTCGCAGTATTCACATCTACGAATAGCATCTTGTGGTCTGTCTCGTGGCCTGAAAGCTATCAGTATGATTAATAAGTTTTGTGGTTTTTCAAATATTGTCTCCTCAGCAAATATATCAGAGCCATAGGGGGAAAATCCATTGCACTTTTTGTAGGTTTTTTTAAAAGTTGCTATTAATAGCAGTTTTGCTCAGCTGTGCTGTATTCCCCTGGGCATGTGTATATAAAGATGGAAAAAATACCATATTACTGTGGTTCTGTTGTTACACACTTTTCCTTAGAAACATACTCTTATGGCTGAGAAAAACAGGCAGAAAGAACTGGAAGGTTGGATAATTAAGATCTTCAAATGCACTTTTGCCAACAAATCTTCCCAACAGACTTGAATTCATTGGATAGCTGTACTACGTTTCATTTGTGTGTAAAAAGCCTTCATTTTAAGTGTGGATTTGATGATATTCATTAGAATTTTATTAAAGGCACTCTTTTTTCTCCAGTGCCACCAATGTAAGGCTTTAACTCTTTGAAGGCCACAAAAAGATACACTGAATGAATGCTGGTGGTAGTACTCCAGTGCTCTGAAGGCATCCCTGCACTAAATAAATTCAGATGCTATGGAAAACTTGGCTCTATGAATTCAATCCAATTTTTGATTTAATACATCAACTACTGGAGTGAATGCATTTGAAAATTCACACAAAAACACACATCCAGATGCATCCAAATCTCATGGCAGAGATTTTATTTCCCATTGAAAAGCCTGAAAGGCTATACAGAGTTAACCACAACTGAAATGCCCAGGAAGCAGAAATACTTTAATATATGACAGCCATGTATACTGACATAAAACCATCAGAGATTCTGCCTGACTTTAAATTAAAGAATTTTCTGAAAGGTAAAAAGGTCTCCAGAACTAGACCTTTATAAGTAATAGGCACTTATAGCTGATTCAGAGCATTAAATATTTTAAGACGATAGGATATCCATGGGGGGGGTGGGGTTAGTACAAATCTTGTAGGCTCTGTGATTTTAAAAATTATCTGTATGGCTGACTTAAGTTATAGCCGAAAAGAAGGGTTTATTTTTTGGTATTGTAAGTAATTTTCAGTGGCTTTTTCCTTTCCCATGGTTCTGTGCTCTCTGTAATATTTTATGTCTATAATGTATAATCTATAAATCTACATATAAAATTTCATGGGAAAACTTGCCAGTATGATGACATGGAAAGCTCGAGCTGTCAAGATGATGAGTACTGAACTAAATATAATAAAGCTAATTACTGAAGTGATGGCATCTCTACCAGTTCACCTTAGCTGCAAGTGATTTCCTGAGCTAAAGAATGGTATATGTGTTTAAGCACATTAGAATACATCTCTGATCCTTCGAAGCGAAGACAATTTGAATAGCTCCTTCTGGTTGCTTGCACATACCCTCGGAACCAGAAAAAAACATCTTCTTTTTTATTTTTTTACTAACGTGTGAGATGCAGTACATAAAATGAAGGGATATGAAAGCTTAGTTTAAAGCGAAATGCTTTCTTCACTCACCATGGCATCCATGAAAGGGAAGGCAGCAAGATAAAGGAAAGCTCTTCGAGTTTTATTTCCCACTGATTCATCCACATGGTGCAGTTTATTAATAATGTAGTAGCCTAAGTCACTGTAAGCTGCAAGGGTACAAGACAAATTATCATTAATGCCTGGAGCAGCTCACAATTCCAAAGCACTCTAAGGCTGACAAAATGTTTCACACAGGACGCTTCCTTCCACCCTCATGACAACTCTGTGAGGTAGGCGCTTCTGTTGGCCCTGTTTACAGAGAGGCTGTGACTTACAAAGGGCACACAGTTATTGAGTTTAGGAGGTGGGACCCAAGCCCGAGTCTTCCCAACTCCAACAGGAGTGTTTTGTCCACTGCCCCTCACTGTCTTTTGACAGCCTGAGCAGACACAGGCAACATTTGGAAAAATAAATATGTTCTTTTCTACTGCATTGCAATTTCTTTTTCATGATGTAAATCTGTTTGGCTCTGACCATTTTTAATCTCTTTTATTTATATATCTTTTTTTGGCAGGGGGACAAGTTTAGGTAAGTTATGCCCAAAAGGTGAAGGAACTCTGAGGATTCCTTTATTTCTAAGATGTGATGGTTTTTAACAGGTTAGCACTTCTTAATATAATGACATGTGGGCATTCTAATAATATTACAGTAGAAAAAATACAAAGGAGGTACCTTTGCCTAAACTTTCTGATTGATTCTTACACTGCTCCTGAAAACAGCTATCTTCATTGTTGTTTAGTTGTGTCCAACTCTTTGTGACCCCATGGTCACATGGACCCCACTGGAGTGGGGTTGCCATTTCCTTCTTTAGTGTGTTTCCATTAATTAGGAACTGAGGCAAACAGAGGTTAAGTGACTTGCCCAGGGTCACAGAGCTAGTAAGTATCTGAGGCTATATTTGAACTCTGATCTTCCTGATTCCAGACCCAGCACTCTATCCACTGAGTCACTTACGGGCCTTGTAGATAGTCATCCCAAGAGGAACCAAAATATCTAGAGCAGAGAAACCTAAGCAATGGTGCACAACACTACTCTGTGATTTTTCCCCCTTTCCTCTACTCCCAAAGGCAGGCAAAAAGAAACAAGGGTCAGGGATACAAATCTCGGCAAATGTTCTAGAGGTTACAAATGAAAGTGTCAAGGTTGCACGCATTTCTCTCTTCCAGCTTTCTAATTCCTTAAGCAACAATGAGTATTCCTAGAGAATATTCGTCTTAAGACAAGAGTCTTTTGTCTTCTCATAAGACAAAATCCTCCCCATAAATACACCATAGCCTCACTTCATATCTAGTGTAGCTGTGTGACAACTTTTGTGAAAACCATGGAAGGCACCAGTAACCCAGAGGTAAAGTCAATAGAGGAGAGCAGCAAAGTCCCTGGTGCTTCCTTATTTTTCAGAAATTTAATCCTGCTCCCAAACGAAGCCTGTGCATTATAGTGGAGTAGATAACATGAAGAAACAGGAGAACAGCTGGAGTAACTGAGAATAAGAGAAAATCACTCTAAAAGAGGTTATGGAAATACTTGTTTTATTCCATAAATTAAAATAAAAAAAATACAAGAGTGATGAAGGATATTTGGGGTGATAGAGGGTAGCAGAATGATAGAGTATCCTAGCAGGAGAAGATTTGGCTAGCAGAAGATGAAAAAAAACAGCATATATTATACCCATTTTATCACAGCATGTTTGATGGAGGGACACACTGATTCTCTTCCTTTCTAATAAAAGCCATAAAACCAACTAAATGCAAAAAGAAAGAAAAATCCATTATATGAAAGACTTTCTTTATAGCAATGGTTCTTAAACTTTTTGGACTCGGGTCTCCTTTATACTCCTAAAAATTGTCGAGGCCTCCAAAAACTTTCTTTTATGTGGGTGTGCCTATTAATATTTACCATATTAACAATTAGGATGGATGACATTTAAAATATTAATTCATTAAGTAATAAATCCATTATATATTAACATAAATAACATATTTTTAATGGAAAATAAATCCAAAACAAAAAAAATTAACGAGAGGAATGGTATCATTGTATATATTTTTACAAATCTCTTTAATCTCTGGCTTAATGGAAAATATCTGGATTCTCATATCTGCTTATGCATTTTATCTATTGTGATAGGTTGTTTTGGTTGAAGTCTATGAAGAAAATTCAGCCGCACACAGATAGGTAAGTTCAAAAGGGAGGAGTATTTTAATAGGCAAATAACATCTTAGTAGTATTATGAAAATAGTTTTCGACCTTTAGGACCTCCTGAAAGGGTCTCAGGGACCCCATGTGTCTGAGGACCATAACTGGAGAATCACTGCTTTAGAGCAACTTTTAAGGTATGATAAATCGGATTAAGGTTAAAGTTTAGTACCTTTTCCTCTAATCTATAACTTTTCTCTTTTCATTTCATGTTCTAGGTCTAATCTTATGTACAGATTGAGAGAATACACCATTTTAATTTTCTTTTTTCATCTTAGTAGGAAAGCTAAACCTTCCTGGGTTTTGTACAGGCTCTCTGGAATTCGGGTTAAGTTGGCAGCCAAATCCCTGCAGATGGCTCCCCTCAGCTTCTATTTTCCCAGAACTGAACTCTTCCTTCCAGCTACCAAAGGAAGACATTTGAATCACAGAAGCTTAAGGATTAGAGCCAATGGAATTTAAGTGTTCTTCTGACAAATCAACACTCTTTTGTTAATTGCCTCCTATGTTCCTGGTACTGACAAGAAATGGACAAAAAATGAACTACTCTCTGCCCTCCAGGAGTTTACATTCTTTGGAAGGGACAGCATGTCCACTAATAAGTACAGTTATACAAAATAAATACATAGTATGCACAAAATAAAAAAAGAGTGTAATTTGGTGGGGGTAGAGGAGTCACTAAGAATCAGGAAAGGCTTCATGGAAGAAATGGTAGCTGAGCTGAGGTGGCACAGTTGATAGAGTGCCAGGACTGGACTCAGGAAGACTCCTTTTCCTTAGTTCAAATCTAGCTGTGTGACTCTGGGCAATTCACATAAGCCTATTTGCCTCAGTTTCCTCATCTGGAAAATAAGCTGGAGAAGGAAATGGCAAACCACTCTAGGACCATTGCCAAGGAAACCCCAAATGGGGTCATGAGGAGTCAGACATGACTAAAAACGACTGCACACTACCACCACCACCCTCACCACCACCAGGGATTCTAAGAAGTGGAGGCAAGGAGGAGAACATCCCAAGCAAGGGGAACAACCCATGCAAAAAGCAGAGAGAAGGGAGAAGAATGTGATGAGTACAAGGATAGCAAGAAGGAAGAAATAGAAGCAAGCAGGCTGCTTTGGATGGATGGTAGACTACATGAAGGAGAAAGCTATCTAACAGGACTGTTAAGGTAGGCTGGAACATTTTTGTTTCCTAGCATCCCTGTATTCTCTCCCCAGGACAGTGGAAGAGAAAGAATTTGATCAGCCATGTTTGGTTCCACAAAGTATCTCTATGTTTAGCCTGACTCTGGGTTCTAACTCTTGTCCTCCCCAGCTTCCCTCATGACAAAAGCTCTACTTTGTGATTTCTGGTTTCCTCCCACCCATTACTTATTTCTAGTGTGAGGGACTGGAGAGCTATAAATTATTTAAACTAACCTGTATGCAGAGCATATTTAACAGGTTCTCAGATAGGATGCCTTAGCAATAGCTTATAACCTTCAACTCTTAATAACCTGCCTCAGTAAGATAGTTCTTCAGACATTATTTTCTGAATCTGTATATCTTAGAGATTAAAAGATTTTGAATGAAATTTGTATAAGATTTTGGAAAACAGATTTAAATTGGTTCCGTGACATGGTCCACAATCGGCCTATTTGCAGATGAGCTCAACCATCTATGAGTGGTCGGTTTGGGCTTCTCAAAGAGTTCAGTGGAGACAGTGATGGCTATGAAGCCTGGAGGACTTGGCTTCTAATGCTGGTTCTGTCAGTTGTTACATGGATGACCATGGGCTGGCCACATAACAACTGCTAGCATTTATATGGTGCTTCAAGGTTGGTGAAGCACTTTATAAATAGGGGTTTTAGGTGCTATTACCATCTCCATCTTACATATGAGTAAACTGAGGCAGATAGAGGTTAAGTGACTTGCCAGTGGTCACAAAGCTAATAAATGCCTGAGGCTGACCTCATCTTCCTGACTCCAAGGTTAGTGCTTTATCTACTCTGGGTCTCTGTTTGCACATCTACAAAATGGGAGTGAGGTTAGGCTAGACCTAAGGTTCCTTTCCGTATTCAATTTATGATCTTATGATCTTAAATGGGAAGAGACCTTTAAGGCCATTTGAAACCATTAGGACTGTTACCTTTGACTTTAGGCAAGCAAGAAAATATTCTTGGTCTAAGACGCTAACTAATTTTGTTCTTTATTTGTCCAACGCAGAGAAAAGTTCTCAGTGACTCTCTTACTAGTCAAAAAACGTAAGCTCTTCCAGCTCTTCCATCATTCTGTTTTCTCTTTCTGGGCAGGATAAATGGTGCTGATTTCACATATGTATTGCTAATGTACTTCTTTCAAAAATCACTGACACCATACTTGGAGCAGGGTTGACAGTTCCTCTCACTGAATGGGCTGGTTTTTCTACTTGTGAAATGGGACATGTGCACATACCATAATTCATCTGTGTCTTACACTATGCAAATGTTTAGCTTGCCAGGACATTTTCCACTGCCAAAATAAAGTCAATGTCATCTAAACCTTTAAAAGCTGAGTCTATATAGGGATAAAACCAAGTCTTCCTACTGTGTCATATGATGTCATTTCTAAGAAGGGCATAATAATTCAAGCCAATCAATTAAATATTTATTAAGGACATAGTATATGGGAAGAAGTTTGTAAGGAACTGGAGGTAAAAATACAAAAAAACCCATCTCTGTCCCAGGGGCTTTGACATATGATAAGTGACTTTTAGATTAGTGTGGTTACAAGGCCAAGAGGACCACAAGAGAATATAAGGAAGCACTCATTAAGAGTTATAGAACAGATCTAGAACGACCAAGTTAAAAGTGGCTTTTAAAGAAAGAGCACCAAAGGCATAGAAAAAAAGAGATCAAGATCATTGGTTGATGATGAAATATCATTAACAGACATTTAGTATACAACACCTTAAAGTTTAAAAAGTATTCATCCCCCTCCAACAGTCCTATGAGGTAGGTAATATAGGCATTATTATTCTATCATATGGCTGAGGAAATAAAAAGATTCACCTATGGTCACATAGCTAGTGTCAGGGGTAAGATCAGGAATGTGAAAAAAAAAAGTTGGATTAATTGGGTATGATCAAAATTCTTGGGTAGATGTAGAGAACAATGTTAGCAATCTAGATAAAGCCTGGGAAATCAAGTATTTGGGAATTGTAATATAATTGCTTAAGAAAAAACAAATGTCCAATTGACGCAAGCACTGGCTGACATTTATGGCCTTATAATGTGTAAAAAGAAAAAAACCATAAGTTTCTAAATCATATTAAGCAGTCTTTGTTGTAGGTCAAATTTAATTTTTTATTGATAATATTTCCCAGATGTACAAATATTCGACCAGTAGCAATTTCATTCAGACTCTCCTCAATTATAATAGGAGGTCATATCATATAATTACAGCAACAAAAATTTTAAAAATCTTTCAGAAAAATATTTTTATTTGCATTATAAAAATAGGGCATTATCTTTATGCGATGTGCTGGTTAGCCAATTATGAAATAAGTGAAGTAATATTTTACACAGGTGTTAAATTTATTATTTAATTCCCATCTTAGGAATCATCTAGAAGCTTTTAAATTCAGTTTCCTTACCCAGTTAAATTAAATTGTGCCAAATTGTGCAATTAGCCCTGTGAATGGTTTTGGTACATGTTTTATAAGTAATGAGCAAAACTGCTACAATATAAAAGCAGAGAATGGAAATAGGCAGACTACATGAACTGAATAGAACTTGGTGATGGGTATTTTGTCACATAATGTTTTACAATATATAAGGTGACTCAAAGCAAGAAAGGGGGCTAAAATCTCATAGTAGGGAATGATCACATAAAAAAAATAGTCCATGATAATGGATCCTAAACAAAGATGGACTGAATTTCTTCCACCAAAATAAGTACTAGGCCAGGAAGTTTCCTGTGTCACTTATGTTATTTATAGATAACACAGACTAAACAAGGGTAATGACACCCATATCTAGTCCACCAACCTAAATCAAAGCAACTGCCTATAGGTATTTATGTAGAACACTGCTATATGTATATGCCATCTCCATTAATGGAATGCCAGCTCCTTGAGAACAGAAACTTGTTTTTTTTGCATCCCTAACATTTAGCACATAGTATACACTTAAGTACTTTTTGATAGGTTAATATAGATCATTACCTCTCTATGACTCAGTAGACACTCAGAGAAAGGCTACAGCTACAAAATTCCTCACCACAAAATTCCTCACCCTGTGGCCAAACTGTCCATAAAACCTATCTGAACATAGCTCATCTAATCCACGGACTACAGACCTACAAGTCCTTTCTGATTTGCTATAGTCTTCAAGAAGCCAGAGTCACCTCTATTTAGAAGTTAGATTAAAAAAAAGCAGCTTCAGTCAGTAAGACTCTTGGGCTTTTTCTTATGTTTTAAAATCCCCAGTGATGTTAGCGGAATGATAATGAGGGTTTTAGAAAACTCTGGGATGTGCCCCACAGCTCCCTACCACATTTTCCTTGTCTGCCTGTCTCTTCTACTAAGCCATTCTTTCATTTTCCCCACATGATCCAATAAGTATTTCAGGAGTTAAAGCCTCGTCTTCCAGGATCATACCATTTCATCCAGGTAAACCTTGAGTTCCCTGATAACCAATTCAATTCACCCAGCATTTACTAATGCTTACTATGTACAAAGCACTGCACTAGGGCCTGTGGATATTTAGATATAGTCTCTGCTCACAGGGAGTATACATTCTACGTTCTCATTGGCCCTGAGAAATGCCACTCAAGGTTGACTCGCTTGACCTGCTTACTGGTACAAAGCCTCTATCTTCACCCCCCGGCACACATTTCCCACCTTTAAGCATTTCCTACCAATATTCCCTCTAATTCCTTGTCAGGTTTTAAGTAGACAACCATGCTATGTGAACAAGCTATGAAGACTCATGTGGATATTTAATGAGAGCAAATAGCACTTACAGAAACAGCCTGACACCGAGCGGTATATGCAATTGTTCTTGTGTTGACAGTTAGGTATAAATGGTAAGCGCTTGAATCAAACCAAACCAAATAAATTCTATGATCTTGTGACTGTGGAATTTAGAAGTAGCAAGGGAACTTAGAGATAATCTAACCCCCATTCTGCAAAGAAACAGACCCAGAAAGGAAGTCATTTTTTTTTTTTGTCCAAGATCATACAGGGAATAAACTTCAAAACCAGAGTCTGAATCTTTTACATGCAAATAAAATGCTTTTTGTTTTTAACTACCACTCCTTAAATCAGCTGGGGAAGGGTTAATTCTGGAAGATGTAAAATGAAGGGAGATATTTTCAACCTCCAGTTCTTTTCTCTTCCACTTCTCAATAGTCTTTTTCAGTCGTGTCCAACCCTTTGTGATCCCATCTGGGGTTTTCTAGGCAAAAAGAGTGAAATGGTTTGCCCTTCCTTCTCCAGCTCATTTTATACATGAGGAAAACTAAGGCCAACAGAGTTAAGTTGCCCAAGGTCACAGAGCTAGTATGTGAGGCCGGATTTGAAGTTATGACTCTAAGTCCAGCACTCTATGCCACCTAGCTTCCGCCAGCATATAGGAGTAGGCAAACTTGTTAGTCAGGGCTCTAGTAAGAGTCCCAGTTCCAAAGACTTCCTGAATATGGAGGGTGTTCTGGTTATCTTGGTCTTCCATTGTTTCTCAGAGGTTTGACAGAGGGGTCTCAGGGTAGTTTTAGGAAGAGGAAAGAGGAAAAGGTAGAATATCAGGGATGACAAGAAAGCAAGTAAGGGTGGTAGGGAAGAAAAGGCAATGTAAGGGCTGGAGAAAAGAAACTGTAAGTCATTTAAACTTTAGTGTGACTTTCAAGACACCGTCACCAATCATAGGTAAGAAGCCCTAGACAGCCTGGCCAATGGATGTCCTATGGCTATAATAAATATTATTAATTTATTTTGGGGGGATCTAGACCTGTGATTTCATCTGTATAGGGGACTGTGGGTAAAGGAATTTCATGGTCTGATACAAATCAGTAACTATTCTTTAACTCAGAGAGTTATCAAGGACATTGAAGAACTGGTTAGGTGATGTGCCCAGGGGTCACACCAGCAGCATGTGGCAGGGGCTACATTTGAACCCAGGTCTTATTCACTATAAGGCCAGCCCCCTATCCACTAAGTCACATGGATACTCATAATAAGGACAAATTCTTAAAGGTGAGCCCTGTAGTCTGAGTGAATATTACACAGTTATCATTCCATTTGGCTTTTTGCCTTTTGTGGGCCTTGCCCTATTTCAGAAGGCTCTGGCCAACCAACCCATCATTTACAGAGGCAGCTGGGCGGCACAGTTAATAGAGAGGCAGCAAGATCCGAATTCAAATAAGATCTCAGACACTTCTAGTTATGGCATCCTGGACAGGTAGGTCACTTACCCTCTGTCTTGGTTTCCTCAACTATAAAATGGAGACAATAGCTTTTGCTTCCCAGAATTAAGCCACTCAAATGAGAGACTATTTGAAAAGCAATTAGCATAGTGTCTGGCACACAGTAGGCACTTAAATAATAAATAAATGCTTGTTGCCATCCTTTTAACTATGGTTTACTTTTTATGGACCTATCTTTGACATATATATTTTTTCTTTTTTTATTAATTAATTGATTTTTAGTTTTAGTTTATAACATTCAGTTCCTCAAGTTTTTTGAGTTTCAAATTATCTCTCACTCTCTCTTCTCCCCCAGCCCCATGCAAAATGGCATGCAATGCAATATAGGCTCTATACATATCTTCATACTAAACATCTTCACAATAGTCAAATTGCAAAGACAAACTACAACCAATGGAATGAACCACAAGAATGAAGAAACAAAACAGAAACAAAAACAAAACAAAAGAGAGCAAATAGTTTGCTTTAATCTGCATTCAGACTCCGTAATTCTTTCTCTGGATGTGAATCGCTTTTTCCATCGTGAATCTTTTGGAGTTGTCTTAGAACCCTGCATTGCTGAGAAGAGCCAAGTCTATCAAAGTTAGTCATCAGAGATACTGTGTGTCTGTGATCGTGTATAATGTTCTCCTGGTTCTGCTCCCTCCACTCAGCATCAGGTCATATAAGTTTTTCCAAGTTATTATGAAATCTGTCTGCTCATTGTTATAGCATGATAATATTCCATTACATTTGTATGCCACAACTTGTTTAGCCATTCCCCAATTGGTGGGCATCCCCTTGATTTCCAATTCTTTGCCACCAGAAAAAGAACTGCTATACATATTTTTGAACATACGGGTCCTTTTCCCACTTGTATGATTTCTTTGGGATACAGCCCTAGAAATGCCACATATTTAACTAGCATATGCCTACATCATGCCTTTAAATTTAGAAGCTTTGGAAGGAAAAAGAAATTTTCTTTGTATCTTCAGAAGGGCATCAATTTGGGAAATCCAACTAGGATTTATACATCCTAGGAGAAAAGGACAGTGATTATTTGCTAAATTGAGTTAGAAACATGGTTCTGTCCTTAAAACAAACAATGGAGGAGAAAGGACAGTGATTATTTGCTAAATTGAGTTAGAAACATGGTTCTCTCCTTAAAACAAACAATGCTAGCAATTGGAATCATGGGATTCAGCAGGGAAAAACTTGTTTCATTTCACATGTCATTTCATTTGGAAATAATAAACTCTGAATTAAAGTACTGGGCACAACTCTGGGTTCTTTTATTGTAGAAAAGACATGAAAAATTAGAGAAAAGCAAGGAAGGCACTGTTTAATGCTATTCTACTATTATATTGACATGGGAAATCCTTAAAAATTATACAAAAGGCTGGAACAAGAGCCTATAAAGAAAGGCCTAAACTTGGAGCAGTGGAGAGTTGTAGCGGAGGGAGGATCAGTGTTGGAACCAGGACACACTCTCTAGCTTTGTGACTACGGACAAGCCTCTTCATCTTTTGGTGTCCAAGGCTAAGGTTACATAGGCCAGATGCTGACCTGTAGGGGAGGTATTTTCTATACCAGGAATCTTTTGCACAGATAAATTCATAGGTGTGGGCCTCTTCTCTTGAAGGAAAAAAAAAAAGAATTAAACAGGTTAGCCTGAATAAGACAATCTTAAGCATGGCAATGTGACTATTCTGGTGGATGCGCTTCGTGTCTTGGTTAGTTGGTTATTTCATGTTGAGTTTTTCAACATTAGCCTTTCTCCTATATGGATCAGCCAAAAAGTAGGTGCCGAGGGAATGCAAACTCATTTTAGTATTAGCCCAAGCAAAATGACAGTAAGTCTGCAGTAGTCTCAAATCACCTGATGTATTCTTTAACTAAACATAAGCAGATTTTAAGTTATCTACTCTTTTGTATTATTAGTGCTGCAGCTCTCCTCCACTAGGCATAGTTAATTGAAAGTCAGCTATTCTAACAAGGAAAGTGACCGATGCTAAGCTTCCATTTCTACTAAAGAGAGGAAAAAAATGAACTTAAATTGCAGCAAGAAATATATAGATTTGACTCACAACAGAGGTACATACTGGAATGGGTTACCAAAAGAGGTAGTGGAATCTGTAGGTTAAAGCTAATATAAAATCCTGTGGTAGGAGAGACAACATATATCTCTTCCATGCCCCCACCCCCAATACTGTATTCCTTTTGGCTGCAAAATAAAATACAGACTCTTGTGTTTGGCAATCAAAGCTCATCACAATTTGTTTCCAAGCTAACTTTCCAGACCAACTCCATGTTGCTTCCTTTTCATGTTCTGTTCCAGCCACACTTGCCTCTTTGCTGCTCCCCACAGACAATGTGCCATCTCATGCTCAGGTAGTTTGTACCTTCTTGGAATGGTCTCCCTCCTCCTAATCTCTGCCTCCTGGAATCCCTATCTTCTTTCAAGGCTTAGCTCTGTGCCATGGCTTTTTCTGATTTCTCCAGTTATTAGGGCTTTTCCAAAATTATTTGTATTTACTTGCCTATATTCTGTATTAGCTTTTCTATGTATATGTAGAAATAGAGCATACGTTTCTAGCAAAATATATAATCTCCTTAAGGACAAATGCTTATTTTTTTGTCTTTGTACACCCAGTGCCTAGCACAGTGTCTGGTACAGAATAGGCAATTAATAAGTCCCCGTTGAATTGAAATTCAAAGAGGAAACACAGCGACTACAATTTGCTTGTTGAGATTAGAAGAAAGCAAATTTTGGTTATAAGAAAACTTGTCAGGTTTCATAAAAGGGAACATGAAAGAGAATGAATAAATCATCATGAACTTGGGGAATAAAGACTGTTTAGATCACAAGTACCCAAACATGTAAGGAAATAACAGATTCAGGGGAAGAAAAGTCCAGGAGACTAAAGCGTAAGATATAAGAAAACAATTTCACCTACATTATTTTAAAATAATTAGCATGGTCAGAAAAAGTTGAAAATATCTTTTATGATACAAACAAATCAATGGGATAGCCTTTAATATGATGCAGCATCCCTTTCAATTATATGATTAAATTCATCATCTTCTCATACATGATATGCTTGAAAATGGAACCCAATTTTAATGTATAAAATATAGTCATTTTATGGAAATGACTGTTCTTGAAAGGCAAAAGTTTTCTTCTCTCTAGCTTCAGCAGGATAGCCTCGAGTTTCTTGGCTATGATTTCCTAATAAATAGGCTCAGACTTCTGACCTCTGAATCCATTCCACATACTTTTTTGAAGAAAGATAAAGAGGGGAATAATTGATGCATTTATTTCAGAGCTCAAACATAAAAGAGCATTAAAAAACAAAAGGGGCTCTTTTAACTAGTATAGAAACCCCTTTGTTGTATTAAACATGGAATGGTCTGAAATTTAAACGCTTTTTGGGAAAAGGCCCGAGATAACATTAGCTTAAGAAACTGGTATGTAAACACCTAGATATCACTACATCACTGAAGTTGCACATGTATGTGCAAACACTGATTCCAGTGAGCATTTAGGACACATACATGGAGACTTGGGCAGGGGACCAAAGAAGCAGGCAACTTTTCTGCCTAGGGCTGGGTAGAAATAGCTAGCACTGGAAACTGGACTGGATATTTGCTAGGCAAGATAAAAAGCTGCAGACTGTCTTGCATGCTGTCCTTGGCATGGGAGCAGTGACACGATAAAAAACAAATAATAAAAATCTGCCATAAGAGGTGGCATTGTATGCTTTTAGACACACTACTTATAATACATTGTAAATGGATTAGGGGAAACCGCTGTCTCCTTTAGTTATAATTCATATGCACAGTTCCTGCGTAAATCAATGCTAATTTTGAAGTAAACAATGGATTTGTAAAGTGTTAGTCACAGGTCTTTGTGGTCAATGGGGTTTTATATATGTGCCAATCAATTTCCACGTTGAATGAATGGAGCGGGATTAAAGCCAAGGATTTCAGTAATCATGTCTTCAGGGGTTTTATATCACCTCCCAAGAGGCCTGCTAGAGTTAAGCTCTTATCATAAAGATGTTGATAGACCAAAGATTTGGTTAAATTGCAAAACAATCATGTACTCATAGTGATGTATAGTCTTATGGCAAGACCGTAAGAGGGCTGTTTGCCTCATGACCTCGGCATTGGAAGAAGTTTCCAGAGTCACCTTAGTCCAAACTATACCTGACAAAGAATTCTCTTCATGGGCATCAAGTCTTAGTTTGAAGACTTCAAGGAAGAAGGGGAACCCATTTTCCTTTAAGTTAGCCTGTTAATGCTCTTAGATAGCCTTTACATTAAGCTCCATCTGCCTCCCTGAAACTTCTGGCCTATCACCATAGTCCTATTCCTCTCCTCTGAGGCCGAACTGACAAATCTAAACCCTCTTCCATATCACAGCACTTGAAATATTCCAGAGTAGCCAAATCACGCCCCCGCTCAAATCTCACTATTGTTCTCTTAGACTAAAATATATATGTCCATTTCCTTTGACTCATTCTCATATAGCTTTATGAGGTCCTTCACCATCCTGGTAACCCTCCTGTGGATGCAATGCAGCTCTCTCAGTACCTTTCCTAAAATTGCGCTCAGAAGTTAATTCAATACTTCCAGTAGTGGTCTGGTGGGAAAAGAACACAAAGGGACTATTTCCTACTACGGTCTGGACCCCATGCCTCTCTTAATACAGCATAAAATCACATTAGTTTTTTTTGGCTGCCCTGTTTGCACTATTCATACTGGGCTTACAGGCCACCTTGTCTCCTGGCCTCCCCTGCCACCCCCTCCCCTTCCCCTGCACCCCTGCTTGAGCTCTAGCACAATGTTATGATGTTCTACTACCAGTAAGTCTTAACAGATCCAATATCCATGATAATTCTCATTTCAATTATGATCACTGCCTTATGCAAAAGAAACATATTTACATTATTAAACCTGTTCCAGATCCAGATCCAAGGAGAATATAACAGGGCATACTTGTTTTAACCAGTTGCCAGTATCTTAAACAAAGAGCTTGCATTTCTGTTAACACCAAATAGTGTCAATGCTACTTGAGGATAAATATGGGTGAAGTCACACAGGTACCTGCTATCTGACTGATAAACTAAGGACCAATGGAAAAGCTGAATAGGAATCACAGGTTCTCAGAGAAAAGATGGGGTTTTTGTTTCTAGAGTTTTCAGATAACTTTAGAGATGAATGCAAATTTCTATTGGCAATTAAATTTACATGGGAGACATAAGATATTCATTATTTTATTTATATTTATTATTATTTATTATCATTTGAGATATTTATCATTTGCATGTTAAATTAGGTTAAATTGTACATGTACTATAAGAATGCTAAAGAAAAGTTTAAGGGAAAAGGAACCATGGTCACTGAACGCACTGGGAAGTGAACCAGCTGCACCTTACCTATCAAAGTGTGAAAGACAGCAGCTATGGCACCAGCCACCACCATGCACAGAACAGCTTTGGTCCTGTCTCGTTTGCTGTTCACAAATACCAGACCCACATTTTTAAAGTCACTCATGGGGCCTGTGAAGAATTTCATCAGGGAATAGGCCAGTCCATAGCTGGCCAGCATTTCGACTGCATCCTCCTTTACAGCGGCGATGCCTCGGTTCAAGGCCTGCAAAGACGGGGAAAATAAAGGAAACCAAACATTAACACAACGGGTATAGATCCATAACTCAAATTCAAAGAAAATTCCATTTCTAAAATAAAACTTAAGTAGTCCACGTTCTTATAGAAACAATTAGTAACATATATTACTACCTTGTGAACCTCAATTTTAATTCGATTAGCTACATTGTTTAAGATTTCAAGGATATATGATTTCACTGGTGGGCATTCCTTCTACTGGCTCAGATTTCAACTCCTCTATACTTCAGTATTCTACATGGTTTTTAGGAGTTGCGCTGTCCAAAAAGTTCCATGAAGCTAGCTAGGCTGGTCCTCAGACAGCAGACATAACGTCCATTGCTAGGCCCATACATGGAGCCTTTTCAGTCGGTAGGATCTGAGACAACTTGGGTTCCAAGTTGCTGATTTGAATTAGTGGAGGAAATTTCACCCTATGGAAAATCCTTCCACTGGTGAAAATCATGGGTTTGGTCTCACAGCCATTAAAGAGAGAAAGTATAAAAAAGATCAGAGTTGAGAGACAAGCCCAAGTCTCCTAAGAGTAAACTCATAACAAATGCTTATTGACTAACTACCAGTCTAGTGCTTGTTCTGATGTTGAGTTGACCAAACTCTGATTCTTGGCATGAAATTTCAAATTTGTGTAATTCAACTAGGTTTAGGAAACTTTGTCTCCACAGGACCAGCAAATTATCTCTGCAGCTGAAATGATCATTTAATTCAGTTCAAATGGTTGAAATCTAAATCTGTAACCCTGTGATTTTAAAAGACAAAGCCTCTGGACCAAGGTTAAGACCTCAGTGAGCCATGACTCTTGTTTTAAACAACATGCAAGTGGCTGAACAGGACACTGACCTCAGCTCATGGTGATACTCTCTTTAATGAGTCTTTCTTTTGAAGTTGTAATCTGTTTCCCACCTATCGCTCTTTCTATAGTTTTCTACCACATACCCAATGTCTGTTATTTAAGTTCAAAAAAAGCAAATAAATTCCTTTCCTTGCTATTTCAAAATCAGTGTTCTCCAGGTAACTTAGGTAAAACAGATTTAATAAAAATCAACCTGCAGTTCTTTACCATACTCAGTGCATTTGGGGTATTTAGTACTAGTTACAGATCTCTGAGAGGCAATGTAGTGCAAGACAGAGAGGTGGCCTTGGCATTAGGAAGCATTGAGTTGAAATCCTATCTCTGACACATATCAGCTATTTAACCCTGGGCAAATCACTAAACCTCTCATCTCTCTAGCCAACTCTTTAAGACTATGAGTTGAAGAAAGTCATTGGTAGAGGGAGTGGACTTCCCCCTAAGTGTGCCAGCAAATTATCCTATAATAGAACTTCTCACATATAACAGACAGATTTAGTATTGTGCTATTGGAGAAATATATGGCAATTTATGGCCTTATTAAAAGAGCTGAAATAGCCACGGTGCTAAGCTATTTCTATACATGCTTAATTTGTAAGGCTAACCTTGACTTTCAGAGACTGATCCTAAACAGTGAACTGAGATCTAAAAATATGTGACAGATTTTGTTCGCATACCTTTGGTATACACTTTGCAACAGGTAGAATATTTCAGGACCAAACAGCCCCCGGAGGCCGGGGGGCTGAATCTAATTTAACCTTTGGACATTCCCCATGTCTTAGAGCAGTGATCTGTGTACAGCAGGGGATTAACAAATATTTGTTGAACTGAACCAAAAGGATTCCAGTTTCCTTGGTAGAATATCTTCATTCGCTGCATATAATGAAAAGCAACCCACTGACAAGAAAAAGGGTTGTACACAAGTATCCCAAAGAATAAATGTATCTATGGAGGAATAATACTCTCAAGACAACCTTAGAATAATCAAAGGTTAGAATGCTGGGTAGCTGTTGCAATTCAGTATTATGTTCCAGACAAAGCTATTCAGGTTGCTAACGTGGCATGCTCATTTTTACTTCCAATGTTCTTGAGTTTCCTTTAAGTAATAGCTTAAAACGTCTACTAGACGACTCTCATCTCCATTTCTTAAATAACACACAGCCTGTCATGAGACACTTTCCTATGTGACTGATTTCCCATTTCACCAAAACTTCTCTTACGTCTAGTCGTCCTGAAATCAATCTGAAAACTCAGGAGCCCTGACGACAACACTTGTATACGGCAAGGGAAAGACTGGGAGAGTTAGCTGGTTCTTGACATGCATCAAAACATACCTATAGGACTTGAGAACCCACCAGTTTAATTTCCTGTTGTATGTCCAACTACATCTAGTTCAGAACAAAACCCACACATCCATGAACATTTTGTTCCCAGTCTTTCCCAATTCTGGCTGTAATCCCTTTATCCACTCTGTACACATCCTCTTTGGCTTACAGGCAAAATACAAAAAAAAAAATGGTATCCTCTTTTTTTTCATACTGGCAAGAATATCAGCATAATGAGATAATTTTATAATTGCTTATAATATTGCATATGCTTATGACACCTTCATAGCAATCAAACTAGGATCTAATTCTCAGGCCAGTCATTGTTCTTCTCTGGGTTTCAGTTCCTTCACATGTAAGAAGACAAAGTTTGAAAAGATCATCTTTAAGGACCTTTTCCATTGCTAACATTCAGTCATTCAGTAATTATTTCTCCTGGGCATATAATTTTTTGCATGCATCCCTCTCAAAGGTATTACTTTTCAAAAAAGGTACGTGAATTATTTAGAATACTTTCAGAAAATATATAATAGCATATTCAAATACTGTAGTGCTAGACTGTCACATTGGCAGTTTGGGAGGTCTATTCCTTGACAAAATTATACAAGTCAACCTTAACTAAGGTTACCTATTAACACAGTTCTCCACTTCCTTTTTCTGTTGATGCTACTTGGTTTGGTCCCAAGAAGGCAAACGGATAGGAAAGCAAGATATACATTAATAAGGCTTGATCAGTGTGCCAAGTCAGAAAAAAATTTCAGTTGACTCAATGTCATAACTTCTTAGTATAGGACTGTACTATCAGAAAATGCTCAGGAGAGACTCAAACCACAAACTGAGGAGTGCTCCTGTATGTGGGTGCTAGGGGGAGAGGGGAGAGAGGAAAAGGGGGGGAGAGAGGAAAAGGGGGAGAGAGAGAGATGGGGGAGAGGGAAAGGGAGGGGGAGAAGAAGAAGAAGAAGAGAGAGAGAGGGGGAGGGAGAGGAGAGGAGAAGGACAGAGAGGGAGGAAGAGAGAGAAAGAGGAAGAGAGAGAAATGATTTGTGGCTAAATTATAATAGGCATTAAAGCTAGTTCCTGCACACTATCCTAGTGGAGTGCTTTATGGTAAAATGTTTATTTTAGCTGGTTTTAAAATCAAAATACTGCTTAATCTGGAAAGAAAAGATTCTTCTTCCTCACAATCCTGATACTAAAAATGATTAGACCTAATTGTTTTATAATCACAACAAATTTACAGCTCATTGTGTAACTAGTTAAATAAAGTGTGGGAAAATGAATTCATGTCAACTCTATTATACATCATAATTTACATGTCTACTGCTTTACGGTTTATAAAATACTCCCTTCACATCATCTCTATAATTTAGAATCACAGGATCATAGATTCTGAATTGTTAGGGACCTTTAAGGTCATCTAGCCCAACCACCTCATTTTACAGGTAAAGAATCTGAGACTCAGGAAGGGCAGAACAAATTCTATTACTCCCATTTTATTAGATGAGAAAATTCAGGCTCAAAGAGGTTAATTGACTTCTTGATGGGCCCAGAGAGGTGGAATATAGAGGGCTGACACTTAAACTGAGTTCTTGTGACCCCAGACGGAGCCTTCTCCACTATACTGAGCTTTAATTGTATGGGCACTAGACTATGGGATACTTAATAGTTAAATGAGCAGTGTTTTTGTGCAAAACTAACTAGCTGGCTCTAATGGTTCGGCTGTAAAGCTATATTCTGCAACACTCCTCCTTTACTTAGTTTTCACCCCCAACAAACTGCACTACCACAACCCTGAAAAATGAGGAGTAAGAATGCGTATGACATCTTCCACAAAAATGGCATATCTTCTTTTTCCTATTATTCAAGCCAAAAGCCTTTATTAAGCAGTGCTGTGTGCTGGGGCTATAAATACAAGAATGAAACTATCCCTCCTCTTAAAGAGTTTATATTCCTATGGAGGAGAGCATAAATATAAGCATATTCAGAATAAATGTGAAAAAAAATACAAAGTAGTTATTCAATGCAAGGTAATTAGAAGGGAAGGCCCTAGCAATTGGGTAGGTGGGAGTGATCAGCAAAGAGATACAAATGGCTGTGAATGATATAATATTTTGATCTCTGAACAATCCAAATTACAAGGAACCATGGAAAGAAGTATGATGGACCTGAGTTGAGTGTGACACATGAACAATAACTTGCATCTGAGAAGTGGCATAAGAGACTTTATCAAGGACGAGTATGACTGATCTGACTTATCTTTTCTCATGTACTAAGAAACAACACATGGTACTTTGGAATCCCTGAAATATTAATAGCAACAGTACATTATGTGGATCTTGCAAGGAGGGCTTTTGGAAAGACATGGACAAGAATCACACATGATGAAAATATGATTACAATTTGCATTGCTAGAGAAAACACCTACACACTTATGAATCAATGGGTCAAAGTATCAAAATAATTATTCACTTTAGGAAGTAATTAAACATTTAGGAAGCACTGTGTTCTTCCCAATGCTACTCCTCTACTCTGCCAAATGAACGCCAATTCATCAAATCACCCCCATCAACACATCTCCAACTAAACATGACCTCTGGCTATGTCAAGAAAGCAAATACGCAGATTTTTGTTCAGTTGTTTTCATTCATGCCCAACTCTTTGTGACCCCTTTTAGGGGTTTTCTTGGCAAAGACACTAGAGTGGTTTACCACTTCCTTCTTCAGCTCATTTTACAGATGAAGAAACTGAGGCAACAGGATTCAGTGACTTGTCCAGGGTCACAGAGCTAGTAAGTGTCTAAGGCCAAATTTCAACTCAGGTCTTTCTTACTCTACGCCCTCCACTCTATCCACTGTGCCACCTAGCTGCCGCTGCCCTAAATACATTGATTATCTAAAATTAAATAACTGTAAGACCCTAAAATGCTTCTTTTTTAGTAAGTGAATTTTCTTTCACAGAGCTTCTGTTTTAAATGCCTAAGTCCAACCCTTACGCAGTGGTGACAAAGAAGTAATTTTGAGTGTCAGTTCCATTACTTATTAGCTGTGTGACTCAAGACACATCGTTTAATCTGTGACTCAATTACTTCATTTGTAAAATGAGAATATTAGTACTTGTACCACCTACCTCTCTGGTTTGCTGTTTTAAATTATAAAACACTACATAAGTATGAGACGTTTTTCATGATAAAATGACCTTTTTTCAACAAGAGAATGCTAGGGATGTGTCATCCATGGTACACAAAGTCAGAGAACCCAATCATTTCTTCTTTTCTTTCCTGCACTCCAAGATTCATCTGGGCTTATGTCAAAAAGGACAAATACCTCCTGGTGCTCCAAGATGCAGTGACTAACCACTACAGAATCACTGCAGTGGTAAAACATATGAAACATACCGATTTTTATCTTCCCTGCCTCCACTCTGCGCAAGCTTCCGACCCTTTGGGGTTATCCATGCATGGCGCCAGCCAGTGTCAAGTTGCCCTGCCCAAGCACCAGGAAATATGGGGGTGGTGGAAGGGACAAAAACGATTTTGATTAAGCACAAAGCTTCTAAGAAGAGCCAAGTTCATTTGTTCATGACTTTGACATAATCCATTATTCTCCATTTGAGAGGGACAGTCAGGGTCAGTATTACTTTCACAGATCAACCATTACTGACACAATCCTGTAATGATGTATTAGGCCTGAGGAACACCGCATTTTATTCCATTACTCACCAGAATAACTTCTTGGCAAATCTTGGGTCTCTTAATCAGGAAGGAACTCCTAATACCCTAGGCTTCAGGGCTGTTCTTCCCACTACCCCTTGTTAATGATGCTAGTACAAGTATTCCTCATTTTACTGACAAGGCAACTTAAGTTTTGCCTTTACTTAGGTCCTCAAGGCTATTTAAGCAGCAGAACTAGCACTTATTCCTGTGTCTGATTCTACAAGTACCCATGATCACCTCAACCCAGCTGATCCCCCTTTCCCGTACTCCTCCTCCTCAGGCTAAATAAGCCATGTAGCCTGGCACAGTGGATAGAGCTCTGAATGGGACGGCAGGAAGACCTAGCATAAAATCCCAATTCTGTGATTCTGAGCAAGTCACTTAACTCCTCTATCCATAAAATACAACCTACCCCATAGTTCTGAAGATCAAATGAGACAATGGATATAAAGTACTTTGCAAACCTTACAGTACTAAATAAATGTCAGTTATTAATTCTAATTATATCTACCTGTTCCCTTGGTGTCTTCAAAACTCCTATAGCTTCAATTCTTATCTTTAACGCAGATTATTTCCAAATCTTTATCTTTAGTACTCATCTCTTTTAAGCTTCAGAATGGCATTTGCAATTGCCTACTGGACATTTCTTTCCTAGATGTCCGCCAGTGTGTCTAAACTAAATGCCACTCAATAATTCGTCCAGATCATCTTGCCATCTGCCTTGCCACAGCTGCCTTACCTTTCTCCAAATAGACCTGTAGTATCCTTTTCACTGGACCTTTAAAACATCCCCAGTTCCTGAAGAAGTTAGTCTAGTAAGCTTGAGAGCATCTGTCCTGACTGGGAATTAAATGAGTGAAAACCTCCTTAGACTGCTAAGACCTAGGTGGCCTCAGACCAGATCACTCTCCACAGCCCATCTGGTTGCAGACCCAGTCCCCTGTGTCGTTTATGCTGCCTCACAGGGTCTACCTTTTCCTCTGAAAATAGTAATCAAATAAATAGTATCACTGCTTCTGGAAAGGGTGGGTGAGTTGAATGCTTTACAGATCAACTTAGGGACTGTGCTCAATGACCTCTGACCAGCTCTAAAGCTATGATGGTATGAACCCTATGACTACCAAGACTAAAACTCTTCTCCCTGGCTACTACTCACCTGGATATATATTCTCCCCCACTAGAAAAGATCCTTGATGACTGCTGCATTTTTATGCTTGTATCCTCAGTTCTAAATATAGTGTTGTGCACATTACAAGTACATAATAAATGCGTTTCATTTGTTTTTCATCCTCCCGCCTTTTTGGTGATTTCCCTATATCTCCCTTTCAGTAAATCTTACCTCTATCTCATTTGCCAACGATACAGAGTAAAAGACTTCAAGAGCATAAAAGTATCTTACAATTTAGTCCAACTTTCTCCTTCTACAGATGAAGAAAATGAGAACCACAGAAGCTCATGTGACAAGCCAATGTCTCACAACCTGTTAGTAGCAAAGCCATGACTAGAACCTAAGTCTCCTGAGCCTCCCTGTCAAATCTTCTTTCTACTACCTGGTACCTTACCCTATAAGTGAGAAACAACACTCAAAGCATGATGTAAAATAAGAAAGCCAGGATACACCGAGATTAAATAATATAAATTTATCCACATTTTTTCTTTTACCAAGGACTGTCAAAGAGATGCAGGGTAATTGCTAAAAATAAAAATTATTAAAAGTCACTTCATTTCTCATTTCCTTAAGCAATTAAACCCTGACTTGCAATATATAACAATATAAATGAGAGTAAATCAGCCCAAGATTTATTTTTTGGCTAAGAAGTATATACTCAGGAAAGATGCTTTAATAGGTGTTTTAAAAGCAACTGAACTGTAGGAAATTTCAGTTGTAATATTTCTTTAAAGACAAACCCAACAATGCATTTTCCTATGTACAGTAGAGTGCTATGCTACTCTATACTCTTAACCTTGCTGACAGACAATTATTTCCCTCTGCCCCTTAATCTTTCACTCCATTTACAATTCATCTATTATCAGGTTCAAATTGCAAATGCATTAGACAGAGACACTGCCTCATTCCAGGTTCTATGTGGAACTTGACACACAAGATGATGTGCAATAAGTATAAAATAATTTATTGAAAGAAGTGAGGTTGCAGTTTCAAATTGACAGGCTGGCATTTTGTATTTGCATTTGTCTCTTTCGAGATAACTTCTGACAGAGCTGTCTGTTTTTTTCACAAATCATGAACACTACCAGCAGACTTCAAGATATGCCTTAAATTAAAACCTGTGATTTAATTCACTGTCTGAAAACAAAGTGGTAGCTAGATTTTCGAATGTGTATTATCTGTTATTTTTTAACAAGAGCAACAGCAGAGAAACTTCAGCTGATTTTGATAAATAATGGTTACAGAAACTTAGTATTACACAACATAGACCATGTGTAGGTATAAAATAGCAATCTGCGATTGAAACTGAAAGTATTGTGCAGGACAATCAAATGGGTATCTGAAATAGTGCTTGCCCTCGAGGAGTTTATGATCTACTTTCATAGTAAAGGCAGTTTCATATGTTGTTCAGACACCAAACAAAATAATAGCATAGATGGAAAGTATTACATGGATAATGAAATATACCTACAATACACAAAGAAATCAAACGCTGGATCGTCCACTGAGAATGGATTCAGAATGAAATTAAATGTTTGATGATGATGAAATCAATCCAATCACTCTTGAATTTTTTCGGAAAAGCAGAAGAAAAGTTGTTATTGTCTTGTAAAGGGGAATAGATGTTTTGGAATTACTCTTTAAAAGAGGAGGCCAAGGATGTTTTCAAAATTAACTGTATGTGGTTGGTAATACTGCCCCAAGGTGTTATATTAAAAATACAAAGCAATTTGAAGCTTAAAGATAATTCTCAATATTTCTATGCTCTTTCCAAAGTTAAGTGAACTTTAAAATAAATAGTAGTTTGTAACAATAAATGACTTGGTGGGTAGGAAGGGGATATATTTAGAGATGAAGGTGACATATAAAGTAGAAATAAAATTTAAAAAGTTTAGGTTTCCTTAAAAAAGGTAGTAGACTTAAGACTCAAAAGATTGTAAATATGTACATAATCACATGCCTGTTTCTGCTTCCAGGGAAGAGGAGTTAGGGGAATGGTGACCCTTTTTACAAGTCAGTATAGTATTTGGTACACAGTAGGAGCTTTCTAAATGTTAAAAGACTTAATATATTTGCCCAACCAGCTTCTGAGAAGGGACCCAAAAGGAATCTATTAACATATGATTTGGAATAGTGCCATGATTATCTTTTATAGTCAACATTCAGTAATTTATGACTTTTTTTAAAGGTTAGAAAACTGTATAGGATATTAGATGTCAAAGGAAAACTGCCTGGAAATGCCTGCAAACTCTTATTTTATGCTAGCTTGAAAATATAGTATCGTCAATTCCGTGATTCAGACTTTAGTGTTTAAACTGGACTATTTGAAATATTTGAATTCTCTTAAGTTATCAATACCCTATGCTTTAGAGCAGGAATTATCTTGGATCTGCTTATTACCCGTATAACCTTGGAAATGGGCACTAACCTACCTCATCCAGAAATTAAAGAGGTTACATTGATCTATAGCCCCTTGCAGTTCCAAATTCTATGATTCTAAGTCACTCCAAACTTCAAAAATTCTTTATATTAATATATTCTATATATTACCATAACCCACATATATTTGATAGCTGAGACGTTACCTTTTCAGGTTATTGTCCTTACTCGGAGTTGGCCTGGTATGCATTTAGAATTATGCTATGAAAATTCCAAGCATCATTGTTTAACATGGGCTCCTGGCCATGAACATAGGGTTGCCACCTGGGCTTTTCTCCTCTAGATTTGCAGGGGTCTACTCCTTTCCTAGGGTTAGACTAGGATTTTTGTGTGTGTGTGTGTGTGTGTGTGCATTTAGTACTCTGGGACTTAGTAAGAGAAAGAATTTTCTAGGATTCATAACAAAGAGAAAGGCAGGCACACTTCTAGATAGACTAGAATACATTCAAAGCAGAGATAAGTTACAAAAGAGAGGAGTAGTCTGTTGGCTTCTGAGTCAGCAGATGCTTTAATCAGGAAAGAATCAAGGGAGAAATGAGAAAGTGAAGCCAGGATAGAATGGGGAATGGGACAACACTAGATAAACTCAAGAAGACAAAGTTTCTTATCCCAAACATCACTGGAGGCTTAGCTTAATTCCTAACTCTCAGGTAATCTTTCTCATGACTTTAGCCTGGTAGCTCATTCAATCAGGGAAACTCTTTGTGGTAGTTTGGTGATAAAAGGGACAGTGCTGGACTTGGAGTCAGGAGGATCTGAGTTCAAATCTTAGCTGAGGCATTTACTAGTTGTGTGAGCCTGGGCAAGTTACTCGCCCTACGCCTCAGTATCCCCATCTGTAATATGAGGGGGCTGGATATCATGGTGTCTAGATATATGATACTATGAACTACAAGGCTCAGTTCTTTGAGGCATCTTAAAAGCTTATTTTGCATACTGAAATATACAAACTGACTACAATAAAAAGCACATATTTCCTTTTTCTATTAAGAACTTTACATATCTTTTTCACTTATTCTCATAACATCCATGTGAGGTTGATAGGTATATTAATTTTTACTGATGAGGCAACTGAGGCACAGAGGAAGCAAACATACACAACATAATTATATGATGTCATATCTTTTATAGTTATTTTATATGTTCCAGACTATATAAAATCTTACAATGCTGGGCACAGAGAAAATGCAGTCAATAAATATTCACTGATTAACAATTGGGATAATAAATGTCTTCAAGGTAAAGTTTAAGCAGATATGCATTTGTTTCTATTCACTAGGAATGTCTACATGGGACACTGGGATGTCTACTTAGATTCTTCAGGAATCCTGTTATTCCCTTAAAAGGTTTAAAACCTTGTGATAGAAGTTGCTGCCATGGGAAATGAAGAATAAACACTGTATAGAAAGGATCATCGTTAAGAGCTCTCCTTGAGAGTGTATAGCTCTTGAGAGTGTATGGGTGTATCGCTGGCTGACCATGACAGCTGAGGTATCTGTGCCCAAACTGCTTAGTGCAAACAAAATATAAGCTGAGAAAGAAGGATCCTTGAATGTACAAAAAAATATTTCAAGGAGACAACCATGCCATTCAGGAAGAAGTAAGAGGGGCCTGTTCTTGATTTCAGACTTGCAAAAACTACCATGTAGCTTTAAAAAGAGAAAAGGGTGGGGGGAGAGATTTTTCTATGGAAAACTGAGGTTTTGGGGTTTTTCTGCTTTTTGAAGAAGAAAAGAAACTTGGGGCAGCTAGGTGGCACAGTGGATAGAGCACCAGCAGCAGCGGCGGAGGAACTTTAATTGAAATTGGAATTGTTCTTGGATGCACCAAAAATTAATGTACATCATTTTGAAAGTCTTTTACTTGAAGACGAATATTTTCTTCACTTGATTTCTGCTGGGTCTGGCAATTCAGCGGAACATATAAGTGGCCGTTGGTTCTGCTTTGCCAGGAAGGGGTCTACCTATCGTAATCTAATCCATTTGACAGGAAGGAGACTTGATCTATAACTTCAGTAATCCTAAAACATTACCATTGCCTTAATGTTCTTGCTCTGAAGATAAGTGGAAAGGGAATCTTTCTTCCCATCCCCTTAACCTTTGCCCAATTGTAACTCCCTAAAGTGTGCATCCTCTTCTCTGACAGACTAATCAAGTTGGAAAACTACAGAACTTAACCTCCAGGTGTCTTTCAGTCACATATAATTGCTCTGTTTGTATTCTGATCATCTCAGAAGTTTGGTACTCTGTAACTTTCCAGTGTTATTGTTCCGCTTCCCTGTATTTTAAAAAGTGGTTTGGGTTAATTCAGATCACTTGTCTCCCGGCAGCTTTCCAAGTGGTGTTTTATTTTCACAAGGTCCCACACAACTCCAAATAAGACGCCTTCATTTTGCTCAACTGGAGTACCATCCAAGCTCTTCACACCCACACACGCGAGGTTGTGGTTTCCAGGGAATAGCAAGAAAGTGAAACATAGTCTCCTAGGCCTACAAAGTGACTGTTGTGTACCACGGGGTCCATATATAGTCTTTCCTGAAAAACCTCAAGATGGAACATTGAAGTGAATGTCCACCACTTCCCACCCCAAGGATAAGTTTTTATAAAGAATTAAAATAGACCAAGAAGTAGAGTAAATGGTTTAACTAACCCTACTTGCTCTTGGCTAGTTCAAAATCTCAGAAAAAAAAATCAACTCTGCCTTGTGCCCTCCAAAACCAATGGATTTATTGTATAGGCAAGAAGATATTAATTTTCATTGTTAAAGAATTCCTCAAATTCAACCAATCTCAAATCTAAACATTAGATGGTCATAGTAGCACTTACATAATGTTAACTGACCAAATGATAGGGGACTTTTTCAAATAAATTTCATTATAATTTTTAAAGTTTAAATTAATTTTTCAATGAACAAAAATTTACCTCCACTCTTTCCCACTTCCCTGGCCCTTACTGAAAAAGAAAAACAAAATAAAACCTTTATAAGAAATATGCATAGTCAAGTAAAGCAAATTCCTGAATCGTCCACGTCTACACACACACACACACACACACACACACACACACACACACACACACACACACGTTTGTACTCTAAGTTCAAATGATGAGAGTTCTTTGGATTCTCTGAGTTTGATAAGCAAGAAATATCACTCTGTGTAATGACATCAAAGTTTGCCTTGAATTACACAAATTTCACAGGTCAAATTTAGAATCCTCACCTATTCCTCACCTTGGCCAACTGATACTTCCATCTCTAATGTTACCATAAACCTCTCTATTTCCTACTACTATCTTGCTCTAACAAAGATGTATTCTCAACAGCTCCATTCTAGTACCCCAAGTACATTCCTTCTCCTCTTCAGAATTTACTTTAAAATTTTCCTACTGCTTTACTTTTGGGTCAAATAAGATAGATTTTTATCACAACAAATATAAAGTTTTACATGAGTCAAAATGACCAATGCTATAAGATAAGGGAGGCATAGTTAGACAATAGCTGATCTCAAAAAAATTTAGGGGTCTGAACGTCAGTAAGAATGATATGGTAGCCAAATATAGCTAATGTAACTTTAAGCTACATTGAAAGACATGGCATCTGGGATCAAGGAGGTGATGCTTCTAAAGTACTCTGACTGATAAGGCCAAGTGTGGAATGTGTTCAATTTGGGGCATCACATCTTAGGAAGGATATTGATAAACTAGAAAAGATCTAGAGGAGCATAAGCAGAATGGACAAAAACCTTGATATTAAGCCACAAAAAAATAGGTTGAAATAACTGGGGATGTCTGGTCTGAGAAAAATAAACTTAGGGGCAGGGTTTTTGAGAGCTGTCTAAATATAGGATGGGCTGTTATGGAAAAGAGAGGGCAGGTGGAAATCAGACAGAGAGAGAGCTTTAGGCTGGATGTGAAGAAAAAGTAGTGGAGCTGTCCAATGTAGAAGGGACTGCCTCCAGAGCAGTGTGATCGCCTCACCAGAGATCTTTCCAGTACAAACTGGAAGACCCCTTCATTTGGTTTACTGAAGAGAGGATTTTTGTTCAGGTCCAGGGTAGCCAAGATAGCCTTTGGGAACCCTTCCAATTCTGTGGTTCTTTCCTTCTGCTCTAGCAATACGCATTAAAACAGTGGTTCTCAGTCTGTGGGTTGGAGTTCCCTGTGAGGCTGCAAGAGTTGTGCTGAGTCCATGAATCCATATATGAAACCATAAATAAGCAAATATGACATCTATAAAACAACACCTCTCAGATATATGTATTCCTAATTTTCAAATGTAAGTAAATGGTATTATGGTTTGTAAAGTACAAATTAATTTACAAAATAACCAAATTCATAGTAGTTTCATCATTATGTATTTACTTTCTCAGTCACAACTGCTATCATATCCACAACATTTGACGCTACAAAAGGTTATACTCATAAAAGGTTAGGAGCATCTCTAGGCTCTTCTCTCATTTTCTGCATGGTTTCTCTTCCTTCTGGCCAGCTCTATATTTTCTTCCATAGTAGCTCTGGTCTTCACTCTGGAAAAGTCTAAACTGTCTAGAAATTCTGTTTCTCTCCTTTCCCCCTCATTTCCAGTTACAAAGATTAAATCCATAATGCATTGCTTTCCATCACATGTGCATCTATAATTTCAACTCTTTGGAAAGAAAGATCCATGTGTACCATATGGAAATCTGAGGAGGTATTTTGATGTGGGTTCTGCCAAGTGCATGGGTCTCCATGAGATACATGACTAGATTGAATAAGAACCAAAAGTTCTGGTTTACTTTGAACTGAAAATTTCAGGCTACCAATTTGCAAACTGATGGAAATTTTATTTTGATAGATAGGATGGACTGACTGAGAAGGGAAACCTTGTGCTAGAGACTATTTTCTGTGTGATAATTATATAGACCATAAGATGCAAAGAATTTTTTTAAACCTGACAGCAATAAACAAATAATACTTCTGAGTTAGCCTGGAGAATCAATTAGTTGAGAATTCTGGCTTGCCAAATCTTTGGGCCATCCCAAGATTAAAAACTGTCTCATGTATTCTACCTGGAAGCTGAATAGCACTAGAAGGAATAGAAAACAATGAAAACAAATACCATAGTTAGAGTGTGGCTAAACTTTGCCACCAGTTTCATTGCCTTCACCATTATAATAAAGGATTTCAAGGTTTTCCTCTTTAATGAGTCCCTAAAAACCTGCAACCCAACTGTTTATAGACTCACTAGGTACATCTGATAAAACAACATCTCAGCTCTCTTTATTCTGCCCAGCCTTACTCAATGTTCAGTTATCCTTACTTGCTGTTGGTGGATTTATTTCTCCCTGTAGTTTTGTAGTAACTCATTGCTAATGCCTCAGTGCTTGGCCCAGACTAAGTCTTGTGAAGATTTTTGAGGCCTGGGGCTCAGAGATGATGGTTTTCAAGGGTGGGAAAAATCATTAAGGTTGATTGCTAAATAAACTTTTCCTGCTACATGCTCAACAAGATCAGGACTAATGGTGTTAATAACCATTTAATACTGATATATTAGCTCATGTCTTTATTAGTCTTAAAGAAGAGGGTCACATATATTACCCCCAACCCTACTACACACACAGGCTAACAAAATCTCAATATATACTACTTAACTGAAAATCTCTAACTTTTTAAAAAGGAAAAAAAATATTTCTTACTGCAATAGCAAACAAAAGCAATTTTAAGTCAACCTGTAGTATCCTCCAGAGAGTATTGACTTTCTTTAAAGCCCTAGTGAAAGTAATAACAATGAACATCCATCCCTGTCAAGAATAACAATACCACCTAAACCCATAATTATGGCTAATATTTATATAGCACTTTAAAGTTTGCAAAGCATTTCACATATGCCATTTCATTCAATCCTTATCAGCACCCTGGGAGGTAGGTGTTATTATTCTCTGGATTGGATAAGGAAACTGAAGTACAGTTATCCCTTCTACCTCACGACTTTCCTCATTGTAGTTTCAATTTATCAAGGGTTGACATAAGAAATTGAATGGGATTTTTGGGGGGAGTTTTTCTCCTAAAGCAGGTCTGAGCTGATCACATGCACAGCAAAAAAAAGGCAAAAAAACCCCACACCTTCAGTGATACCCCATCATCTTTAGGACAGGATGCAAATTGCCTATTTTGGCATAAGGCCCTCAATAATCCAGCCTTATTTCCTACTGCTTCTGTTCATAACCTTTACGTTTCAGGACAAGTGAACTATCAGCTATTCATGGAACTTGATAGAACATCTCTCACCTGTATACATTTGCACATTCTGTCCTTCATCCTTGAAGGATCCTCCCACTCTAATCTGACCTTTCAAAAGTCTTGTCTTACTTCAAGGTTCATCTCAGTTGCTGCCTCCCCCGTGAAACCTCCCCTGATCTTCACCAGTCCTTAGTCCTCTCCCTTATCAATTTACTTTGCATATTGAGTGAGTTGCCCACAATCACAAGTGAAAAGTGACAAAGCTAACATTTGAAGTAAAATCTCTCTGGCCAAGTGCAGCACTCATTTTACCATACTATGCTGTCTTTAAAAAAAAAAGACTTTTTTTCCCTAATGAAGTCATAATTTCAATGCTGTAATGAATATTTTATTTTCAAATGTAATGGTATTTGAATTATTTTAGTTACCTCCTACAAATACTAGACTCTAAGATCTCTCATCACATGGACTAACTCTTCTCTGTTACTATCACACATGCCTGGGCATAAGAGTGGACTTCAGTGGAGAGAAACACATTCCTAGAACTGAGAAGAAACTCAAAATCTCACTCCTCCAACCTCTACCTGAACAAGAATTCAACCTTCCCCACAAATAGCCAACCTTTGCTGATAACATAGAGCAAACACGGCCCATTCCACTTCTGGATAGGTGGACCTGTTAGGGTGCTTTGCCTTCTGTAGAGTCTAAAACTTCTAGTCACTGTTTCTACTTGTGCTCTCTGGAGCTCATTCGTTGAATGATCTTTTTCTTCTCGCAACAAGAAAAAAAAATACACATACCCACAGGCACATATATTTAAAGTCAAGCAGATCTACTGTATGATTTACTTAATTTCTAATGAATGTGGGTTACAGCTGTGCTTTGCCAAAATCACCTGAATAGAAGGATTATTATACATTTCATAAACAGCACGCCAGCAGATGTTATCATCGGCTCTCTAATGAGGCCACTATTTTTGATTTAAATAATGGTGGATCCTATTTACCGAGCACTTTATAGATTACAAAACATTTTCCTCACATCAACCTTGCTAATGTTATTCCTGTTTTTTAGATGAAGAAAGACAAGCACATGACCACATGGATAGGGTCGGACTTAGGACTCAAATCCAGGCCTTCTGTTACCAACTCCAGTGTTCTTTCTATCTAGATCGACAAATAGGCAGGCCATCAATTTGGATGCAACTTACTGATATCGAGGTCTGAAAGAGCGCTCTCAAACAATACAAGTGTCCTAGGAATATGTTCAACCATGAGTAACACATAAACCACTCTTGTTCTAATACTGTGACCTATGTACTTGACGCTAAGATATTACTAATAGCAGGTATGATTTGTGTTTCTAAGTGAGCGCCAGGAAGTAGTTTTATAACCCTGGACTATAATTGATTTTATGACAGTTCTTTATTCCAAAGGGCAAAGAGAGACATTAAGAGATCAGAGGTAATATTTACCCCTTTCCTGCCTCAACTGTCTGATATCTACTCCTGTGTTGATTTCAACTCCTGTGCACTGTGAATTTTTTTTTTTTGTGAAATTGATTTCTCTGTCCTAAATTGTAATTACCTGAGCTGTCAGTTCATCGGTTTTACGAGATGTTTGGGGGGAGGGATAAAATTAATTCTGGAAGTAAAATATTTGCACTTCTAAAAGAAAAAGAAGAAGAGGGATAATATGTCTATAAAATGAATGATTCACTGTGGAAGGCACAGTCTTCATTTACTATGTTGTTATGGCAAGGGAGCAAGCATGACAGCAAGTCTGCATAGAAGACACTCCTAGCCTGACTCAATAAATGGTATGATGACTGGGAAGAGGTGGCTTCTTTCCAACCAAACTGGTGAAGCACACGAGCAAATCGCTTTCAAGTTCACATCCTCTGACGCAGAAGAAGCCATTTCCACATTTTTGAAAAAATCCTTTCTTCCTGTGGTATCGCAGCCCAGATAAACAGGCAGCAGACAGAAACCCACTGAACAAGTAGGTGTGTGCAAAAACATCCCACACTGACTGTCTGCAAAATCCTGAGACAGCCTCAGTTAAAGAAAAAAAAAATATCCATTACTTTCCACCGCCACCAAGCTTAAAACCAAAATAACTTTCATTCTACTAACATACAGTTTTCATAGAGAAACCATGAGTGAGGCAAAGGAAATGTAAGGTCAAAACAAATCCCCATATTGGCTACTTCTTTTTTTTCCCCTGGGAAGGAATTTTAAGAAATAAATAAAAAATAAAACTGATAATTGAAAAAAATTAATAGAGAAGTTGACCTTGGACAGGAGAAAGGCCACATCTTTGTATTAAAGACTAGCTGGCATTGGGCATACTTGAATTCAGGCCTTTCTGATTCCTTGGCCACCTCTAAAAGTTAAAGATATTAAAAACATCAGAAATAATCTTATAATGTATTATCTAGACTCCTAAAAGATTTATGACTTTCTGGCAGTTACAGTTTTTTAAGTCACTTGTTATCTACTGTGTCCTATCTGCAGCCTTCTGTTGCTTGATTTGATAAGTATTGTCATATTCTGAGCCTCTTTATATTGATTTTGTCCATTTCAGAAAGGGAGCAAAGGGAGGAATGGATTAAATTTTTAAACCAAAGTCCTTAATACTGGCGCTACAGAAAAACAAAAGAATCAACTTTGTGCTTAGGCTAGTTACTAGTGACAGATTTGGTGTGTGGCATGACGAGACTTATTTCTCTGGTTGGCTATAAAAAGTAACTTATGGAATATATCAATGACAATTTCTTCGAACAAATGTGATAAGTATCATCACTCCATGTCAGAAGGCTACATAACGTTTTCCTTAAGGAAGGAGCAGGAAAACGGCTTTGAGATCTGAAGATGAAATCCATTAAGAAAATGTTACAGCATCAACTGACTTGGCTTGCCCTTCCCTAATTTTCTTTAGGTTTTAATGACACCAATGGGAAAGCAATTTCACTTAAGGATTCTGTCTTTTTCAATGAATTAGCACAGTCAAATTAAGACTAGAGGACAATGTTCAGAGGAATCACTAACCAAGAGGGGAATGGACCTCAGAGACCATCTAGTCTAACATCCTTTTTTTTTAAAGCCCAGGGACGTTAAATGACTTGCTTAAGGTAGTATCAGAGGCAGGACCTGAACCCAGGTGTTCTGAGTCCACAGCCAATGCTTTCCCCACTATACCAGATTCTCTCAAATCTCCATTTACATGTAGCTAGGCATTGCTGTTCTCTCTTCCATTACTGAGGTATAGATTACTCCATCATCTACTAGGTAAATGACCAATTTTCTGGTGTTGTCTAACCCTGTCTGACTACACAGATTGATACAAAGAAATTCAAAGCAGATGATTTCTACCTGCCATTCTAATTATAAATCTCATGGTCCTATGTTTGCCAGGGTTGCAAATGAGATAATATTTGTCAAACACTTAGCACAATGCCTAGTACATAGCAGGTGCTTAATAATTGCCTGTTCCATTGTACACAGTAACAGCAATATTGTACAATGATCGACTGTGAATGACAGCTATTCTCAGTAATACAATGATCTAAGACAGTTCCAAAGGACTCATGAAGAAAAATGCTATGCACCTCCAGAGAAAGAACTGATGGAATCTGAATGCAAATTGAAGCAGAATATTTTTCACTTTTTTTTGGTCTGTGTTTTCTTTTACAACATGACTAACGTGGAAATATGTTTTGCATGATTGCACATGTATAACCTACATCAAATTGCTTACTGACTTAGGGAGGGGGTTTGGGAAGGAGGGAGGGAGAGAATTTGGAACTCAAAATAAAAAACATGTTAAAAATAGTTTTCACATGCAATTGGGAAAATAAAATAGTACTGATTTTTTTTTAAATTGCTTGTTCCCTTCCCTCTTCATTTTTTACTCCTATTACAACTACTACCCTACTATGCACTTATGTTTTTCACTTTTCAATGTGCTTTAATTAATAAAACATTATGTATAAATTCCTCTTGTTAAACAGAAAAGTATGTGGGAGAATTTATGGAATTGATAAAGGGGAAAATTAGCTTAGTTAAAAAAAAACACAACAACCAAACAATTGAGCATGCCCAAGCCACTTAGGAAAATAAAAGGCCGAACAAATCAAAGATTGATATAAAAATCTTCTCATGTACAACTCTGGCTTCAAAACTGTATAGTTTTATTAGAATAACTATTTTTAAAGAAGTATTTCATATTTTCAGCCATTTTCCAGAACTCCTTCTCCTGTCTCTCTGTATTTTCTAGCTGTCACCTAATGCCTGAAATATATTTCTTCTATATTTATACCTTTGAGATTTCTTATCTTTCTTCGATGCTCAGCTGAGGTACCACCTCCTCCATGGAGTCTTCCCTGATCCCTTCCCCTCCTCCAGCGGTCAGTGTTTTCTCACACATTTCTCACACATACTTTGTACTCACCTCTGAGTCCTTCATTCTCTCCCATACATTTTACTGTATTATGTAGGGGGAGATAAATGAGGCTTTTTGGTTTTAGTTCCCTTTACAGTTACATACACACACACACACCACCCTCATTCCAATGTGGGTAAATTTAAGACTCCTTGAGCATAAATCCTTATTTGTCTGCCTCTCCAGCACTGGACATAGTGCCTTAATAAACATTTTTTGAACAGAATCTGGTTTTTTAACTTTCCTGTGCTTGATATTACTCTACTAAAAATTGTAGTGCATTTCAAAATCCAGGCTTTTATCTTCTTATGTTAGTTTAAGTCTTTTTGCCCTCCAGTTCTAATTATGTAAAAGGAAGGGAATTAGGCTTTTAGATAACAACATTTAGAATATTAAGGGAAGTTTAAATGCAAATGAAGAAGCTAAAAGCAATGCTGGATTCCTAGGAAGCTACCCAACTGTCCTAGAGGGTCTGGGCTCCAAAACTACTATTCTATAGCCTCATGCAACATCTGCATAGCTAATACCGTGACAAAGACATGTTTGGCCAGGCCAATAAATTAAAACATGCCCCAGTGAGCTAGAAGACTAAATGCACAGTGACAGAGGTTTTTTCCATGTGCATGTGTATTAAGCATCCTTGACAAAGCATTTACTTTATTACAAATTAATGCGAACTGCATCAGGTAAGGTGAACAACCTGTAATGGATGAGGCCTCTTCTCCTCTAATGGCCTGCTATGCCTGACTGGAACTAAACATGCTCTTTCAAACCGGAAGCAGTGTTGCTGTGAAGGTGTGCTTGTGCATCCATAGCCATACTCAAGAGATGGAAAAGATAACAGCAATTTCATCAGATCACTGCTCATAGTATTTTCGCACACATGGAACAAAAAAATGTTGGATCTGGAGTCTGAATTTAGACCCATGTTCAAACCCTAGCTCTGCCACTTATTACCATTTTCAACCTTCATGACTATATCACAGTAATAGCATCTCAGTGGTATCAATCAATTTCCTTATATATAAAATGAGGGTACTGGGTTAGATGACTTTTAAGGTCTCTTCTGGCTCTAAATTTGATTAATCTGATTTATTTCTTTAAACAAGTTTTTCCACAATGACATGATTATGGTTTACAACAAAAGAGAATTGGTCAATTTTTTCACATGTTGATCTTTCAAAATAAAAGCATAAGCTAACAAAAAACACAACCCAGAGTGAAAAGGGCACTAGATCTCCAAGTCAGGAACAGATAAATCTCGATTCTGTGACACAGGGTGAATATCCTGGGCAAATCACCATGCAACCTCTCTCAAAGTTACTCTAGACCAGTGATTCCAAATTCAAAAAGACACATATCTTACTGACTGCATGGTGCATACATATTGCATAGTCACTTAGAAACCATAAATTAGTTGTATTGTATTGTATTGTATTTTTATTTATTTTGTTAAACATTTCCCAATGACAATTCAATCTAGGTTCTGGAGTCACTCTGAAGCGTAGGAGGCCTGTTGGGGCTACACGATACAGGGATATGGGACACATATCTGACCTCTCTGCTCTAAACAGTTGTATCAGACAAGCAAGAATGGGGTCCCTTCAAACCTATATAAGAATCCGCTGGGTGCTCATATTGACCTAGAAAACCAAACATAAACATTATGTTCTATTTTATTTTAAAATATTTATTATATTATATTATTTGTATATTAATTACATTATATTTTTATTTATTTGGCTAAACATTTCCCAATAACATTTTAACTTTTTAAAATAGTATTTCTTTTTTCCCTCAATTACATGTCAAGACAATTTTTAGCAATCACTTTTACAAGATTTCCCAATGACATTTTAATATGGTTCCTCCATACTCTGGAATATTGCAGGTCACAATGTGTGGGGTGTATGTTTGACACCTAGACTATTTGCTTTCAATACAACTATTTGATTTTACAGAGGAGGAAGATGATGCCCACAAAGGAGAGGTGACTAGTCAGAGGTTGAAAAGCTAGTAAGTGGGGGTGGAACTAAAACCAGAACCCAGGTCATCTGACTCCCAGTCTTCAACATTTTTCTGCCCTCCTATGCTGTCTCTGTTCAGTCAGGCTGTGCTTCAATTAATTTTAGGCCATGTAAGATGATTTCCTATAGCACTTAGCTATTCAGTACAAGGCAGGCCTTTCTTAGACCCTGTCCAAAAGGATTTAGCTGTAGATTTATGAAAAGTCCCAAACTTACCCATGAAGTGTTTCCATGAAACAAATCCTGGCACTTACCCTAAAGTAAACTTCCAATTTATTAATTATTCTTTTACATACTGGTCATTCCTGGTCATTTTAAATGAGGGCAGAAGAAACAGGGAATAACAAAGATCAGACAATCTAAAAGTTGTCCTATTTAGCTATGAATTATCATAGCTACTCAGCACCCATAGCTACTAAAGCACGCAGACAGTTAATGCCCTCTCTGTGACAATTGCCTTGTTCTCATTAGCCTGAGAATTTATCTAGAAGGTGGCTACAAATTACTGAGAATAATTTCCTCATAGGGCAAGTGAGAGTTAACTGTGTTGATATTTTGAGAATTAACTCTAGTACTTCACATTTCTCTGCAAATATCCCAACACTCAGTGTCAGGTATAAGAAGTAACAGATCCTAGTTTATATATAACATATTACTTAGGAAAGCAAGAAGTGTGGTTAGGCAATTCATTTGCCCTCATGAAAAGCAGCTTGGTACAGTGCAGAGATAGGGATCAGGAGCTGAAGGACCTGGAATCCAATACCAGTTCTGTTTCTTATTACCTGTGTGGTTCTGAGCAAGTCACAAATTTCTCTAGGCCTTAGGTTTCTTTTTGTATAATAAAGCAGAGGCCTGGTTAAATGTAAATAGAGGGGAATTGGTTAGATTATCTCTAGATTCTCTCTTCTAGCTCTGAATCTTTTAATCTTGTGATTTCTAAGATCTTTTCAAACTCTAAATTCTATATAGGAAATCAACAAAAATTTGAAATTCTTTACTGGTGAGACAATATTGGTTATCAAATGTTACATCAAACATATATGTATGTGCATGCTATAATGTATAATACATGTTACTACTGCTTGCTATTTGTATCTTAGAAATCTTGGTAAGGGAGGATAAAACCTTCCCAGAGAATCAAATCAACAAGTATTTACTTAGTACCTACTATGTGCAAAAAAAGGCATAGTAAGAAACAAGGAGCTAATAGTTTGGCTGGAATGATAGGGCAGAAGAGATAAAAACTGTAAGTTACATACATTCCTAATCATCCCTTTAGCATTTTGCAAATAAATGGTAAACACAAAGAGTAAGTTTACTGATGAGATAGAAAAGAGTGCTGGAGGCAGATGGAGCAAGCCAGATGCAGGATGTGAGATAGAGATAAGATGCAGGGTGTGACCAGCCAGAACAGTGATCAAAGAAGACCATGCACTGAAACAGCCCACTGGGGACTTACCTGTGTGCTTTCACAAAGCACCCCTGATTCCAGAACAACTCTTACCCTCCTCTTTCATGTTCTCTTTTCTTATCTGTATGATAAAGGCACCTCCTCACTACCCGATATCCCAGACCTTTTGGAGCTTGCTCCTCCTATTCTCTTGTCCCCTTCCCCCCTATCCCATAAAACTGTATTTAAACCGGGCACCCAACCCCAATAACCACCTTTGCCTCCTATGGGCAGGGCCTATGCTCTCTTTCTCTCACATGGAAACAGGGCTTGCTTGGGTGCACCATCTCAATAAACGCCTTTCTTAAACCTGGAGACTGTCTGAGTGAATTCTTTCAGGACAATAGGACCTATGCATCTATTCCTCATCATTCTAGGTGGCAACCCAACATTCCTGAATTCATCATTTACTATCAGAAAAAAACATATAGAATCACCTTTGATCCTGTCAATAGTACTTTAAGCTTAAAAGCAATTCACTTGTGCTGAGATGATAGGCTGGAACCACTTTGACAAAAAGAGTATATAAAGGCAGCTCCTAAGGATATTGTTTCAAAAACTTGAAGAAAAATTTCGTTTTCTCAATACACATGTGCACATACACAGAAATGTTTTTCCTGTGATGTTTGAGACCGCAGCTTTTCAACATCAGGCACATTTCACTGCTGGGTGGGCTTATCAGGCTATCCTGCCTGTAAAAGTAGAATACATAGGGCAATTATATTACCCCAGACAGTCCCAAGAGCTGTGTCCTGCCTCTCATCCAATTACACATGCCCACATACATGCCTCAAATCTTTGGGAATGACACAGAGAGGGAAATTCAGCCTCCCTTCCGGGTGAAGTGGGAGGCCAAATCAAACAAACCACTGTGCCTAGTGGAGGAAAGGAAGTGGCTTCCAAATATGCCCCTGAATGTTGTGAAGGGGTATTTTGGTCCAAAACATTTTCCATGTTGTGGGTTTTGCATATTTTTTTCTTCTTCAGAAAAAAAAAGAACAACAATACAAAAAAGAAAAACAACCTTGGTTGTAATTCAGATATCCTCTATGACAAATCCTAAACAAGTTAGAAAGAATTATTTAAATTACTAAAATTATTACTTTTTCCTCTGTCTCTACAGTCAGCTCACAGGACTTTTGACTTTCTCATATATTTTGATATAACTCTGTAATTGTATTTCTTCATGAATAGACCTCATTTCCCCCTATCTCCAAGGAAAGGACCCGGCACTTGGCCCAGTACTTTGCAGAGACGATGCGTGTAATGAATTTTGCTGAATTGAATTGAATTAGCTATTGAAGTCCTTACATAAGAGGAAGCTAGGAATACAAAGATCTCTTTCCCCAATTAGCAGCCCCTGAGATGATTACATGAAGCCTAGAAAGGAATTCAAGTTGAGAAGCTTTTCTTTTTTTGGGAGGGACTATAGTTTGGACCTGTGATTTCATCAGTGTGGGAAATGCCCCATTGAGGAAACTCCCTCAACTGACGCACCTTTTCTGTAGTTTATAGTCTTAGAGAGTTGTTGTGGGGTTAAGTGATTTTCCCAGGACAGTCTATGTCATACATACATACATACATACATACATACGCACACAGACACTCCCTTCCACACTCCACTCCCAAAATACATATGGAACATGTCTATCAGAGACGGGTATTGAATTCTGGTCTTTTCATCTCTTGAGACCAACTCTCTATCACTACTTTATGCTGCCTCTCACTAATGAAGTATTCAATTTTAATCTATAGTTAATCATTTAAGACTTTTTCAGTACTCTTATTTTTAGAGAAATCGCACCTAGAATCATACAAGGTTTGCAATGAACCTTTGGGATCATCTAATTCAATCCTCTCATTTCATAGATGAGGAAAGAGAGGTTTAAATAGGTGATAAAATGAGTTTATCAAGGTCACAAACCTAGTTAATGACAGATTTGGGTAGCAAAATTGTATCAAATTCAAAACAGTATATATATATATATATATATGTATATGTATTTATGAGGTTATCTTTAAATAATTTTCTTTTTCCCCCTTAGAAAAAGGGACAAAATTCAATCAAGTTTTTTTTTTTTTTAACTCAAGGGACATCCTATCATAAAAAGCATAAAAGAAGCAGTATAGTAGAAACTAGCAAAGAATTTGAAGTAAAAAAAAACCAAACTGAATGTACTTCCTAGTTCTCATGGGGCTTTGTCAAACCACCTAAAGACAGTGAGGTTCAAAGAGGTTATAAACCGGGGGTGGTCATATTTACTACTAAACCACTACCTCTCAAGGTTATTGGAAGGCAAAGATCAAATAAACTAAGCTATATAAAGGGTTTTGTGATGACAAAGAACTAGGGATAAATAAACTATCATTAACTAAACTCATTCTTTTGAAACAGCAAACCAAGTCATCTCAAAGTACTACAGATTGAATATTACTGTACAGTAATAAATGAATATGAGGAATTCAGAAAAAAAAGGGATGAGCTGTATGAAATGGTACATAGTGATACAAGCAGGAGCAAAAAAAAAGGAGATACACAATCATTATAATAATGTAAATGAAAAGAAAACTAAAAGGAATCTGATCTCCGCATGACTGGAACAATAATCTTGGTGACACAGAACAAATATTGAAGCATACCTCCATCCTCTCAGCAGAGAGGTAGTCTTGGACTATGGAAAGAGAATGTTCATGCAATGTCTGATAGTCACTGTATAGATGTTTTGGCTTAAATGTTTTTCTTTTGTTATAAGGAAGGGTTCAGTTCCAGGGGGCAATGATGAGGGGTTCTATCTGAACTAAAGTCTAGCTACTAAAATATCTAATAAACTATGTGCAAAGTGCAAATAGTTTTTGAGGTAACTATATTCCTGACTCATGAGGCATGCCTAGGAAATCAATGTTCAGAAAACATAAGAAAATGATGATCCTTAGTCAAATAATACTGGCCTAACATCCAAAAGGTCTTAGCTATGAAAGTAGCCTATTTTTACCCCCTCATCACACATCAACTAAGATGGCTCATTTGACAAAGTTACAATAAAGTTTCCTTAAAGACAGCACCTACGTAGAACAGTAGTTTTTAAAACATAAGGATTTCAATGTAACACAAAAACATTTATTAAACACCTGAGTATACTGAACTGTACTAGACACTGGAAGAGAGGGGGAGACACGTTGGGAAATGACAATTTTTTAAAAAATGAGCATCAATAAATTTTTTTCTAAAAACAGTAAAATAAACAATATGAGATAAAGTTGGAAAGATAAGATGGTAGTAGGTTGTGCAGAGTCTAGAAAGTCAGGCATAGTGTTTTGGATTTTATTTTAGTAAGAAAGAAATATTGAATTTGTTTTGTTTGGTTTTGAGTCTTGGAGTGACACAGTGTGATCTAGCTAATAGGAAGGATTATACTGGTCCTAGTAAGAAGGATGGCTTGAAAAGCGAAGATCTGCTAGTAAGATTTTATACTTGTCCAGGTAGATGCTAAGAATGGAATTAGAAAAGGCAGAAGCAAAAAATGTTGTGGATATGGAATCTCCAGGATCTTGTTAGACACTAGTGATCAGGGAAATCAAAAAGCAAAATTCAAGGTCAAGCTTAAACCCACTACCCCGGTAGACAGGATAATAGTAGCATCATAGAGAGAAGTAGTAGTAGTAAAGTAGTAAAGCAAAGATGAGCCATGTTTTAGATATGTTGGGTTCGAGATACTGGTGAGACAGGTGGAGAAGACCTAAGTGGAAAGGCAGATCTTGAGCTCAGAACAGATCAGGATGAAGTCACCTCAAGAGAGGTGGTGGCTGACACTCTAACTAAGAATGAACTAAGAACAGGTATAGAAAGAAAGTAAAAGACAGCCCAGAACAGATTTTGTGGGGGAAGGGTTCAGAAAGAGAATAAGGGACCCAAGAAATGAGAGACAAAATAGAGGGAATAGGAGACTCAGGAGAGTATTGTGTTTCTGAAGCAGAGGAATAAGACAGTAGTCAGTACTTTAAAGGAAAGTATCTCCTGATTAAAAATCCATGTTAAGAAAAAGTAGCCATTATTCAAGTACCATTTCTAATATAATTTTAAAACTTTATAAATTCAGTTAATAGAAGACTATATATTTTTGTTTTTAACTTCATTTTCATTTCTAAACATATTCTTCTCCTTCCACATTCCTTATGATAAATAAAAAATAAAATGAAATTCAGCAAAAGTAACCAACATATTACATGAAATATTATATATACTCTTAGCCTTCCATTTCCAAGGGAAAAGACAAGGAAGTACATTTGTTCATCTCTCTTCCAAGTCAAAATTGGTCATTATAAATGCACAGTATTCAATTTTGATAACATTATGGTTTTCTTTTCCCTCTTAATTTTTGTAGTCATGTTGCATATTATTTTCCTGGTTCTGCTTATTTCACTTTGCACTAGTACATATGTACTTTATATAAATCTTCCCAGTTTCTCCATATCATACTCATCATTCTTATGATGCAGCAATATCCCATTACATTCATGTGCTACAAGCCCGCCCCCAAACCACTGAAACAACAGCCATCTAGTTTACTTCTAGCCTAAGACATAGTTTACTGACACATTATTTCAATGATTTTAGAAATTTCAATAGTTTTCCATTGTGTAAACAAACACTAGTTCTACTACTATGGTTTACTGTAAGGTACTAAGAGAGCACAGCAGGGAAGGAAACAGGAAATAGATTTTCAACAAGCAAGAACTTTTCAAAGCTGTTCATTTATATAATTAATTATCAATTTATGTTTAATGGTTCAAAAAAAAGGGGGGGGAATAACAGAAAGATATTAAAGTATGCAGGACATCTAGAAAAGTAATATATTATTAGCTTGTGATATTTAAGAATATTTTATTCTATGATGCACTCAGAAATTTTGAAGCAGATTCAGTGGCTCTTAAGTCTGGCCTTGTTTCCATTAAGAGTTTCCATATGCCATTTAACATTTTAACTTCTCTTAGTTTCTCTGTTTATAGACATTTCTAGTCTTAGTTTCTCTATCTATAAAACGGAGAAAATACTTGCTCCTTATTGTGAAGATAATAAAGGAATTTAATGAGGAAATGTTTACCAAGCTAGAGAGTACAGAGTAGACAGGCACCAAGACCAGAGATATTAAAATAAGCTTGAGCAAGAGAAAGGTTACCACCAGTCCCTGAAAATTTTAACCAACCTGCCTTTCTACTAGATGAGAAGTAAGAGAAATCCGAGCTCTTTTCAGGTAAGCAGGCAAAGGGGCATGGGAATAAAGCAGAATAAAATGATTGGTGACAATTTTCTTCTTGAATTAATCACAGTGCCTTTCCTCATTTCTTCTTTTGTATGGCTCAATAGCCATTTCTTATCACTTCTCATCTTGACTATTGAAACAGTCTCTGAATTCGTCCCCTGACCTCAAGTCTCTCATCATTCTGATCTGTCCTCTATATTGCTGCCAAAGTGAATTTCCTTAAGTGCAGATCTTAACCAGGTCGGTCCCCTCCTCAGTAAACATCAGTGACTCCCTACTGTTTCTAGGATGAAATGCGTATTCCTGTTTAGCTTTGAAATTCCCTCACAACCTGGCTCCTACCTATCTTTCTAGCCTCACTGGACATTACTTCCCTCATCCACACTCTTAAATGCAGTCAAACTGACCTTCTCTCTGTTCCTTACCCAATACTCTATCTCCTATCTGTGTACTTTTGCTCTATCTATCCCCCAAGTCTGGCATGCACTCTCCCACTCCCTCCACCTCATATAATCTGTCCCTTACTTCAAGAAGCAGGTCAGATCCTACCTTCTGCAGGAACACTTCCCTGATTCCTCACTGTTAGGGCCTTCCCTCCCCAGCTACCTTGCCTTTAACTCATTTGTATTTGTCTTTATATTTTTTCTGTATATTGTTGTTCGGTTCTTTTTCAGTCATGTCTGACATTTCGTGATGTCATTTGGGGTTTTCTTGGCAAAGATACTGGAGTGGTTTGCCATTTCCTTTTCCAGCTCATTTGACATATGAGGAAACTTAGGCAAACAGGGTTAAGTGACTTGCCCAGGGTCATACAGCTAGTAATTGCCTGAGGCCAGATTTGAACTCAAGATGTCTTCCTCCCTCCAGGGCCAGAACTATCCATTCTACCACCTAGCTGCCCATTCCGTGTGTATATACACATATATACACACATATATGTATGTATACATATATACACATATATACATATAGGCATATATATATGCCATTTCTTCTGCCGGAATGCAAGCTTCTAGAAGCAGAATTTATTTCATTCTTTATATTTGTATCCCCTTCCACCCCACACCTAACACAATGCCTGACAAAGAATAAGCTCTTAATAAATATTTTTGAGGGACTGAACAATCTCTGACACAAACATACCTCTCTCCTTTCAGGAGAGAGTTGGCCTTCAGATGTAAAATGCAGTATGCACACAGCCAGTCAAGGCCACGAGTGGCTGCTTTGCTGAAATGTTTTTATTTGTTACAAAGGAGGGTAAGGAGATTATAGGAAAAATGGCTATGATGTAAAAACAAAAGGTAACAGCAAAATCTTTTTTAAGTATGTGAAGTCTGTTGAGCGACTAGAATCCTGGTTGATCTGTTTGAACCTTTCATTTATTACAATTGAGAAGAAAAGGATGAGGGCTTATTTTTTTATATCTTCCATTGTTCTCTGTCCTGACGAAGAGTCCATGGGATTGCTTCCTAATGTCGGTGCATCGAACAAAGGTAGGAGGAAAATGGCATTTAAAAATGTCGGGAGTCACTGGCTAGAAAGTAGGCTCAACAGCCATGAGAGACAGTTTAGAAGGAAAACTGGCTAGCTGTGGGGCAGGAGGGTTGAAGGAAATGTCTAAGTCAAAGATGATGCGTTGATTTCAAGCCTGGATAATTAGTAGAAATGCAGTGCTATTGATGGAAAGAGAGAGGTTGGAAAAGTTACCCAAAGGTGACAAGCGTGGTTTTAGACAACTTGAACTTTCAGGAGTCAGTTAGAGATACAGACTGGAGCTCCAGCAAGAAAACAGGGTTGGAGATAGAGATCTGGGAGTCTTCAGTACACAGCTGATAACAGAAACTATGAGAATGATATCTTTTGAAGAAATCATTAGAAAGTACAAGGTTATAGTAGTTGGGATAGTATTCAATTGCTTTCCATTTAATTTTTTTAAAGGAAATGAAAATGAGTGCTATTCTCAATGCATTTTAATGTTTCCTTTTAAAAAAGTAATTTGCATTGTAGTTTTAAGATTGGCTTAATACTCTTACAAGGCTTTATTACTCTTTAGAGTAATGAAGTGATAAGGAAGTGGGATGTGGCAATATTTAGGCACATAGAGGAGAATTAGCTGCCATTTTAAAATGAAGTGACCTGAAGGTTATGTAAAATAATTCACTGAATTAATTTTATTACTTGGTCACCACAGTGTAGTGTGCATCCTAAATATGGGGAAAACATCAACTAGAATTGTTAAAAACAAGGTGGAAAGAAAGAAGACTAAGAATCTGGTTTAAAGAATACCTGAATCCTGTCTACAATGTCCCCTTAAAAAGTCAACTAGCCTCTGCTTCATCATTAGTGACAAGAATCTTATTAACTCCTAAGGCAGCCCAACTGATTTGGAGGCAATTCTAATTGTTAAGAAATTCTTCCTAATTTGCCTCATTCCATTTTGATCCAGTGTCACTCAAAATGGAACAAATTATCAATTGAGGACAAAATTGACAATTTTATGGTCGTTTTACCTTTGTCAGTTGTATTTTCTTTAAACCAATATCTACCTCCCTCTAATTTTCTACCCTTTCTTTGGTCTTGGTTGTATTTTCTGGAGTCAAGCAGAAAAGGTCTGATCCTTCTTCTACATAGCAATCCTTAAAATATTTAGGTGATGATCTTGTTCTCCTAAGTCGTCTTCTCTGTAGGCTAAACATTCCCATTTTAATCATAAGAAGACATCCTTTCAAGTCCCCTGACCATCTTGGTTGACCTCCTCTGGAAGGACTCTAGGTGGTTAGTGTCCCTCCTAAAACATGGATCTTTACCTCTTCAAAGAAATCCCAGGTGAAAACTCCCAGGAACATTATTTAATATTAAAAATACAGAGTTCTCCGGCTAGATGGAAAAAATATTTCAAGAAGCTGGAAAGAATTCAAGACCAAGAAGCTTCAATCAGGATGAGATATGATTTAGCAACCACCATTAATAAAAATCAGAGAACTTAGAATATAATTTTCTTTTAGTTTAAGGATATACAGACTTATAGTCAAGAATAACCTTCTCAGAAAAACCTACTCAGAAAAACCGAGTATAATAAATGCTAGAGGAGAAAAAGATAAACCTTTAATGAAATAAAAGACTTCTAAGACTTCCTGATTAAAAGACCAGAGCTGCACAGAAACTTTGCAGATCAAACAAAGGAGTCAAGAGAAACATAAGATGGCAAACATGAATGTGTAATCATAAGGCACTAAGCAAGGATAAACTGTTTGCATTTTTCTGGGGGTGGGGATGATACAAAAATCTTCTCAGAACTCTATCATCAACAGTGGTCATCAAAGGTAATCTAATTACACAAAGGGACTGGGAGTGGTTCTACTATATTGTGATGATCTTAAGAGAAGAATGTAAAGAGAGAGAAAGAAGAATACTGGGGAGGGGAGAAAAGAAAGGAGGGTTAGGGAAAATTACTTTACATTATCTGGTCGTCCAAATAGACTTCCATATAAACGAGGAGGTGGGGCTAGGGGAAGGAGCTGACATTTGAAACTTATTCTCATCTGACCTAGTCAAAAGAGGGAAGAATAGGAGCACACACAGAGTTGGGTAAAGAAATACAACTCACTCAACAGGGAAATAGGAAGGAAAGGGAAGAAGGAAATGGAACAGAAAGGAACATAGATTAAGGGAGGGATTATTCTTAAGCAAACAAAGGATATATAAAAATATTTATACCTCTTTTTGAGGTGGCAAATAGTGGGAATCTGAGGGAGTGTCCCTAAGTTGAGGAATGGATGAACAAATTATGGCATATAAATGTGATGGAATACTAGTGCACTGTAAAAAATGATGAAAGAGACAGTTTCAAAGAAACCTGGGAAGACATTTATGAACTGATGCAGAATGATGTGACCAGGACCAGGAGAATAATTTACATTGCTATGACAATATGAAAAAGACAAACAACTTTGAAAGGATTAGGAACTCTTAGTGTAATGAGTAACAATGATTCCAGAAGAATAATGCTGAAACATGCTACCTTCCTCCTCCTAGACAGATGAAGGACTCGGAGTGCAGAATAAAAGAAATATTTTTTGGACATAGCCAATGTGGAACTCCGTTTTTTGTTGACTATACATATTTGTAATACATAATTGTAATGCTGACTATACATAATTTGTAATGTTTATCTTTTGTTCTCAAATGGGGTTGTGGATTGAGATGAGATGATCAGAAGGTTTTTGCTGACTGAAAAAAAAATACATTAAAAAAAGTATCACTGAGTCATCTTTTTGTAAAACTGCAGAGAAAAAAACCAGAAGGAAAATCAGAAAGAAGCACAGAGAAACTGGACAGCTTTGAAAGCTACAGGCTGAACTTATCACAGACTTGAAAAGTCAACTATACAGAATAGAGACCTCCAGTTTCATGTGCAGTCCTCTTGGTTCTACTATGTATAGAGAAATAACCATTTTATTTGATGTTTAAGTTCAAAATAAAAGGAAAATTTTTAAAAATTGGGGAAAAAAACAGACTTCAAAATGGAACACTGACCAGGTGTGTTCTGCTAAGTACAACAGTAGTCACCCATTATTATGCATACTATGTTCCTATGAAAGGCATCTAAGATCATATTAATTTTCATTACTTTGACAATAACAGCAACTCATAATTAGGTAGTGTTTTAAGGTTTACAAGGTGCTTTTCTCACAATAAATCTTGAGAGGTAGAATAATATAAGTATTATAATTCTCATTTTGCAGATGAAGAAACCAATACTCATAGAGGTTTCCCTACGTCAACCTAGTAAGTTTCAGGGTCAGGATTTTAATTCAGTTTTTTTCCTGACTCTTAGTTCATTGTACCTGCCACCATATTATGCTATCTCTCCCACCGTTTACTTAGAGAAGAAATCAATTAAGCACCTCAGGTCTTTTTTTTTTTTAAATACACGTACTGCAAGAAACTTATGTCTTTCCATGCCTTGTTTGAGAGTTTTTGTGTTTTCCTTTAAAAAGGAGTTTACTTCTATATACTTTCTTTTTGCTTGATTACTACATTTTAAAAGAGGTATAATATGAGCAAATAAATAGAAAAAGGGTAAAAACTATCATCAAACTTTCTAATTGATAAGATCAAAACTATCTATATCAAACTGCAGATGGACATGAAGCTAGAAGAAAATTTCCATTATATTTTCTGTTTTCAGAGACTTATACAACACTGGAAAAAATACACACTGGTTTATAACTTAACACATTGATTTTGGGAACAGATTTTTTTCCCCTCCTAAGCATCTGTTACCAACACAGAAATCTTTTTTTTTAAAGACTCTTAAAAATTCAACCAATTTGGTGTCAAGAACTGAAAGCTAGAGGGAAAGCTTCAAAAGAAGTAATGTATGGAATAAACATGGATAATAGATAAAATAAAAACATACTGAATTTCATATCCTCCCGATTATATTGTAAGATCCTTGATGACACAGACTATTTTATTTAACAAAAGCTTACTAAGCTACACATAGCAGGCCTTTGTAGTTAGAAGCTAGTTAAATAAGCAAATTAAATAACTTGGAAAATATACATTTCTTTGTCGCACATGTCCCAGCTATTCTTCTTAGACAAATGTACATGTTATATTCTTAAAAAATGAATCTATAATTTTCAATTTTTGAAAGGGTAACTATAAAATATTTTTTAAAACTTATATTAGCTTCTCAATGGTATGATTAAAAATATTTTCATTAGTAGTGTGTATTTAAAAGAAACAGCTGCCTAGTAAACAATTCAAATTCATAACAGAAAATCATTTGACGATAATATACCTGTCGACCATCTGCATTGTACACTGCTATTTACATATAAGGCCTTTAATGTCCTAAAGAACTTCATGTACACTTTTCATTCCAAAATAAATAATGCCTGGCTTCAAAGCTAATGTACACTTTAGGGTTTACCTATCTTTTCAAGGATCTCCACCCTTGAAATTAATACTTTAATACCCTTGGGGTATTAAAATTGAGCCACCCTGTTTTAAATTCTAGATAGGGTATTTCTAGAGGTAGTTGAAATCTGCCACCATGGGGGATGGGAGTAGGGCAGAAGCCAAACCACACTTTCAGGAGGAGTTCAATATATGACAAAATTTATTTATAATAGTTTTGGAAATCATCACTGCCCAGACTAAGCTAGAAGAAGTTATCTTCCCTATCCCCAAAGTAGTGAAAATCACCAGTTTTACTGATTTTAAGACTATATAATTTTTTTTGAAATCACAAAGGCTATTCAGCAGCAACAGAAAATATAATGAAGCACCTACTAAGTACATAGTCACTAGAGCAGTACACAATTTAGAAAAGTAAGATAGTCAGTCCTTATCCTTAAGAAACTTAAATTTAGAGTCTAATAATTCTGTACTTGAATGAATCTATGGTTTCACTGGCATAGGTGCTTCCTCAACTTGGTAGAGGTGACAATTTTCCATATCATGGCATCTTTTGAGATTCTTGTGTACATCTTTCTATATTTTCTCCAAAAAAGATCCATCTAACATGTTAGAGGCTTTCCTCTCATTCTTTTAATATATTATGGGGACTACTCTACCACTTGGGACATCTAGCTATCATCTCTCATTTGAATCACTTGAGCAATCTGCCTTATTTTATGGGCATACATGTTTCACATGCAAACCATCGTTGATGATACACTGCAGTTAATTTACCCTACACGTACATTTTTGGGTCACCTGTAAGTTTAACTTTTCTGAGATCATAATATTCCATGATTCACAGCAATATGGCAGTACTTGGAGGATAACTGTTAAAAAAAATGGGTTTCGGCATCAGTGACTAGCTTGGATGATTGAAAGAGCCGTGTAATTTCTGAAATGCAAATCAGCTTTTTTCCTCCTTTTCAGTTTCGGGCTCAGCTTACAGTACTTCAGTAGTGCCTAAGATATAGATGATAATAATCTAATCTAATTGCATGTTATCTGTATCCTTCCTCCTGGTGTGGATGGCTCAGCAGATATCACTGGAATTACAATGGTTGTCATTCTGGAGGCTGTATAACATTCCAGGGCTCAAAGCCATCAGCATAATGTCATTTGCAATCTTAGTTCATTCAGCAGCATCTGTGCTGTAATTATAGATTAGATAAGAGAGGAAAGAATGACATTGTACACAGCATTCTGGTCTTGGAGTAAGGAAGACCAAATCCCACCTCAGAGACGTAATAGTTGTGTGAACCCTCGAGTCACTTGTCAAGTCACTTCTCTGACTCAGTTTCCTCATCTGTAGGGTGAGAAAGTTGAATTTGATGGCCTCTTAAGAGCCCTTTCAATTAAAAATCTATCATCTTCCGGAAAAAAAAAAAACAAAACCCTGAAAGGTATGGTTTAGAGAAGTCATTATAATGTTCTGCTCTTCAAACACATAATTTGCCTCCAACTATTTCTAGAATTGTTATGAAATTTTTTAAACGTCTAAAACCTAAAGTTATTTTGGGAGTAATTTAACTATATAGATAAATATATAGAACTTTTCTGCAAAGGTGATAGAGAGAGGAGATATTACCAAACTACTACAAAATGAAAGTGGTAAAAGCTAGATTAGAAGAAAAAAATTTCCATAGGAAGACGCTGAAAAGCTAGAAATTGGGGAAGTGATATAAAAAAAAGCATAAAAGAGAAGAATCTAAAGAGTAAAAAGATTCTTATATTAATGGGAAAAATTAAGGAAAAGAGATTATAAAGAACGATAAAAGTTTAAAGATGTAAAAAGAGGGAGAATATTTTTATATGCAAGAAGGACATTTAGGTCATAAATGACCCAGTGAACATATTTTTGCAGGTGGTTGATATACTCAAGTTTTTCATTAGGCTGTAAAATAGCATGCATCATTACTGTGTGTAATCAGAAGTCAATGAGGGGGATCACAGAAAGCCAATAGAAGAGGGAGTACTTCCAAATGAAGGGTAACAGGGATGAGGATTTCATTAAATTCTCATAATTGTAAAGGCCCTTAAGCAGGATGGATTGTTTAGAGAAGCTGTAGAATTCAGTAGGGATCTTTATAGATAACACTGGCCATGTTTCACCTTCATGGGGTGATTTAAGAGCAATCTTAAGAAAAAGGAACTGGCCTAGAAGACAATCATCTATGATTCTGATATTATCAACAAACAATAGACAGTTACTTAGTGCCTTAAGATTACAAAGCCTTGACATACATTATTTCATGGGCTCCTCACAATGACACTGTGACGCATGGCTAGCCCCATCCTAGAGATGAGAAGTGCTCAAAAGTAAGAGACTTGCTAATGTCGGCAAGAAGCTGAATTAGCTCTCTTCCTTACTCCAGCAGCAATCTTGTCACTGTATCATGCTGATAGCAAGAATGATTCAAAATGATAGTGTCTGGCAGTTTGCAAAGTGCTTTCCTCACAGGAACCCTGTGAGGAAGGTAGTACAAATATCATTCTATTCATGTTTACACATAGTGTAGTGAGTCTTACTAATATGTGTTAGTGCTAAAACTCAACTGTAGATCTCCAGGCTTTGACCACTATCCTATGCTGCTGCCTCATGAAAATAATGGAGTCCAATTTTTTTTTATATCACTTTTATATCACTTCCCCAATTTCTAGCTTTTCAATGTCTTCCTACGGAATTTTTTTTCTTCTAATCTAGCTTTTACCACTTTCATTTTGTAGTAGTTTGATAAGCAGAGACAACCTTCTGATAGAACCAAGGAATAAACCTTAGCTGAATCACACTATGTTATGCATAATTTAATTCTTTCTTCACGAACTCTTTATTGAGCACACAACTGTGCATGGAACTTTGCTATGCCCTGTTCAAATCCCTCAAATAAGTTTTTTAATTCTATTTGTATTGTCTCAGTAAAACTTCCAACAGCTGCACAGAAGACTTGAGTTGATTCCACTAGGCAAACAGAGAAATCAAACCAGAAGCCAGAGCACCAAGTTTATTTATTTGCACACATAGCCACAGAGGCTAGGTTTTAAACATCATTAAACTTCTGAATGCAGTTTTGTCTCCCACAAAATTAACCCATACCACCGAGGCAGGTTCTGATGATGTCAAATCACATTAAAAGAGGAAGACTAAATCACTTGTGCTTTTTAAGGTGTATGTGGAGAAACCTAAATATTTTTGACAATTAAAAAAAAGTATAACTTCAGTGAAAGTAGGACAGGAATGGACAAGAGTCACCTCTGCTTTACCGGACAGTATATTTCAGATGTGACAAAACAGGGTTAAGCTCTCTTGGGCAGATGGTACCCAAGGTAGGGAGATGTGCTGAATGATTAATTCTTATATTATGACAATTAGGAAAGTAAGGATTTTTCAATATGGTTGGAGTAATAGAAAGAACAGCTTAGTTTGTTTATGATGCCATGTCAACCTAAATTCTGCATCATAATTCTCTGCAACAAGTGAAATAAAAACTTGAATTTCTACGACAAGATACTCCTTAAACATTGTATTTACAACTATACATACTTAGAACATGAAGTCTAAAAACACCACAACCACCTGATGTTTTCTACAGCCTTTGACCAACATCCAATTTTAAGAATTTTGATTCTTTCGGTATTTTCAGAAGTAAAGATCATAGGATCATAAGTTTAGAATTGGAAAGGACCTTACCTGAGTTCAAATCTGTGCTCAGACACTTACTAGCTTTGTGACTCTGGACAAGTCACTTAACCCTGTTTTGCATCAGTTTCCTCATCTATAAAATGAGCTGGAGAAGGAAACAGCAAACCGTATCTTTGCCAAGAAAACCCCAAATGGGGTCACATGACTGAAAACAACTAAACAAGAACTCAGTTTACCCATCTGTAAAATGAAGGGATTGAACTCGATGGCCTCTAGACTTGACCCATTCTAGACTTCTGATTTTGTAATTGACTACAAGGCCAGTGAGCTCTCCACACTGCCTCCATACAATCATTAGGGTTTATGATTGTGTTGCTTTGATCTCTTATTCTGACTCATGTTATTGTCCAATGTCTTTTTGTACATCTAGCCACCTAAATCTGTCTCCTGATAGTCTGCCCTCGGGTTTGAGGCAATCATCTACCTTCACTGAGACCTTTTACTGCCACTCAGGAGTTAAGATTTTCTAGGCACTGGATCGAAATATTAAAGTCCTGCTGTGCAAAATGCAAACAGCAGCAGCTGGGAGAGAAGGCGACATCACAGAAGAACCATTTTAGTCATTCCTCTCGCTGATCTGATGGGGTGTGGAGATAGCAGAACCCAGAAGAAGCATTCATATCAACAACTGATCCCTGGAGGGATATTTGTTTAATTCCAAATGAACTATTTTATTTGGCAGGTAATTCTTTGAACACTTTCTGATAAACGAATGCTTAAAAGCAGTTTGTTTTTTCAACAAATCACTTAATGAGCAAAACAAAACACTCCTTAGTGTGACTTTTTTCTGCCAGTGTACACACCCCAGGTGCGCATGTGTTGGCTGAAGAAAAGGAACTCTGTCCATAGGAAAGACACACTGAGGGCTTTGGACAGTGGGGACTTGGGTGGATGCTAGGTAAATAGCATTTTAATAATTGGAAAACAAAAACTATTTATTATTACACAGCTAGCATTTTAGAGTATGTTGACTGGGTCACTGCACCGCCCATAATGGTTATTTTGCCTTTAGTCAGGTAAACCTATTATTACAGAACCACGGAAAACTTTAAGATGGGAAGGGGTTCAACCTTCTTAATTTACAGATAAGGAAACTGAGATCCTGACAGGTTCACTGAACATGGCATTATGGACAAAACTCGAATCTATGTTCCGCTACTTAGTTTCTGTGTGACTTGGAGGATGTCACTAACTTCTCTAAGTCTCAGTTTTCTCATATAGGAAACTGAGGCATTTGCTTTAGAATATCTCTGTGGTCCCCAACACCTCTAAATCACATGAATTGAATTCTATCGTTTATCTATCCCAAAACGTGTGACTGATTAGTTGCAGGGCCAAGATTATAACTATGGCCTCTTGAGTCCCAGTACCGCAAGAAGAAAAACATGGCAGAAAATCAGTGAAGTACTACGGCTTTTTATGCCTTAAATATATTATAATTTTCTATATTAAGCACTTAAGTTTTCATTTAGAAAGCTTATTTAATTAAAACTTTTTTTACTCCTCCCCCCAACGAAACCAAAGGGACATTTTTCCCCCAAGCTTTTAATTTGAAGTTCATCTAGGACTATGGTATCATAGAATCTAAAGGCAGAAGGCACCTTGGAGGCCCTCTATATCTGCTAATAGATGAGGAAACTGAAACCCCTTAGGTTAAGTGACTTGCTAGTAGGCACATGAGTAGTAAGTGTTAGTTAGATGCAGGTTTTGAACTAAGGTCTCTAACTCCAGAGATACATCTCTTCTCATTGTACCTTAAATGGAAGTGGCATGCTCACATATAAAAACCTAAAACCTTATAAACCTTCAAAAATTGCTTTTTTAAAAAGCATAGGCTTAAATTCTTCTGCAATAAGACACTAGCATGCTGCAAGTTGTTTTATTTTTTTTTAAGTTGTTTAAAAGACCAAAACATACCCAGAGGTTTCTTTTCTTTTCAGTACAGAAAAAAGGTACATAATTTTTAAATGACAGTCTAGATTTTGATCACTCTACAAATGCATTTTACCTTTGGCCTGCACATTTTACCAAGACTCAAAAATATCAAGCCTTGACTTTTTTTTTTCCTTATAAGAAACTACAAGATCTGGAAATGAGGAGGGAAGTTATCATGGTTGTCTTCTTTTAGCTGAGTAGCCTCAGAATTTTGATTTTGTAGCAAAAACACTTCCTATGTCATGATTCTCAGTGGGATCTGGACTTTACTTTCACATGTAAAGGACTCTAAGGGCTAATTTTCACTAATCTAATCTAATTTCCACTTGGGATGGCTGTTCCTGCCAAAATATCACCTATCAGAAATACATTTCCAGGGGCAATGGAGGAAGAATTTAAATTCCCCATTGTGGAGACATTTAGCCACTCCTAAAATTTTACAGCAATAATGATACATTGTATTGACAAAAGGCTTTGCTCCAAAATGCTCAAAGCACTTTCCAGCCATCTAATTAGGTAAGATAGTGGCGAGAACAGAGATTGGCATCTGAAAGACTTCTACGAACTATATGTTTCAGCTCAGCTACTGACTGACTCAAGAAGTGCTTTAGTTTTCTCACCTACGAAATAAAGATATGACGAAGTCTCTATCCATTTCACAAACATGCTTTTGAAAATAAAAATCATCATATATTTTGTTGTTCAGTTGTTTTGAAGTCATGTCCTGACTTTGTGACCACATTTAGGTTTTCTTGGCAAAAATATTGGAGTGGTTTGTCACTTCCTTCTCCAGCTCATTTTACAGGTGAGGAAACTGAGGCAAAAAGGGTTAAATGACTTGCCCAGGGTCATACCTAGTAAGTGTCTGAGGCCACAGAAAGAGGACTCTTCCTGACTCCAGGCCCAATGCTCTATCCACTGGGTCACCAAGCTGTCCCATGATCATATATGAGTAGTTCTTAAAATATTAGAAATTCTATTTACTCAGGTTCTTTTCAAATGACTCCCCCTAAGGCTCAGAAGTTCTTCAAGGCTATGTCAATGGAGAGTAAGCTCTGATCCCTACCAAAGTGGAAAGGTTTAAAGTACAGGCTCACGGATGGCCTACATATGTCTGAGCACCAGCTTGGTCACACTGGGAAAGGCTCATTACTTCATTAGCTACAGATGGTGATCCACACACATTTCCAAAGACCATCCACTAAACTATAGAGGGGTTGTAATCTACATTGGTAGAGTAAATATTGCTGAGGACAAAATTATGAATGGCTGAAGTGAATGTTATTTTCATTTAATTATCACAATTCTATGTTTCCCAGTGCAGTGATTGATGGGTCAGAGCAGAGATTTCAAACACACAGTCCACTGCTCAGATCTAGTCAGTCAGGTTACCATGAAGACCACAGAACATAAAGAACAATGACAAAGACAAAAACCAAAATTGCCCCATTAAAAACAGCTTTCATTCAATGGCTAGAAATTCTTGGTAACAGTATTAGTCTGTCACACATGAATTTTTCTAAGAAGAAATTTGGTCCATTGGGAAATTTGAGTTTGATATCCACATAGTGGATCATCCTCTTAAAAAAAAGTCTCAAAACAGAGCATATGTGGAATTTAAATTTAATTTCTAAAGGACTTTAAATTTTATCTTTACTATAACTATTGAGAATCAAATAACAGGATAAGAAAAATCTTTGGTACCCATTTCTCTTCCATACAAAGAGGAAATTGGCAAAGAGAAGATCATAGGATATTAGGACTAGAAAGATCATTAGAGGTCTAATCTAAACCCCTCCTTTTAAAGATGGGGAAACTGAGGCACTCAACAATTGCATAATCTGCCCAGTCACACAGATGATTAGTGGCAGAGCTACAGATCAGGTGTCCTGGCTTTCAGAAATATTTTATATTATGTCAATACGCTTATAATCCTCCTAAGAAAAATAAGCAGCTTGATGCAGAACCTATTCATATATGGTTGGATGCCACAACTACAAATTATGGTTAAAGTTCTACTTTCACACTTTATTCCTATAAGGTTGATCCTGATTATTTATCTCCATTCCTTAAATGTTACATTTAGTCTTAGGCATGATTACTCTAAGTTATTTCAGAGACTGATTTCAGTATCAGAGGACAAAGCAAAGCAGTTGGATATAGCTATTCTTATTTGCTTACTGAAGAAGCTTATATATATACATACACATTGTGAAAACTAATACGTAATAGAAGAAATTGTTTTATTACTATAAGGGGTGGGATAATGCATACTTACAGTATTTGTCCCTACACGTGGCTTAGAACTTGAGGAAGTTGCAATACATTTAAGAAATGGATATGTAGCAGCATTCAGCCTCTTACTTCCCTCTTCTCCCTACTAATCTGGAAAGATGAATCTATATTCATTACCGCCATTTGTTCACCAGCCAGTAACTCCCTGGCCTTCCGCAATGTGGATTCTCTCTCACACTCAAAGTAAACTGCTGTTTCCCTGGTCATTAATGACTTCTTAATTTTCAAACTGAATGACCCCACCCCCAGCTTCCTTTAGTCTTTTTTTTTTTGAATTATGTTTTATTTCATTAACACCAGAATTGCAGAATTTCCCTTTGAATCTTCACTCTTGTTGCTTAACAACAAGATTGCTAAATAGCTAGATTCTCTGCTTCTTTAGATGTTACAGAGATGTCCTTTTGGCAGTGGTTTCTTTTGGACCATCCTCCTGGACGTAGCAAATCATAAATAGGAACTGAGATGGTTCAGTTTTTACAAGATAAACGATGAAAGAAGCTACAACCTATATGATATGCCATATGTTTAATTTCTCATCCCAGAAAATAAGACTGTCCTATTCCTGGACATACTTTCACAGTACCAAAAAAGGAAGCTCTTTCCTCATTCTACTTTGCTCTAGAACTTTTTCTCTTTAATGTCTTGGGTAAATGCTACTCAGACATTTGAGATTCCTAGAATGCCATGCTTCCCACTCCAGGGAATTCAAGACTACCCCCCAACCCCCACCCCTTGGGATTCGCTTTCTTTGTTCAACACATAACCAATGCCTATTTCTGTGCGGTGAGGTGACAATGTGGTTCTGCACATCGGGTAACATAATAATAATGAAGAATTGAAGAATTACTCCCCTTAAACAACAGCAATATATAACTTCTTTATAGTATTTCCAACTAAACCGCACGTCTCACTGAGGTTGTGGCTGGGACTTGCTATATAATTGCTGCTGCACTCAATTTTTTTTCCTGGGACACTGGACAACCCTCACTATCTTCTTTTCCCCTTCTCATTTCTCCTCATCTCACTGTATGCATAATGATTCTCGTATTTCAGTCATGCTTGTACTATTAATGAAGAGAAATTACATTAAATGTCTATAAACTTAAATTTCGAAATCTAAGATGCCTGTCTCAACCCTGTACCAGGGAACCACAGTCATCTCCCTGGTCTGGGATGGACCTTAGCGGTATATTTCAACAATGAAGCAGAGGGTAGAGAAACAATCTCCATTGCTCAACATAATCCCTCAAGATCATCCCACAAAACAGAAGTAATTTTAAAGAAATATCCCTGAAGTTCAGCTGGTTCCCATCTTTCCTGGATGTGACTCTAATCACAATCAGTTGGAATCACAAGTTCTTTTCTATTTCTAGTATAGTCTGAAGTCCCTTTCACCTCAGTTTCAAAATGTCAGTAGAAGTGGCAGGTGCAATACACAATGACACATGCCAGGTGAAATTGATGATGACTTATAAGTCTGCTGTCCATCATTACTGCAATTCAATCTTAAGAGTTCTTCTCTAGGATGAGTCCATTTTATCTTAGTTCAAAAATACCAACGAGTGGCAGATGCAATATACAAAGACATGGAGACTCATGTCAGGTGAGATCTCTGACAGCTATAAAGGTCTTCTGTCCAACTTTACTGCAATTCAATTTTAGAGTTCTTTTCTAAGATGAGTCTGAAATTCTTTTTCAACTCAGTTAAAAAAAAACTAACAGAAACAGGTCACGGGGACTCATGCAAGGTGAACTCTCTGTGGGCAACAAAGTTCACCTTTACTCCAATTTGATGTGTGTCCACACAGATGGGCTGGGCCTCTCTGATAATGCTGAGCATCTATGACAAATTCGCAGGGACTTCAAGATCACTCTGGATGAGGACTTTAATTCTGCCCAAATATCATCTTGTGATGTCTAATGCCATCCTTGACATGTGCAGAGGTCATCTCTTAATTCAGAAATGCTGAGTCTTTTCCTAAAGTGGATATATCTACCTGGTTTGCTTCCCTCTTAGACAACTATGATTATTCTTTGAATCTGTATGTTCCCAACTGACCACTTTAGAAGCTTGCCATATTTTATCTTGTCTAAGAAATTCAGTATTCTGTGGTAATTCGTAAATCTGTGCAAGCTGGAATGATTCTTCAAAGTCATTTTGTGACTTTACAACTCCACAGTGTCAAACTCACAGAGTTAGACTAGATGATTTCTAAAATAATATAATTCTGTGATTTTACTTTCTTAGATGTTTCCTAGTGAACACCATAACTGCTCCATATTAACCATCTCCATCAACCTCATCTGCAGAGCATCAAGAATATTCACAAATTGAGCCAGAGTGGAAGCCAAGGGTAGTCCTATTTATAGTACTTTCAATGGGTACCACATTGCACTCAAATTCATCAAAAACAGTTTCTGTTTTCTGAATTTGTAGCTCAGCAGTCACTCTTCCATTCTGGAATGTTCTTTACTCATCTCAGCACCAGGTCTCTCCATCAAACTCCACATCTCTCCTGACGCTGGAAGAGCTGCTTCAGGATAGAGACCAGAATGGGCTTCAATGGGCCTCCCTGTTCTCTTGTTGCTTCTTATTTACTGAACCAAGAAATATGAATAGTGACAGAATGTTCCAATAATTTTCTTTTCCCATGAGAAAACTCTTATGAGTCATTTAGTGAAGTCAAACAAAAAAGCATTGTCCCTAATATTTTGTTAGGGTGTGAAGAAACCAGGCTGTAGACAAATTAGAGTTATACTATCTTGAGAAAACCAGACCCACAGTACTTCAGGATCCTTATGCTAACTACTACTACGGTGATACACAGATAAAATCAAATTTGATGAAACATTTGTCAGGATGGTGAAAATGTGTTGCTGATTCGTGGAATGATGTACGGCCTTTTCCAATTTAGAAATGCCCTTCACTCACTCATATAACAGTGGAGATCAGCAGCTTTTTTCATTCTGCAATCTTCCAGTGCCAATATTAATGTTATTTTTTGCCAGAATCCATTTCTATTGACTTACAGATTTTCTGGTGAGCTTTCTTCCCTTCTCTTCTTTCTTTTCCTCTCCAGAAATCTATTCCTTCAGGGAAAATAGAGGCCCCAAGATATATGCAAAGACTGTAGAAACCCTTTTTTAGTATGTGTTCATATATTCAACTAACATTCTGATAAAATATCTGGCAGACAAAAATTCTTTTCTCCTCCCTTATTCCAAGTGGAATCTCTTTCTTCATTCTTAGACTTGTGTGGAGATCTCAGACTTAAGAGAAGAGATTCACTGGTTCTCTGGGTCACTTCATACATGAATGGATACTGGATATCTTCTTTCTCTGCCTGGTGGTCTTTCCATTTGACATATAAAGACCATGGAGGCAACCATGTGCCCAAGTTTTCTCATTTAATTAGGAAAAGAATACTGCAAAGGCTGTTGTGGGACCTCTTCCATCCAAAGACAAAACAGGGGCTGAGACAATTGGCACATCAAACCTTCCAAGTTAAATTTGAAAAGCAAGAAAAATAGGTGAGGGTGCAGAGGAATCCCTCCATTTGGTCATTAAAAATATTTCTAATATAATACTTTCCCCTCAATTACATGTTAAGACAATTTTTTAACATTTGTTTCCCTTGAGTCTTTTAAATTCCACCTTTCCATGACATTTGACAGTCATCACTTCCTCTCCTCTCTTGGCTTCTGTGACACTGTTCTTTTATGGTTCTCCAGCGATGTGAACTCTTGGGCTTTGCATTTAAGGTATTCCACCAACTGGTTATACCCTACCTTTCCACCCTATTTCAATCTACTTATGCAAAGGATTAAACATTTATGTACAAAATTTTAGCGTAACTGAACTACTATTTATTCCCCCAATTCTTCCTACCCTTTTCTGGCTCTCTGTAATTGTACAGGTCATCTTAAAAACCTGAAATCTCCTTCCTCCACATTAACATCTGTCAAAACACATTTCTTCTTTTAAGGTCCAGCTCAGGTAACATCTCTTCCATGAGAATTTATCTCATCTACTTTATGAAAAAGATAAAATCTCTTATAGCATTGTCTGGACCTATCAGACATTAGGCAGGACCTACCTCAGAGCATGTTTATTTAAGCAACGTCACAGCAAATACATGCCTTATCTCCTCTGATCTTGTCTCCAGCATCTTACACATGGTAGGCAATTAATAAATATCTGTCGAATTGAATCAATACAATGGATGTGACATGGGATACCGGTAAGACACACAGATTCTAGTTTTGTCATGTCCTGGGTGACCATTCCAACATTTTCAACAAAAGGGAACTTCTCTGATTTAACTACAGGAAGATAGGACTGAAGATATGACCATCATTTTGTCACCTTATGCTCTATTTGTACCATGTTACATATTTGTTTTGATTGTATGTTCAGTTAGATTATTTCATCACTAAATTTTTGAAGTTGCTGAGTTGGCTAATTAATAATGAGAAAAAAACACTAAGAACTAGCTGAGTATTAAGGCATTAAGGTATTTTTGTTATATATCTACCATTTTTCTATTTTTAACATGCCACTTTTCCTTCTCCCTTTCCTCACCCTCCTTTTGCATTTCTGAGCCTCAGCTTAAAACTTCCCATCATGTAACAGGATCACAGCTACACCTTTGCAATGGCTCTCACTGACCAATCTGCTCCCCACTGCTTGCTTTACCTGTGCACAGAATCCACATATGCTAGCTGCCCTTGCTATTTTTCTAGGGTATTAAATATGTCAGCCAAAGTGTCACAAAGCATACTAAGCATCTCCTGGAAATAAACACAAACCTCACTGATCTCTTCTTGCTTAACAGACCTAGCGGGAAATTTTGAATAGGATCCACAGCTAACTGAGTTCAGTGTTCACTGGATTTCGGGTGGCTCTTCTCAGGGAGAGCTAACAGCAGCTAATTTCAAGGATGAATTTCGTTTTCACGATCAGAAGGTAGAGCAAATATGTCTGCTTTACAATATCACCTTTACGGCCCTTTATACAGGGTTGGGCCTCCCGACGTAGACCTTGAAAGAAGAAAAGTATTTCAACAGATGTTAATATGGTAAGTGGCAAGAGGGGAAGAATGGGTAGAGAAGCAAAAGTTTTTGTATCATCCAAATATTTGTTTTGCAATTCTAGACCTATACTCGCCTAATGTTATTTCTGTGAGCTTCTCAGCGGTTACTCAGCTTACTAAGTAAGGTTAGTTGTACACAGTAGATCAAACCTGACAGTCTAGGTGTGTGGTAGGTGACTAACTCTATGTAAAATAGGAAACGAGATAAGAAGCAAGCAAATTCATGTTCAGCATACTATCAGACAAAGATCTCAACTCTGTCCCCAATCAGCTTCGGTCTTCTCCAATCTGAGGATTGTTCACAAGTCAGAACACCTCCATTCTTCCCCCAATAGTAGTTGTCCTGGTAGTTTTGCTCAGGTAACATTTGGCATTCAGTCAAACATCGACATGACAAGAGGAATGGTGGTCTGGTGGCTAGGAAAATCTTTTCTTTATCATTAGAAAGAACAGGGAAAATAAAATGATGTACAAGTTTATACATACGCAGTTAGATTAAAGAAGTTGAGACTCTGATACGGAAAGACAAATGATGAGGACAAATGATTAAAGTCTATAAAAAGTTAAGAAGGGTATGAACAGGTGAATACAAACTTGTTCCCTGGCTCCTGGAAAACCTGGAATTTTGTGGGCAACCCTGAAGTCTGAACAATGTAGTTTTGGACAAACAAAAGGAAGTATTCATTTTTACTGAGGTAGGATAGTTATAAAAAATGTTATTCTTCATATCCTTCATACCCCCAAATATAAAAGAAACTCTTAAAGAGGAAAATATGAATATGTACCAGAAGGGTAGGAAAATTCATGGACGTAGGACTATAAAAGAAGACTTATATTGTGGAAAATATCTTTAATAGTTCTAATTTTATGTATTTTAGGCCCAATTAATTTTTTATCTTCCTAAGGTAGAGATAATAAACAGTTTATCAGTCTATACTCAATATACTGACAGAACAAACCAAAAAAGCTCATTCAGATCCATACCAGGTAATAGATGTCGGAAAACCACTATACACGTGTAATATGTGTATATATAATATATATGTGTAAGATATATATATATATGTATGTGTATATATATATTTGTGTATATGTGTATATGTACACACACACACACACACACACACACATCTATGTCAAGGTCAATCTCACAGGCAAAGTAGAGAATCTGAACATTAAATTTATTTTCTTAGCTTCGTCTCCTGCCACACCCTGAGCTGATGTTTTCCTGCCCTCTCCACCCCCTGGAGCCTAGAAAATCCTCAGGTGCCTTTATTCAGCCTTGTGACACAGCCTACTCTTTCTCTCAGGAAAGATAAACAGGGATGATTTTTCTTAAGAGTAACGGTTCATCTTTCCGTTCAGTATTTCCAGAAATGTGTCATATTTCTGCATTACTAGATCAAAAAATAATATAAAATAACTAACAAAAACCCCTACATGTCTAATTTAGGCAGGGGACTTAGCTCAACATTATTTCTACATTAGCTTTGACTCTTACCCTGTTCTAGGCACTCTGGGTTTGCTCTATAAGCCTCTGGTTGGCAGTGCCTAGCTAACTGAGCTTTTCTCAATAACGGATCAACTAAGTTTAATTCAAACTTTATTAAGGGGAATAACGAACCAACTAACTATTCAATCTTTCTCTCTTTCCTAAAGTTCCTCTGTGGCTCAGTATTATCCGTAGGCTGGGTATGCAAGAGAAACCTGAAAGGAATAATACATATCATTAGTGACTATGAAAATCTAAAGCTCTGGACCATAAACCAAAGCTCAGCTGGTTGGGTGTTAGGGTATTGTTGAAAGATCAGCACCTTATATACCCTGTATTTTGTAAAAAAAAAAAAAAAAAATCCCCTCCACAATGGAATAATTAAGTGATGTCAGTTTAGGAAGATTTGTTTGTTGGCATGCTGTCACTTCAAGGGTTTTTTTGTGTTTGTTTTGGGCTGGGGAGTGTTCAATTTTTTTTTTCCCTTTTGCTGTCTATATAATGAGTTCTTTGTCTAGACCCAAGAGAAATTTGATGATACTGCTTCTTAGTCTGTCCTCAGGGTAAGATTTTAACCATAAAGCGTGGTGTCAGTTTTCTGCTTAATGTTATTTTTCCCTTTAGGTAGGGCTTTACCTGCCAAGCCTGTCATGTTATCAGCTTCTCCACCCACCCACCTATATATCTATTGATCTATGTGGCTACCATTTTTTTTGGTTTAGATCTTTCACTTCCCTTAAAACCAAGCCAGAAAGAACCTTTTAGTTAGTAAGATGACATTTTGTACTTGCAAGTTCATGACAGTGACAGAATTCTGTTTTTCTAATATGCTAGATTCTACGTGTTGTCATTTGGGGTAGTCAGGTGGTATCATTTCATTAATTTATGTAATTACTATACATGGTAAGATCCAAATTTTGTTGGAATGAGCTAGTCAAAGCCTGGGTTTTCTACATTGGTACTATATTTAAAAATACTAGACAAGTATTTATTTATATGGAGGTACAGGGGGAGGTAGGTTCAGAGGGATTTGCTGGTGACCTCTTAAAGTTAATGTTTTTAATTTCTTGGCCTTTTTAAGAAAAGAAATACTTAAATGTAGGATTATGATTTTAAGTGGTTTTCAGGAGTGATATATGGCCTGGACTACTTTAATTTGTGTTAGTGAAACATCATTAAGTTTTAAAAGCATTTGTCAAATGCCTACTATGACTGAGGCACTGGGCTAGGAATTGGGGGATACAAAGACAGAAACTAAATAATGGTTACCCTCAGGGAACTTCTATCCATTGGGAAAATATGATCTGTATACATTTCTACTGCTTCTAGAAATCTCATTTTGGCACACTACTTGCTATTGCATCATAAGAACAGAACCCAAATTCAGCATTGTCTCAAACTGTGGTCTTAGAGGTTATACAAAGAAGGCATCATCCCTGATTAGATTTAATGCATTGGCAAACGTGATAAAAGATGCCACATTGAGTAAGAAACACTGAGACGTATCTCCTCTCCTTATTTCTATCCCGTATTGGGGAAAGAAACACACAGAGAAAAAAAGATAAAAAGAAAAATAAATTTATAGGTTGTTGGCAAAGAAAGTACGAAGATCACTAGGAATGGTCTCTTTTTTGGCTACTAAAAGAGCCTTTGATGTCTGGGCCAATGATATGTTGTTCCTAGCAAACAGCTGTGCACTAGAAGCCCCAGAGGGTGAAATGAATCCTTTGGGGACATTAATGCTTCAGTAAATAGAGAAGAAAGAAGGGTGAGTAAACAGATCTGCTGAAAGAACATTAGGATTGGAGGAAATAACAATTGATGGTCCCATCACCAGACTAGGGCATGGCTGATCCTTTTATTTCAGCTGTAATTAAAGAACTTTATCAAATACCTATGCCCAAATAGACTGGGTGAATAGATAAATATGTTTATCTATACATGTGCATTTATGAAATCTGGCAACCTATCATCTATGCAAAAAGTCTATTTGTTTAAAGTTCTAGTTTTCCTGACAATTCTAGGATGAAGTCTTTTCCACTAACTCCATGTCAGATGACCAAATGTTTTGAAGCATGTGTTCTGTTGTTAGACTTCTTTAGATGTACAAGAATAATTCTAAAGGGACTCTTTTTTAATCTACTTGAAAAAATTTTCAAAGTATTCTTTACCAAGCAATTGGTGCCTAGGCTTCATGAAGTATAAAAAAACCAAACTCATGGTAAAGCAACAGTATTTGTCAGAAGAGTGGTAAGTTATTTTGTGCAAGTGTGTGTGATATTTAAAATTACTTTAAATTACATTGTGAAAGAAGTATTAGAGCATTATATTAACTCTCTTCTACCCTTTGTCCCACCTCCACAAAAAAAAAAAAACAAGAAAAGAAAAGAAGAAGGAAAGGAAAGATGGAAAAGATAAATAATGCTTCATTGCTTAGGAGCTGTCCACTCCTGGAAGGGACATTTTTTCCCCTACATTTTCTTAACAAAACGAAGTGAAATGATGTAAAACTAACCACTGAATTTAGAACATGAAAAATAGGACTACATATAGTTTTTAAAAACACAACTACTAATGTTTGATTTGAAAATTCATCCTAAAAGCTAAGACAACAGAACATTAATGTCAAGATAAATATACCTTCTGCTGGTTCATTAAAAGTTGTAAATTCTGATTTTTATACCTAGCTTAAGTTAATTTCAAAAGGTTTCATATTACTTTGAAGGAAATATCAAAAAAAATTGTGATGGTAAGGATCATATCATCTATAATCTAGCAACTCCAAATAGAAAATCTTTTATTTAAAAAAAAATCTCCAAACAACAAGTAGTATTTTCACAGGATAAATAAGCCAGTATTAAAGTTTGCAAGACAGTAGCATATATTTAAAAATCATGCCACTGTTTGTTTTTGCCCTGCAATCTTTATTCCCAGCTCCACTTTTTACAAAGATCTATATTATGGCCAGAAAATACCTTCTGAATGCTAATTATTATAGTTTAACCCCAAGCCTATTTTTCCTACTACCTACTTTCCCACTGAGAATAAATTCTCCACATAGAAGGAGGGTTCCCTTTTGCTCTGACCTTATCTTCTCTTCATGTGATTTAGTAATGTACCATATTCAGACTCTTTCAGATGAATGGTACATTTTTACCCCTAAAGACTGTTTTAACCGTATGTTAAAGAAATAAAATTGTTAGCAGTATCTGCACCTGAAAAAGGTCACAACTTACTGAGCTAACACTCACATAGGGTTCAATGTAAAATGTCACTGGGCTGGCAATGAGATTACCATTACTTTAAGGTTAGTTTGGTCACATTGCCACAAAACATCGTGATAAAATAGTAAATTAGCAGATTTTGGGGTTTGGCTTCATCTTGCTCTTTGGCTCAAAAGGACACAGTGCCTATTATTTTGTACTAGCTATAACGAGAAAAGAAGCCTCTACGCTCATGCTCCTTTTAACTAGATGGTTCATTAGGCTCCATTCTAGTCTGAAATTTGTTCAATGTAGGCCTTCAAGCCCAGTGACCTCATACCATCTACAAGACAAGAGAGCCAAGAGTCAAGCGGGCTACTAGTGACACTGGAGGAAAACAATCGAGGGCTATCTGCTTTCAAGGCTTTCTCTAGAATTTCTACAGAACTCTCTGTTTTTTGGCCCTGAGACTCTTAAACATTCCAAAGGGTTAATGTGAGGGCTGTTAGACGCTGGAAAATATCAAGGGCCTTTCCAGGCCTGAGATTCTGCGATAACATCTTAGCAAGTCCTAACCATGGAACATTTTCCACGGACTCAGAAAGGAAATGTCCTTTGCTTCAGATGGCAAGACCTAACCTGAAAGACAAAACTAAAATACTCTCACACCTCAGACAAAGTTTCATTTTAAAATTTCGTCCCCAAACACAAAAGATAGAAATTTTCCTTTTCCAGTTTACAATCAACCTTGTTGCTACCTCTATTACATTACTCCAATACACACAAATGCCTATTAGGTATTATTAAGCCATTGCTTAATAAAATTTACAGAGCCTGAAACTGTTAAAGATTTAATATTAGAAAAGAGGAGGAAAAAGAAGTTGTCAGCTTCTAACATGACCCAGTAAAGTTGTACATTAAAGCATCATCTTTTTGCCCACTAGCAAAAGTGGGGCAGATTTCATGCAAAGTGGGCTATTTTTAGGGACTCAGTAAAGACCCCTTCTGGTCCTTCCAAACAAGATGTTCTGTATTACTTTATGTTCAATTGCACACAAACTCCACAGTTTTAGAGCATTAGTATAGGCAGAAGGACAAACGGGAAGAGGACTTAGAAGATGTGGATTCATTGTCTGTTTTTACCGCTGACCTTGCTTGGGCAAAGCACTTCAATTTTTGACATTTCCCTAGCTTTATCTCTAGCTCCCTATCCTGATAACCCACAGGCCTTCATTTCAGTTACGTTGAAAAATTTCCTCTCCCTCTACTTGTAAGCCAAAAATGATGCTAATTATAGCTGAATGGCGTAAGGGAAGAGGTATATAGCTGCATCAATAGAAGTCTCAGTTCAAATTAGATAAAATTGGGACTATAAGCCTTCAAAGTCTTGATAATGCCCCAAAGTTCCCATCGCAATTCCCAATCTCCATTTGTCTCAACATCCCTCTTATAATGAAGTTGGTTCTTTGTCAAGCACCAATTATTTAGACAATTTTCAAGAAAAATTAATGGCACTGTGACTATTAAATGTAACGGCCTCATCTAGAAAATGATAGCATTACAGTGAAAAATTTCAAAAGTACCCTTTAGCTTGACAGTATAGATTATTTCATTCTTTGTACTTTTATGCCCAGTATCTGGCATATAGCGGTAGCTTAATAAATGTAGGTTGATTGATTCTACAATTTTTTGCTGTTGTGAATATACAGTATTTTAGCTTAAATAACCCTCTCTGAACTAATTTGGGAACCCAATCACCATGATGTCATAAGAAAATGTTTTCCTGGAAAGTTGGTGAACATAAAATCTGAAGGATGCCGTTCTATATGACATCATAAATACAAAAAAACTTTGTGATAACAGCCTATTACTTGTCATTATAGGGCTTATTACAGAATAAACACTGACACTGAGGGCAGAGATTCTTTTCCTCTTTTTATCCCTTCATGCCTAGCACCAGGCCTTGTACAAAGTAGGTACCTGAAAAATGCTTATTGAAAGAATAATACATTTTATATATATCTATATATCTATATATCGATACATATGTGTGTGTGTGTGTGTGTGTGTGTATACTTTCAAAGCCAAATTTATTATTCCTGGCTGGCTTCCCCCTGCGACTTACAGACATCTGGGTCATGTCCTTTACCAATCAATCAATGTGTACTCAGAGAATACATACCAATTGTAATATTATCCTAAGCGGGACATAATAAGGTTGCAGGTACCTTTTGAAAGTCTTATAACTTGAATCAGAACCACTAAATTTTTTTTATTACAAATGCAAATTCAGAGATGAGGTGATTTAGTGGAAAGCATGCGCATTGCTAGGGCGAGGGTGGGGGTGGGGATGTCATTGCTTGACCCTGAGCAACTTAAATACCCTACTCTGAACCTGTGATCCCCCATTTATAAAATGAGGGGATTGGGCTGGATGACCCAGTAAAATACTTTCGTACTCTGTTATCCATGATTCAACTCCAGTAATGCAGATACTTTAGAACTGATTACATTATGACGCCATATTTTTATAGTCCCAAAGAGTACTGAATAGGCCAGGTAGAGAGTTTCAGGAGAATAGACACATACTGATATAAGGAGAGGGATAGTAGAATCATTTTTAGGGTAAGAGGTAGCAAAGCCTAGAAATAGAAAGTATTGGGCTCTCCTGGTTTCCCAAATTTCAGTTCTGTATCCACTGTATCCATCAGTTCTCTTAACACTGTCATGCTGTCAACCTTATTAAAGTTGCTGGGGAAAAACAAAGAAAAAAAAAAACAAAAAACAAAACAGTACATAGAAAATGAACAGCTTTACAAATTAGTACTGCTTTCTTTTTCCTTAAGCCCACTTATGTTCCAGCATTCCACTTCATCTGCTTTCTTTTTTCTTAAGCCCATGAGAAATTTTTGCAATCTCATAGTTAAATTTCTACCATTCTGCTTTATTGTCCCCATTACTGAGGTCCTGAATTGCTCTCTAATAGTAAATTATCTACTCTGGGAAATGTATTTCAGCCTTTAGGTCATCAGGGTACCACCTTTCGTGTTGCTGCCATGTTACATACATTACTATGATAATTGTCAGCATGGGTAGAAGTGCTGCCATGCACTGCATCTGAAGTCAAGGAAGAAGGCAGCAGAATAGGGTGGCACCTCAGGTGAGAACCTAAACTGGAAGCAGAACACTGCTAGTTGCAATTTCACCATGCATGAGCACTACTTAAAATCCTAGCAACTGATGGGGGTGGAGGGTGAGGAGGAAAAGTCAATAACGGGTAAAACCACAAGTAGATGTGTTTTCCCAAAAGTGAAAATGGGACAAAAACAATATTTCTACCCAGTCCAAGCCCAAATGTTCTTGGCATCTGGTATTCGACATGCTTCTGCCTGCACCTAAACCCAGCTGAGTCTAGTTTTAGGAAACATCTTTTATGCTAAACACCGAGCTATTGCAGAGCATGAAAAACCAGCTACTCGAGCATGCAAACAAACAAGCATGTGCACTGAAGCGGCTTGTCCCACCGAAAAGTAAAAACAAAAAACAAACTGCCCGTCACTGGGAGGGGGCAAGTGACTTGATGAATCAGGGCACTAGATATGATACTCAGATGTGATCTGAGTATTCCATTTATTAGGGTGGACACACAATAGAAGATCTAATGGGGCAAACTGGTGATTGTTTTCTGTGAAGAATTCACAAATAGGTAATTAATGTAATGGGTGTTTAATCAACCCAGACTTGTACCTGAATACACAGTAAAAGTGATGGGAGAAGCCCAAACTCAATTCTTTCCTCCATGTGAGGAAAGGTGGGTTCAGGTAAGAGAGCTTTGCCAAGTGTCTGTTCCTGTAAATAACAAGCCCTTCCCTCTACAAACCAGAGCTTTTCTGTTTCCTGGCTTAAGTACATATAAGTAGCCCTTGTGCTCATAGGCCAATGGAGATGTCTGACCAGGATGGATGCAAATGACACTCTGGATAACATTATCATTTATAATTATTAATAAATAATATCCCTTTAACTTTACATAGTATGAAGCACTATACGAAATGCCTTTGAGATCCCTTTCAGCTCTACATCTTTTATCTTATGTAACATAGCATTAATTCTTCTTCAATTAAAGTACTGAATATGACCTTTTATTTATGTAGTGCTTCAAGTCAAATACCTGATTTAATCCTCAAAACAGCTGCATGAACTAGATAGGCTAAACACTGTCACCATTCAGCCGACGAGCAAACTAGAAGTTAAGGTAGTTTGTTCAAAGTCACAAGCCAAATAAATAGCAAAGCCAGGGCTGGGCTCTCCTGGTTTCCCAAGTTTCAGTCCTGTATCCACTGAAGTTCTCTGGCATTCTCCAGGGTATGAATTTACTTCTCCTTGAATTCAGTGCCCACTGGAGGATGGGGAGTGAAGGGGATCAAGGCTTCAATGTTAGACACAACTACTGGAATTGCTTTGCTCCTGCAATTCTGAATCCTTGAGAATCTCTTAAAAATACATAACCATCCCTTCCCTTGTCCCCTCTCTTTCTTCTTCTTCCCCTACCCACTAAATCATTAAATGAACGTGAGATGAGGAGCTGGGTCAAAGTTAGCCAGGAATCATGATTAGGAGTGGTAGGAGGCAGACAGAAGAATCATTCTAGGTTCTTCCCCCACCCCAACCCAACACCACCACCTCTGCCTCTCCCTACTAAACACAAACAAACACACACACACACACACACACACACACACACACACACACACATACACACCTGTGTACAGAAGTATGGGAAGTTTTACCAGAGGCAGATAGTTCATTCAGAGTTCTTTCTATGCCTGAAGACATGCAATAACAGGTATTTTCTCCGAATAATACAATTGCTCCTTTCTCTTCCCACCAAATACAGGGAAAATATCTGGTCTGTGGAGACTTGCCCATAGAAAAGAATTAAAGTTTTCAAACAGCTTAAGCATATTAAATTATAGAAAAGGTCATTGATCTCTGCATAATCACGCATTAAATTTTCAAAAATGAAACTGAAGAAGGATTTCACCCTCCATGGTTTAGGGGTTGGGAAGGGCAGGATATAATTTGCAGTGCAATGTTAAGGAGGGAGGGACATCTCATCCAGAAAAGCTGTCTGTTCCACTAGTTGAACATATATTTGTTTCAAACACACTTAAATTAATTTATTAGTGCATTGGTGTTATTAGCATGATTTAAAGTCAGAATTAGAAATTGCTATAATCAAAGCATATATCAAGCATGACAAAAACAAGAAATATTTTTTATGTAGAAAATAAATCACACCCAGCCTCCTATAGTTCCCTGAAAAGAACAAAAACAAAAGAATAGATGATATGTGGTAGAAGAATGGAAAAGTATGAGCATTATCTTTCTTAATTACTATATGATTCTCACAGACCCTTATCCAAAAAATGAGTTACATGGAATGCATGTAACTGTGTGCCTGAAAAACTGACAAAGCTTTTTACACCAGAAGAGACCCTTAAAGAAAATGGTTTCAACCAAAATGAAACTAGACTGTGGGCAAATAAAAAAAGTTTAATCGAAGAATAAAAAGTATAGTCTGTAGCCTCAGTTACCAATGCTCAAGTTTCATTGCTAAGACCTTAGCATGCATCAGAAGGTTTAGTGAAAAGCTTTAAGGAGGTAAACATTTCTATGGGTTGACCTTCTACAATGCTAGATGAAGCTGTCATCCCTATTTGGTGCAATGAAAATTCTGTGGGTGGAGGAATGAGGTACACCTCATTCCATGCTGGGTAACTTGACAGGTATCCGCCTAAATGATGAAACCAAAGAAAGGAGAGGAATAAACACCTGTTCCATCTTTCTTTTGAATGCCAAAGAAGAATTTAAGAATGTTTTCTTAAAGGCTCTGAACTTTAGATGAAGGTACTCCAGGAACATAAGAGCCTAGAGTTTTAGAGGAACAAAATGATAGCTATGAAAATCAGTTGGGATGGGAATATTACCTGTCATTGCAGATCGAAGTGTCTGTACAGTTACTGGAACATTATCACTGACTAGATATGTACAGAGGTGGAAAGTCCATCTTCCTTTTTAACCTCTTTTGTTTGATTCTTTGTTGATCTCTCTCTCTTTGCAATGCCACATACTGTACCTTTAGGCTTAAGGACCGTAAGTTTCCTAACTAAACATCATTGGAGATACAACCATTATTTTCATTATCTGCTACTTTAGATGAGGACTTCCACTATTACCCTCTTTTACTTTGCATTTCTCCTTTAAAAGAGACGTTGGGATGTTGTTTGCTTTGAAAGCAGAATTAAAGAACATCCTAAAGTTTTGTTTTTCTCACATGTATGTTTCCAATTGTAAAATGACTTCACCTGGGCCAAATTGTCTAACAAAAACTACAAGTACTCTTCTGCATGTTTATTGATAAATTTATTAAATTTTATGCAGAATTTCTGAAAAGTGTATACTTTTGACTTAATATAGATGTTTTTACTTTTTGTTAGCTAGTAGCTCAAGCAAAAAAAAATCAATCACTAGGGGTGAATAATTTACCCCAGTTATATAATGACCTGGTCTTATTTTATATAGAAAATGACAAGCTTTCTTCTCCCAAATGTTTCTATGTCCTTTACAAAACCCATTGCCCATGTCTGAGTTATTGAACAAATGCTGATAACGAGTTAATAATCAACGGCAAAGGAAGAGTAGCTGATTTCTACTGCTCCTGATTCAAGGCTCATTTCCTTCAACTGGGCCACCTCATTGACCCACCAATTGTGGCCCATACTTTCCCTCAGCTCCTGGTTTGCAGAGACTCCTCTTCACCATTACTTCACTTCTAAAACCTTGAGTGTTATCACTACATGAGGAAGAACTACTTTTCTTTTCCTTACGTCTTCTGATTGATGCCATGTAAGTAATGGGAAGGTGGCAGTAACGCTTGGAAGATTTCTAAACAAAGGCCATTGACTGTGCCTGGTAGGCCTATAAGAAATTACAGCGAATCATGAAGGGTATTGTTATTAAGGCAAGTGGGGATGGTGGTTACAAATTAACTTGGAGATCTACATGAGAGTTAAGATTTCAGGATCTGCTGGTAGAACCAATTCTTTTTCCTCTGTCAGCTTCCAAAATTTACATGGTAGCACCAGATGGGAGCTTTGAGACCAGCTGGTCCCATCCCTTTCAATTTGTAGATGCATAAACAGGCCTAGCAAGCCAAAGGGATTTGTTTAGGACCACATCACTAGAAAGTAGAACGTAAGCTTCTTAAGGACAGTAAGAATTTTAAAATATCTCCAACAGGCAGCACAATGCCTTAGACATGGTAACTTAAAATTTATGTGTTAAAATTAATTGAGTATAGTAGAAGAGTCCAGGTTGTAGTTCAAACTCCTTTGCCAACTGATACCACAACAGATGTCCTCAACTAGCCATGTCTCCCTAGTTCTTTATCAAAGAAATGCACCATTAGTTGCTTAACACAGGCTTTTTCTTTGATGATGATGATGGTGATGAAATTAATCACAAAGGCATCCATTGATTCTTGGGGCAATAGTTTTTTCTGTGGCTTTTATAAAAAGGATAAGTTGTTTAAATGTTTAAATCTGTAGGGCTGTCAAATGCCTTGCCTCACATTAAGTAGTAATAAAATACTAAAGAAATCCACTAAGCAACCTTGACCTGCTGCTAACTAGCTTAAACACAAAATGTGCAGCCTCAGCAAACTCAGAAGCAAAGCCAGACAGCCAGTCATTAGCTAACTTGTGTCCTTCCTCTAACAAGATATGGAGCTACGCCCAGTTTTATGATTGCAAAAAGCTATTTAATTCTCAAGACCTACTTCTGTTCTAATTTAGAAAAAAAAAATCCTTTTGGATCTGAAAATATAACCAAAATCTTTCTCTGGAAAGTCAGTAATTTACAAAAAAAGCGTTTGATGTACACTGTTATCAAATATTGGAAACATAGTTGGGCTCCAGTATCTAACTCTCAGGGCAACTAGGTGGCACAGTGGATAGAGTGCCAGGCCTGGAGTCAGGAAGATTTCAGTTCAAATCTGACCTCAGACACTTACTAGCTGTGTAAGCCTGGGCAATGCACTTAACCCTGTTTACCTCAGTTTCCTCATCTGTAAAATGAAATGGAGAAGGAAATGGCAAACCACTCCAGTGTCTTTACCAAGAAAACCCCAAAAGGGGTTATGAAGAGTTAGACATGATTGAAAAATGATTCAACAACAACAAACAACAACATCTAACTTTTGCAGGCGAGTTGACAAATGCAAAATGATTGCATTTATAATTTGAAGTTCATCTGCTGAATATTGTTGGGCTATTAGATTGGTAGACTGGTGGTCTTCAATTCATGGGATATACTTTTTCACCTTGTTTATTATTAGTTAAAGAGCTGACCACACCATTCAGCTTGTCTGTGTTTCCATCACTGACAGGAACCTTGGAGAAAATGAAGACTGTCTGTTAACTTGTTTTCAAAACACTCATATTTTAAAAGTGAGAAAATTAACCAATCATTTAGTTGTTTCCTTTCCATGACCCTAAACTTTTCTGCACTTGTCTTTGCTACCCAAATACAAATACAGCAGCACTTTTATGAGATATTAAGAGACCACAGTACACAATCAAATAGTTTTCCAAATACTTTATTGTCTCATTATTTCATGTATTTCTCCTCAACTAGACTATCAAGGTCTTTTGTGAGATTGTGCCTTACACACCAACCATAGCTGAGCCCTGAAAAACCCAACAGTCTATAACTTCACCCATAGGGAAGCCTAACAAGGACTATCAACTCTTATTTTAGACATAATTCTAATAAGTTTGGTTATCTCAATTCTTGGTCTGCAGTAGATTATAAGAAGGAAGTTGAAAAAGAGGGAAGTAACAGAAACGACAGTGCTGACATCAAGAGAGGAGGCAGCTATAAAAAAGAGATCTCCAAAACATAGTAGTCAATCTAGTACAGAGAAAAATATGGCTCAGTAGCCCCGAGGCTGTATGATATCACAACATGTTCATAGTGATGACCCTAGGTCATCAGAAAAGGTTTAAATTATGTTCTATACTCTATAGCTATATCTGTGTAGATAAAAATATATCCTAATTCAGGTTACAGGAAGAAGCAACATGTCATAGTGGAGAGGGCTGTAGACTCAAAGTCAAGAGCATCTGAATTCCAATTCTACCTCAGAAAGACACTTACTAGAAGTGTGACCCTGGAAAAGTCATTTCACCTCTCTGTGCCCCTGTTTCCTCAGCTGAAAATGGGATTCTGGGTGAAATCTACAGCCTCTAAGGTCCCTTTCAGCTCTAATTCTATAATCCTTTGAAGATTCCCATAAAAATTATTAAAACAAATGAGAAGTTGTGGTGCTTAAAAGAAGTATTTTTCAGTCACCTAAAAAAAATTAAAAGCATCCTTCCTTTTCTCAGCAGGAGACTAGCAATACCAAATGTTACAGATATCAGCAGTTGCTCCCGTCGGTTGTTTTGCTTTGTTTTAAGGGACAATTATGGGAATGAGGAAGTATATCAAGAAATGACTGCAGCATAAAAAGAAAAATAATGAATAAAACAAAGAAAAAATACTTCATATGGATGAACAATAAAGGATCCCTTACTAGAATTTTTTTTGTCCCCATCACGCCTAGCATAGTGTTAGGCCCAAAACAGGTGCTAAATTAATACCTGATGATTGATTGAATTTTTTCACTTTTAATCCAGATGTTTCATGAAGACAACCTGAATTACTCCCTAGTATAAAAGGTGATTAATAAGCACATTAACTCTTTCAGGCCAAGCGTGTGCTACTAAACACTCTATATAAGTAAATTTTTCAGGCCAAAATGAATGGATATCTTCTTTTTCCTAATCAGAGAAGTGGCAGCACAGAAATTTGTTAACAAATAACTTCCAATTACCACAAAACTAGACAAGCCTCCATATCTGAACAGTGCCATAAGTGGTATCACACTGTCCTAAAAAAATAGGTTTCATTGATAGAGTTATCAGAGAACTATCAACACACACACTGGTGAAACTATATTTCAATGTTAATTAAATGTTTCAAAATATTTTCATGAAAAATGTTTATAAAAAAGCAGTATTTTGAGGAAATAATGCTAAAGTTAATCTTTACACAACCTATACACAAACAAAAGCAAATGACACTTAAAATCATTCTAACCAGGTATAGCTATGTCTATTACTCCAGCTACATCATATATACTCATAGGTCAACCTACAGCAAAATGGAAAGACCAATATTAAATTTAGTTTTTATCTGATTAATACTGTTGCAAATGTACTTGTTAAAATATGGGCCTCTAGGAAAGTATGACCTCATTTCTTTTCACCAGTTTTCATGAATGAGGTACTAAACCAGGCAGCTAATTCTATTTTTTTTTTCCTATGAATGAAATACCTGCTATTCCTCTTTATTCTTTACGTAGAAGCCCAGGCACTGAGAAAGCAAGGGCCAGCCTTCTCATTATTCTGGGTTTGTGATACCACAGCCCTTGAAATTCCTCTGTTGTAGAATCCAGAGGAAGTAAAACAGGTCTAGCTGCAGACAGACACACAAAGACACACAAACATGCACACAAAGCATTTTTGACAAACATGTGGTAAAGAAATGGTAACTGAACTGTTCTTTTTGTGTTGTTGGGCTAGAGAGCACTAAAAACTATTCCCTGCTGAAAAGCAGTCATTGAGCACAGGGAGAACGGACATGCCTGACCAGTGTGTGGTGTTTAGAATAACAAGACAATACTATTCAGGTGAGGAATAGAAGAACCCACCACCTATCTTCCTCCTATTCCTCAATCCTAGCCTAAACCGTGTAATAACTGGTTATCAAGGAGGTTCTGGCATTGCATTCTGCTCTGACACACCAAGTTTGGGGAATAGCCAAAGACTTTTTACATAGCAAAAGAAGTTTTTACAGAGTGGAAGGAGTGAATTTAACATGGGGGAAAAATCACTGGTTTGTAGAACTGATGACTCATGCATCATGAGGGATGGTGTAACCAGCTCAACTGCCCTGTCATGACTAAAGAAAGGAATTGTAGGAACCCAGCTAGGGTGGAAGAGGACATCTTATTTTTCAGTGCTTAACATTCTCCAAGCATATGTAGAGCATCTACTACGTGCCAGATACTTTGATAAGGGCTGGGGACACAAAGGAAAAACAAAAACTAGCCCCTTTCCTCAAGGAGCTCACCTTCCTGAGACCCTCATACAGTGATAGTTAGTTTAAGGGAGTTTTGCTTTGTTACATCAGTCTCTTGCTTTGACTGAATTCTTCCGCTCTCCTCCCTTTTTTATTCTGTCTTCCATGAAGCGGGAGCACAATCAGTCCCTCTTTTACTAACCTTTTGCCTCCTTTAAGACATTTGTTAATAGCTACTTTTTAGTCATCTCCCCCCTCTGTCTACATGTCTCCCTTAGATTCTATTTTCCAAATACAGGATCATGGATCTGGAATGAAAAGGGACCTCAGAGGCCATCTAGTTCAACTCTTTCACTTTAGAGAGAAGGCCAAAGGCAGGATTTGAATCCAGGTTTTCATACGCAGAAGCAGTGTTTCTTCAGCTACACTACACTGTGCCTTAACCTTGTCTCCAAGACACCTCTTAAACTGTGAAAGACCAATGGCACTTTAATAAGCGCCTTACTATTAAATATTATAATCGAAAGACATTACTATGATCTTTACTGACTTATATACATCTGTATGTGTCAGCTAATGAACACACTAGTTTTCAAATCAGCCCTGCCCAAATTCAGGGAATCATTTAGAATTATTCAAAACAATAGGAATATTAACATACTCTGAAAGAGAGCTGATAATAATATTATTTATCCTTGACTGAGTTATACCAGATAAATTTCTGCCCAAGTGGAAAATATCTTCATTTTTCCCTTATGCCCTTCAAAGTCCTCTAGAGGCAATGGGGCAAAGTGGAAAGAAAATTGGCCTCTGAGCCAGGAAGACCTGGTTTCATGTCCCACCTGGGACACAGACTCTGAGCCCTCATACACGTTATATAACCTCTGGGCGACCCATAAAGCTTATCGACTGCAGAGGAGGTGTGACTTGCTTGGGTAAAGTAGTCTCCTTATCTTGAGAATACCCCTTACCAATGAAATCAGAGACCCACACCCTATTCCTTACAAAGTCATCACTGACAAGTCTAGAAACTCTGCTTCTTCTGCACTTATCTTTTAGATTATCCATTTGTCTATTTTGCTTGCTTTAAAACTGATAGTCATTTGCATTATAACTTTCTATAGCTTTTTCTAATTTTATCTATAAAATAACTCTATGACCTGAGCAGTACAAGTATTGTTATCCCATCTCCCTCATCTTACAGGTGAGGAAATAACAACGTGGAGAGACTGAGTGACCTAACCTAGGTCATCTGCATCTAACAGCTGCATCCTCTATACTCTGAAGGGTAATACATGATACTGCCTCCTTCAAACTTTGCTTGGTTTTAAATGGTACTAAAACTTGGGGAGACATTATATAAGGATATTTTCAAACAGTCATTTGACATGTGAACGCATTTCCACACCTTGTCATGATAATAACAACAGCATTTATATGTTTATATACTACCTACTATGTGCCAGGCACTGTGCTAAGTGTTTATAAATATTACCACATTTGAGCTTCACATCAACCCTGGGAGATAGGTACTATTATCCAAAATTTACATTTGAGGAAACTGAGTCAAACAAAGGTTAAGTAACTTGCTGAAGTTACTGTGTCAGAGACTAGACTTGATTCCAGAACCAGCATCCTATCCACTGTGCCACCTGGTTATCTTAGCCATGTGTTTCTTTCATGTAAAAGGCAGCTAAGTGGCCTATTAGACAGATGTGGATTCAAATCCTGCCTCTGACATATACTAATTTTGTGATCCTGGTCAAGTCACATAACCTTGCCTGGCCTCATTTAGCGCTAGGGTTCTTGTGGGGATCAAATGAGAAAATATGTGTGAAGTGCCTTGCAAACCTCAAAATGCTATATTACTGGGAGCTATTATTAGCTATGCCAATTACATATGATTTTGAAATTATTTCATTAGGAGAGATATTCATTTTCTACCACTTACCTGCTTTGCTTTTATTCTTACTCTAATCAGTCTGTATCTACCAAGTTTTAAAATTATAAGGATATATGTGTAGAGTATAAGGATATAAGTATAGAGTATAAGGATGCAATTATAAGGATAATTTAGAGTAAAAGAACAGCTCTCCTTTCATGAGCTCTTTTCCCACGAACATTTCTGTCCTACAGAAGCCTTTCCAGGATTGTCTTGAGACTGCTGAATGCTTTGGGTTCAAATAGTGAAGGCTGTTAGATTTAGAAGGGGACTGGGAATCAAGAAGCCTCAGACACATCTCTAGATTTCTAAGGGATCCTGACCAGGTCTTAGCCAGTCAGTAAACCTTTATTAAGTGCCTACCATACAGTAGATATAGTGCTATGCACTGGAGATCTGATGAAGAAAGGCAAAAGATAGTGCCTCCTTTCAAGGAATTCACAGTCTAACAAGGGAGACGATATGAAAAGAACTCTGTACAAACTTTTATACATATTTTATATACACATATGTGTATATGTATCTATGTTTGTGTGGTATGTGACTGTATATATGTATGTGTGTATGTATGTGCGTATGTATATATACACACACATACATATATGATAAATTGGAAATAATCATAGCTTCATGATGCCAAACTCGATGTACAAAATGGGGCAAAAACACTAACTCTGCTTCTTAAGTAATTTCTGTAATTGCTATAAGAGGTGTTGAGCAACTAAGAGATGAGCAAAATGTCATTAGGTTTTAGTGATACTGCTAATATGAAGTATTTTTCCCATCAACAGCTCATTTATAACATTGGTCTTTCTCTTACACATATTCAATTTTATACGATTGCAAATTTGTATACAAACATTGTTCCCTTTGCTAGACTTTAAGTTCCTTGAGGGACAGGGACCTTTCCTTATTTGTCTATTCGTGACCTAGATCTAGAGTAGTCCTTATTCATATTTGGTACTTAATGGTGTTTGAACTGTGTAGTGAGGTGGCAAACTAGAGACAGTGCCAGGCCTGGAGTCAGGAAGACTCATCTTGAGTTCAAATCTTCACTACCTGTGTGACCCTGGGCAAGTCACTTAGCCCTCAGTTTCCTCATTTGCAAAATAAGCTGGAGGAGAAAATGGCAGACCATTCCAGTATTTTTGCCAAGAAAACCCTAAATGGGGTCACGAAGAGTTACATGTCTGAAAAGAACATCTGAACTAAATGATATATCCAATTTCATTCTCTAACCGCTAGCTAACATACTTATTTTAAATATTTTTAATTCAGATGATCATCTTGTTTCACACACATTTTCAGGGGAGTGTTCAAAATTTTAATAATAGTAACAGTTTTTAAATTTAATATTGTATTGTGTCCACAATATGAAATATAGTAAGAAAAGAAAGGTTAAAAGTTAGGGTTCCACACCAGTCCCATGATGTTTTTATTTTCTCCTTAATTATGCTATTGTCATTTCCATAAGCATTAGAGAATATGCACTTTCCCCATTGTTAATGTTTACATAAGACAGTTAAGAAACAGCATATACATTTATTGTTAGGTGGCTCTTCTTGACCCAGATGTACCATTGATAGACTTAGAATAATTAATATACAGTTCCTCTACAAAGTCACATGAATACAGCTTACCTTGATCTCAATAGGACTGCATGTAATTTGATTTATATTTTAAAGTCCTGAACCAACCAAAAAGTTCTTGGTTATAGTTTTTTCAAAGCATTAAGAAAATAAATTAAAAAAAAAAACATTTTAAAGGAGCCTATATGTTCCCAGTAAATCATGGGCTTAAATAAGCCAATAAAATATTTTATTGTTGGTTATGATTTTGCATTTCCTGATCAGTATTAAAGCATTTGTGGTCAAAATACAGGATCAAGAGGAAATGTGGACTAGAGGTCATTATTATTGTACATTCCACTTTGAACATGAATTAAGTAATTTGAAATATGTATCATTCCACTTACATGACTCCCCCCACACCCACTCTCCTACATCAAACCCATTCTGGGTTAAGACTGATGCCTGTCAATCAGCTTAGAACTCGATGACAGAAGTAGCTGTTCATTTGCAGACGTCTGATAAAAATAGGCTGTCTGGAATAGCTCCAATTTCCCCTCTGAAAGAAGGGGGAAGATCCTGAAGATTACGGTGGTCTTGATTTCAGTTTGTCTTAGAATGCTTTAAGTAACTGTAAAATGCTCTCTCCTTGTCATCCACAAGACCAGTTTACTCTTCAGTTGTCCTGTTTCCCCTGACAGCAGGATAGCAATGTACCTACCTCCCTTCCCCTTCACTGCTGCTCCATCCCCCATTTTGCAAAACAATTATCAACTGACACCAGAAGGCAAACCAAGGCTTTGGCAACCTAATGATTTTCCTCTCCTGCCCACCCTCCTACCTCGGTGATAACAATATCATCAGAACCAGGTAATTCTCCTCATGAGCACACCAGAGTTTAAGTTGCAGTCATCCCAAACCAACATTTGATTACAGCAGCTGCCCTTTTTCTTCTAGGGGTCCTCTTTAATAGCACAGTACCTTACTCAAGTACAGGCCTGTCTTCAGGTTGCTAGAATTTTAGTAATAAATTTGTATTATCATTCTTACTCAGATAAGACACCTACAGGATGGCCTCATATCTGGCCTATGCTGATCTTTCTTAGCCCTTTGGTCTTACCAAGATCACTTCTCACATGTTAGAATAGCCTTTTATTAGGTTAAAGCAGTCATAAGGCAATATGGTAGCACACTTCAAGTCATGTTATTCTAACACGCTGCCTTTTCTTTTTCATCACTTAGTGCTCCTAGGAAAACTATAGCCTAAGGAATATTTTAAAAATATATTAAAATGGGGTTTGAGTTTTGGCATGCTGAGTTTTGGCAAACTCAGAAGACTACCAGGAGAATCTCAATGAATCAAAATTCCAGGTGAATAGACAACCTACAATGCAGTCAAGGTTATCATATTGTAAATTTACTGCCTAATAACTCACAAAACATAGGAAATATCCAAAGGTGCCAGTTAATTATCAAAGAAGCTAATAAATATTGTATTAGAATAAGCCAGAAGATGGGAAGGGGGAACCTAGAAAAAAGAGAAAAGATGTGATTTACCAATGAAAATAGCAGCTATTCCCTATCCCTACTATCCTACAAAAGTAAGGAGAGGATAGACTAGGTGCATTATTAGAATGAACTTAAAAAACGAATCCAAAATTTTCCACCTATAAACTCCTTTAACTCCTAAGGCTGGTTGGTAGAGGGAGCATCTGATGTTTTAAATGTAAATGCCCTCCAAAGAGGAAAGTGAAGCAATTTCTCCCTAGAGCTGCATCACGGAAAGTCTATAGCTTTATGCAGATGCAATCAATCAAAAGTATTGTGAAAACAGGGGAGCTAATCCAAGCAGGTTATCATGTGAAGGTTAACACCGGAGCCTTCGGTTTCACCAAGAGTATTCTGAAAACAAGTATACTTTTTAACACAAAGTGCATCACACATCTTAGGTGTCCTGCTAAAACCAATCTTTAAGAAATGTATTTTGATAAACTGACCACTTAGAGTAAAGCTCTGACATGTAAAAAGAATTCTTTGAAATGGCATTTTAAAGGTCCCTGGTTGCATCACCTCACAAATTCTATCTAGTATTAGGATCAGCAGACTAAGTTGGTTCCCTGTCAGGGGTTCCAACCAGCACAGGTACCCATCCACTGGCTGCTGAGGAGGCTGCAGCACTACATTTGCAATGACGCCACAGAGAGAAATGGGTGAAAAAAAGAGAAATTATTTTGGAGGCAGCATAAAAAACAAAGATAGGAACTGTCCATCCCATCACTTCTGGGAAGCAAAAAGTGACCAAAGGTAAACTTAACAGTACCTAGTTCGGCTCTCAGTAATCTTTTCCTACTTTGAAAAAATCAGTTCCACTTTGGATATTAACTTGCAAAATTACAACAGAAAGCTCTTCCTATCACCCTTAGATGAATACAAATCCAGCAGTATTAGCCTTTGAAAACTAGTTTTTAATTAAGATACAGATCAGTGGGTTATATAACCACAAATTACATAATCTTCCTGTGCACTGAAAACCTTTCCCTTTTTATATGTGAAATGTTCGACATTCATCAGAGAATTGGAAAAGTCTAATGAATAATAATAGTAATGCAATTTTAAAAGGACAGTAAACAAGATCACCCTACATAAGTAAGTAGCAAAATCAACCACATAACATCCAGGTTATAGAGACACAAAGCAGGGGAAACCTCTAACAAATAAATGTCATGTTACTTAGAAATGAAAATTTTCAGGGCAACTATCCGTTAAGTCTGAGTTTGTGCATATACCTGTGTGTTATACTGAGTCTTCCTTAGTTTTCTCTTTGTAAATATCTCTTTTCAGGCTCTCCACTCACTATAGGCAAACTCAGATCTGCGTCTCCGAATCTAAGAAATAAACCCCCAAGGGCAGAGGCTGCTAAAGAGGACCAAATGCAAAACAGGTGTGCCGGTTGGGACCGTCCAATATCTGAGGAAGGGGAATAGGGAGGGTGGGGTGCACTACCTGAACATGCGAGCCCTGGAGCTCGTATGGATCTCAAAGGACAGCTCGAGAAGCAGTATCTAGGTGTACCATTCTACTTGTGTGCTCGAGCTGAAGGTTGCATCAATCTAGGGGGAATAAGGGAGAAGGGGCCGCGCTGCTCGCCGTGAGTTTACCTGCTCCCCGAAGTCGATGGCTATATTGGTGATGCCCAGAGGTACCAGGAACCGGATAAGGGGCCAGTAGTGAGTAAGCGCTGGAAATTTCACCATAGTCCCAGCTGTGTGGTGACCCCACACACATCTGCCGCAGCAAAGAGACTCTGCAGGAAGGTGAAGGAAGAGGAGGGAATGAAAAAGAGGAGAGCGAAAAAATATATAATAATAACAATAAATAAATAAATGAAGGAGAGGGAGAGGCGAGAGAGAGAGGATGGGTGGGGAGGATCTGAGCTCGGAGATGAAGCAGCGCCGAGGGGCAGCTCTCCACTGCTGCTCCCCGCTCTGGGCCGCCTGGTGTTGTTCTAGCAAGAAATCCAAAAGATCAAGTCCATCCCCGCTGCCCTCCCACACAACAATGATCTGCCGGGAAAAAAAAGAGGAGGGACGGCGGCGGCGGCGGCGGCACCCCCACCACCACAAGCAATTTCTGCTGACAGCTTCTCCATTATAAGAGCGCCGGGGCCCGGAAATAAATAAATAACCGCGCGCACGAGGCTCCGCCGCCACCACGCAGAGGAAATGTGGGGCGCAAACAAAAACAAGGCAGCCCCGGCGCGGGGCTGGGGCCGGCCAGGCAGGCTGCCTCTCCCTCCTCCTCCTCTTTCTCTCCTTCTCCTCCTCCGCCTCCTCCACCTCCTCTTCCTCCGCGGGGATGCGTGGGGGGCGTCGCTGCAGCTGCAGGAAGCCGCGGGTCCCGCGCCGGGCACCTCTGGCTGCTGTCACCGGGCTGCCTTCGCCGCCGCCGCCGCCGCCCCGGGAGGGCTGGGCCCGGGAGTTTCCAGCGCCTGCGGCCCGGAGCTTTCTCTTGTGCGAGCCGGGGACCCCCCCGCCTCAGCCACCATCATCACCAGCACCTCCTCCACCTCCTCCACCGGCTCGGTGCGTGCGTCTGCCCGGCCTCTCGCTGGCTCGCTCGCTCTCTCGGGCTGGAAACACGTGGGCTTTGACACACCGTGGTGTGTGTGTGTGTGTGTGTGTGCGTGCGTGTGTGTGTGTGTCGCTGCCGCCAGAGAGCCGAGCGGAGAGCCAGCCAGGGAGGAGTGGGAGGAGGGAAGGGGAAAGAAAGCGAAGTCATCTCAGTGCTCCTCCTAATGCCCGAGCCCGGCCACCGCAGGCAGCTCTCGGGCTGGCGTGCCCAAGGCTCCCTAGCTGCTCGTTGCAGGGAGGGGACCGTGCCCCGACTTGACTCCTTCCGTGCGCCGCCCTGCGCAGGCGGCCGAGAAGTTTCAGGGGGCCTCTGTCCTTCCCCGATATGGATGCTCACCCTCAAAGAGGAGAGAGACGGAAACACTGAGAGAGAAAGAGGCAGAGGAAGGGAGACAGAGAGAAGAAACAAGAGTGGGGCAGAGAGAGAGAGAGAGAGAGAGCAAGCAGAGGAGGGGGGAATAGAGAGAAGACACAGAAGGAAGAAGTGCAAAGAGAGGGGAGGGGAGAGAGAAAGAGAGAGAAGAAGGAAGGAAAGAGTGCAGAGAGAGGGGAAAGAAAGGACAGAGTCAGAGAATAGCAGAGGCCCTGGAGAGGCGATTTTCAGTCCTGCATTTGGCAGGCCCTACGATGCTGTAGAAGAAATACTAGAGAACTAGATACTACTTAACTAGAAGAAATTGGGAGGGGGTGGGGGAATGGAAGTGGAGAGAGATTTTTTTAAGTGGTTATCTAGTGAGTCACTCAATTTTACAAGTATTTAAGTCCCACTTTGTGCCACACACAGTGCTGTAGGGGCTAATAGGAGAATGCAAACAAAAACAAGATAGCATTTCTCTTTTTAGGTTATGTTGTGTTATTAGTCACACACACACACAAAAGTAAATAAAATTATTTCTTAACGGATACATTAAGGATACAATAGAGATGTAAGTTGTTATCAATTTGGAATTATTCAGGACAAGTAGCTCTTTGTCCCAAGGATTCTAGTGCTAGGCATATGCCCCAAAGAGGTCCATAATACAAAGAAAGGGCCCATAAAAAGTAAACATTTATAGCAGCACTTTTTGTGATAGCAAAGAACTGAACACAGTAGATGCCTGTCTATAAGGGCGTGGCTAAACGAGTTGTGGTAATGGAGACAATGGAATGATATTGTGCTGTAAGAAATGATGAATATGATGAATTACAAAAAAGTGTGGGAAGACTTGTATTAGTTGATAAAGAGTGAAGTAAACAGAAAAGAGAAAAACAACATACACTGTGACAACAATGTAAATGTATGTAAATGAAAAGAACCATGAGTGAATGAGTGAAAAAGGCCCTATAAGGGGCTTAGTGCAAAATACAGTTAAATACTAGTGAGGATACAAATAGATCTCCCAAGCTGCCATTCCATTTATGTATTTATTTTCACGGAGATTTATTTAGTATTTTTTCCTCAGTTAATGTGAAAATAATTTTTAACATTGATTTTTAAAACTTTCAGTTCTAAATTTTTTCCCTTCCTCCTGCTACCCCCCCCATTGTGAAGACAAGCAATTCCATAGAGGTTATACATATGAAGTCATGCAAAATATTTCCATATTAGTCATGTGAAAGAAAAAGTAGACCAAAAAAACCCCTCAAGAAAATAAAGTAAAAAAAAGTATGCTTCAATCTGTATTCAGGCACCATCAGTTATTTCTCTGGTGATGGATAGCATTTTTCATCACAAGTCCTTCAGAGTTGTCTTGGATCATTGTATTATTGAGAATAGCTAAGTTATTCACAGCTGATCATCTTACAATATTGCTGTTACTTTGTACACAGTACACTTCACTTTGCATCAGCTCATGTAAGTCTTTGCAGGTTTTTCTCAGAACATCCTGCTCATTATTTCTTACAGCACAATAGTATTCCATCATAATCCCATACACAGTTTGTTTAGCCATTCCCTAATTGATGGGCATCCCCTCGATTTCCAATTCTTTGCCAACAGAAAAGAGCCACTATGAATATTTTTGTACATATAGGTCCTTTCCCCTTTTTAAAAAAAATCTCTTGAAATACAGACCTAGTAGTGGTATTGCTAGGTCGAAGAGTAAACCTGGTTTTATATCCCTTTGGGCATAGTTCCAAATTGCTCTACAGAATGGTTGAAACAATTCACAACTCTACCAACAATGCATTAATGTCTCATTTTTCCCACATCTCCTCTAACAGGTCATTTTCCTGTTCTGTCCTATTAGCCAATCAAATAGTATGAGACAGTAACTCAGAATTGTCTTAATTTACATTTCTCCAATCAATAGTGAGAACATTTTTTTCATATGGATATAGATAACTTTGATTAGTTCATCTTAAAACTGTTCATATCTTTTGATCATTTGTCAACTAGGGAATGGCTCTTATTTTTATAAATTTAACTTAGTTCTCTATATGTTTGAGAAATGAGGCCTTTATCAGAGAAACTTGCTCCAAATTTTTTCACAGTTACTATTGCTAACTATATTTCCCTCCATTCTATTTCTCCCCCTCTTTGTATTCTGTCCTCTCTCTCCCTTCACCCTGTCTTTCCTCAAAAGTGTTTTGCTTCTGACTGCCCCCCAATCTTGCTTCCCTTCAATCACATCCCCTCCTTCACTTTCCCTTCCCCTCATACTTTCCTGTAGAGTAAGATAAATTTCTATTCTCAATTGAGTGTGTATGTTATTCCCTTTTTGAGACAATTCTGATGAAAGTAAGGTTCACTCACCCCCTCTCATCTTCCCCCTCTGCCCCTCCACTGCCTCTTTTAGGTGAAATAATTTACCCCAGTCTACTTCTCCCCTTCTCCCAGTACATTCCTCTTTCACCCCTTAATTCTATTTTTTTTCAATATCAACCCTTCATAGTCAACTCACACCTATGCCCTCTGTCTAATGTACTCCTTCTAACTGCCATAATAATCAGAAAGTTCTTATGAGTTACGAGTATCATCTTCCCATGTAGGAATATAAGCAATTAACCTTACTAAGTCCCTTATGATTTCTCTTTACTGTTTACCTTTTTATGCTTCCCTTGAGTCTTGTATTTGAAAGCCAGATTTTTTATTCAGCTTCAGTCTTTTCATCAAAAATGCTTGAAAGTCCTCTATTTCAATGAATGTCAATTTTTTCCCTGGAAGGATTTTATTCAGTTGTGCTGGGTAGGTGATTCTTGGTTGTAATCCTAGCTCCTTTTCCCTCCAGAATATCATATCCCAAATTCCCCGATCCTTTAATGTAGAAGCTGCTAAATGTCGTGTTATCCTGACCATGGCTCCACCATGCTTAAATTATTTCTTTCTGACTGCTTGCAATATTTTCTTCTTGACCTGAGAACTCTGGAACTTGCCTATATTCTTGGGAGTTTTCATTTTAGGATCTCTTTCAGGTGGTGATCAATAGATTCTTTCAATTTCTATTTTACCTTCTGGTTCTAGAATATTAGGGCAGTTTTACCGGATAATTTCTTGAAAGACAATGTCTAAACTCTCTTTTTAAATCATGGCACTCAGGTAGTCCATGATTTTAAAAATATTTCTCCTGGATCTATTTTCCAGGTTGATTTTGTTACTAGTCACACACACACACACACACACACACACACGTAAATAAAATTATTTTATACCGGTACATTGAGGTCCTGCTAATGGAGATGTAAGTTGTTATCAATTTAGAATTATTCAGGACAAGTAGCTCTTTGTCCCAGGGATTCCAGTGCTAGGCATGTGCACACTGCCAGCCCGTGGACTATGGGTCAGTTTTTTTTTTTCAGTGAGATATTTCACATTGTCTTCTATTTTTTCATTCTTTTGGTTTTGTTTTATTGTTTTTTGATTTTCTCATGAAGTCATTAGCTTCCATTTGCTCCATTCTAATTTTTAAGAAATTATTTACTTCGGTGAGCTTTTGTACCTCCTTTTCCATTTGGCCAATTCTACTTTTTAAGGCGTTTTTTCCTTCAGTGAATTTATGTGCCTCTTTTTCTATTTGGCCAGTTCTGCTTTTTAAGGAATTCTCTTCCTCATTGCCTTTTTGTACCTCTTTTACCATTTGGCCTAGTCTGTTTTTTGAGGTTTTATTTTCTTCAGTATTTTCTTGTGTCTCCTTTACCAAGCTGTTGACTCTTTTTTCATGATTTTCTTGCATCACTGTCATTTCTCTTCCAAATTTTTCTTCTACCTCTGTTACCTGATTTTCAAAATCCTTTTTAATCTTTTCCATGGCCTGAGTCCAATTCGTATTTTTCTTGGAGGTTTTGGATGTAGGAGCTTTGACTTTGTCATCTTCTGAGTATGTGTTTTGATCTTCCTGGTCACCATAATAACTTTCTATGGTCAGAATTTTTCTGTTGTTTGCTTATATTCCCAGCCTACTTCTTGACTTTTAATTCTTTGTTAAAGTAGAGTTCTGCTTCCAGGGTGGAGGGCATGCTGTCCCAAGCTTTAGGCATTTTGTGCAGCTATTTTCAGAGATACTTGTAGGGACCTGTAAGTTTTCAGTTCTTTTGAGGTTATATGATCTAAGGAGAGGTGTGTTTACTGCTCTTTTGACCTGTGCTCTTGTCTGTGAGCCACCATAAGCACTCTTCTGCCCAAGAACTATGACAATGGTCCCTGCTCTGTGACTGCAAGCTCTGGTGTGCTAGTGCTCCTCCTTATCCTGGAACTACTATCCAAGACTGTGACTGGGATCTTAGCATGGGCAAAGCAACAGAGTTCTGCCTCAGTATTTGCAAAGAGACCCCTGCAATTTTCTTCTGACCAGTTTGACCCCCTTTCTGTTTATGGGCTGAGATCTCCTGAAGCAGCTGCTGTGCCTGCTAATTCAGTAGCTCCCAAGGCCTGCACCTGGTTTGCTGGGCCCCATCTGGGTCTATGCTCACACAGCCTGTGCTGAACTGTGCTCCATTCTCACACAGGTGTGACATACCTTTCCTGCTGACCTTCTAAGTTGCCATTGGTTGGAAAATTGTTTCACCCCTTCCTTTTGTGGGTTTGGCTGCTCCAGGAATTATATTATGACATTATTTAAAGGTGTTTGGAGGCATTTTGTGGAGAGTTTAGTCAAGTTGCTGCCTTTTCTCCACCATCTTTCAAGCTCTCACTCTAAAGGGTGAAGACAGCACAATTTAAGAAGGGTTACCTCTAAGCGGAATGAAAAGGTCCCCTCATCCTCAGGATATAGCAATGATGCAAAGGATAATACATCTTCTTTAATATCACTTTTCCTGAAAAAAAAATTAACTTCTGATGTTTAGCCATTTAACAGAGCCAAGGACTTTGGGAGCAAATATTCTGCTTCCTGAGATGGCCCTGTGGCACTTGCAGAGTCAGTTGTCAGGCCACATCTCTTTGGGGGTTGCATCCTGGGATGTTAGCTTTCAGAAAGCCTTACCTGTCTGTCAGTGGCAATTAGTAAATGATACATGCAGACTTAGCAGTACCTGTAACCCAGGACCTTCCCTTTCCTTCCTCCCTTCCCCTTTCAGCTTCTTTATGTATGTTGTCTTTCCCCATTAGATTGTAAGCTCCTTGAGGTCAGGACTTTTCTTTTTTGAATTTGTATCCTTAGTGCTTAGGATAGTTCCTGGTATATTGTAGTCACTTTATAAAGGTTTATGGATTGCTTGACTGTTATAGAGCATGCTGTTATTTCCTGAGGTCTTGAGTCTAGTTGTCCATCAAATGTAGTTGGTCAGCAGCTTTAAAATTATAATGACTAAGCATGGTACTAAAGAAGGGATACTACTAGAAGGCACCTTATAGAGTATGGGAACTATGAGTATAGAATACTTCATATTATGTTAGATTTTTTTGATTAGTCGATTAATTTTGCTGAACCTTTTCCTCGTTATCTTTGTTGTAAGGAATGACAAGGAGGAAGGTAAGGAACAAAGATTAAAAATAAAAATTATTTTTAAAGGTGGCTTCATAGGTTATCAAGCTCAGTAAATAGTACTATGCATAAATGGACTTTAGAGCCAGAAGGTCTCTTCTAGATAATTAATCAACCAACAAACATTAAGCGCTTCTATAACACCAGTGCCACTTGCAGCAGCTGTGGAGGTGTAAGGCCAATAACACCAGCACACAGGAGAGCTGCTAGCACAGGTTCTTTGATCTGCTTTTCTAAGGAAAGCAACTTTAAGGGGTTTACAGTCTCGCTTTAATTAAACATTCATATGTCATTCACTTAGTTCAGGGGAAAAAGTCAGCACCCTGAATTTCAGAGAACACATAAGCAGAAATCACAAGCAGAAATTATATAAACAGAGCAAATTACACAAATCAGTAGACAGGGCTTCTGTCTGTCCATAGCAATACATGCATAGGTTCTAGAGAGAGAAGCACCAACATCTGGGTTTTCAAAGTGGGGTGGAGGACTCCTTAATGGCTACCTAGATTCTCCTCATGAACACTCTTCCAATCAGTGAGCCCCGAAGCAAAATGCTAACCTCAGAGTATATATACACTTCTTCAGGGTCAGAGGGTGTCACAACCATGTTTTTCAAACTCATGTCACTTAGGCTTTCTTGTGACCTAAGCAGGTCATCAAAACTCTTGATAAAATCAAAGACTCGATTCAAACAAAGGCAAGACTCAATCAAAGGCACTTGATTGCCTTAGTGCTGAGAAGCATTCCAAAAGATAAAACAGCAGAAAAGTCCCATTTTGCTTGCCATTACAACTCCCTATGATATTTTTTTCATTTTATAGTTGAGATAACAGAGGAAGTGAGTTACCCCAGGTCATCCACCTAGTTAGCAGCAGAATAAGGCCTGCTGAATCCTAGTCCTGTGCTCTTCTCACTATTCCAGAGCTGCCTGATAAGTGCTTCTTGAGAAAGAAGGAAACAGCAGTACTTTAAAACGGTCCCATCTCTCACTTTCATTTTCATGAAGAGATACTTTAGGAGGAAAAAAGGGAAAGTATCTTCATAGGTTCACAGAGAGATTGCAGGGGATTCATTCACTTTCATTACCCAGTCCCATAATGGATAGATTTTAGATGCCATACTGAAAATGAACATAGATTTATTTTTGGGTGAGGGTAGGCATTTTGCCCCACCTGCAAGATTGCCTCACCTACAAGATTAACTCCATAAAATTCACATGAAGGGGAGGAGGTAGCCTTTATTTTCTAAGATCAGTAAGACACTATAGTTCCACTTTTTTTTTTTTTACTGCTATACCTCAAAATAGATGTGATTTTATTTACATTACACTCTACGTCCTCCATACTTTAGTAGAAAAATTAAGTTGCTGAATTGAATTGTGTTGCATGGCATGAACTGTAACTCTAGCTGTCTCATTGGAGAAGTATAAAAACGCCTTGTTAAGAGGTAACCTGGTATAGGGTATAGAGAACTAGCCTTGAAGCCAGGAAAACCTAAGTTTAAGTCATGTTGACACATAATGGCCATATGTTTATGTTTATACTAGTGTTCTACATGGTACCTCATATCAGTCTAAGAAATACAGATAATTTCAAAAGTAACAAAGCAGATACATAACTGGAGATACGATTTTTTTGGGGGGGTTACTGAATACTTTTATTCTGCACATAGAAGCCACTAAGGAGCTGGCCTGTGGGCTCATTGGCACTGTGTCACAAGGACAGGGCTCCACACATCAACACCAGGGTTGGGGGTGAGACCAGGTGATTCTATCCCAGTCACAAGATGATAAGGATTTTCCAACAGAGAACCACATGTCGGGTTGTCTCTGGTGTAAGACAGTTCTAATGAAGCAGTGAGAACATCACAGAAGGGTGGAAGGGAGAGGGAAGTTGAGCAGCAGAGGCCCCTGCCCCCAAAACAAAAGTGGTCTAGTACTTGGTGCTGCCCATTCTTAGGGCAGGAGCAGACTTCTACAGAGGTGACTGGCGCCTGCGAGCTGATAGGCCTCCTGGCCACAGAGCTTACTTCACCTGAGGGTTTCTGAAGTTCCTTCCAGCAAATTTAGCCTTGGTGCCCAGCTCTTCCTCAATTCTGAGAAGCTGGTT
>CM053622.1:276057174-276074086 GCA_028646595.1 Phalanger gymnotis | reverse complement strand
CTAGGAATTACAAAAAGAGGCAAAAGACGGTCCTTGACCTCCAGCAGCTTACAGTCTGATGGGGGAAGCAACATAAAAACAAAAGGGTATAACTCCTTTTATTGAGCTTTTCCTTATTGTGCTTTGCAGATACAATGGTTTTTGTTTTTGTTTTACAAATGAATGGTTTGTAGCAACTGTGCATCCAGTGAATCTATCAGTTGCCATTTTTCTAACAGCGTGTGCTTATATCCTGTCTCTGTGCCACATTTTGGTATTTCTTGTAATATTTTAAGCTTTTTCATTATTATGTTACTATTATAATTATTTTAGGGAGCCACAAACCATACCCATATAAGACTGCAAACTTAATCAGTATTCTGTGTGTTCTGACTGCTCCACTAACGGGCTTTTCCCTGTCATTCTCCTTCTCCTCAGGCCTCCCTATTCCCTGAAACACAACAATATTGAAATTAGGTCAATTTAATAATTCTATTAAGACCCCTAAGTGTTCAAGTGAAAGGAAGAGCAATTGATGTGGTAAACTTTTCCGTTGTCTTATTTTGAGAAATTCTTGCAGCCTCCCCAACCTTCAAGCAACAACCTCGCTGATCAGTCAGCAGCCATCAACATCAAGGACCTCCACCAGCAAAAAGATTATGCTTGCTGAAGGCCCAGATGATAGTTAGCATTTCTTAGCAATAAAGTATTTTTTAGTTAAGGTATGTATGTCATTTTTAAAAGACATAATGCTATTGCACACTTAATAGGCTACAGTATAGTGTAAGTATAATTTTTATATTCACTGGGAAACCAAAAAAATTGTGACCCACTTTGTTGAGATATTTGCTTTATTGCGATGGTCTGAAACTGAACCCACAATATCTCCAAGGTATGCCTGTACATACAAAGCAAGTTATGTACAAGATTCGTAAGAAATAATTAAAAGAAAGAAAGCACTGGAATTAGAGGGGTTGAAAAAAATGCTTCCTGTAGAAGGTAGGATTTTGTTGTTCAGTCATTTCAGTTATATCAGACTCTTCATGACCCCATCTGGGATTTTCTTAGCAAAGATACTGGAGTAGTTTGCTGTTTCCTTCTCCAGCTCCTTTCACAGATGAGGAACTGAGGCAAACAGGGTTAAGTGACTTGGTTACACAACTTTTAAGTGTCTGAGGCCAGATTTGAACTCAGGTCTTCCTGACTCCAGGCCTGGTGTCCTATCTACTGTGATACCTACCTGCCCTTAGTTAGTCTTTAATGGAAGCCAGAAAAACCAGAGATGAGGAAGGAGAGTGTTCTAGGGAAGGAGAACAGCCAGAGAAAATACCTAAGTTGAGAGATGGAGTGTCTTGTTAATAGAATAACCAGGAGGCTAGTGTCAGTGGATTAAAGAGTACTTGTTGGGGAATGAGGTGTAAAAAGACTGGAAAGGTAGGAGGGGGCTAGGTTCTGAAGGGCTTTGAATGCCGAACAGAATATTTTGTATTTGCTCCTGGAGGCAATAAGAAGCAACTTGGTGCAAAAGGTATAAAGAGTGGATATGTGGACTTACAAAGAGCGCTTGCCGCCATGATGGAGGAGGTCCAGGGCAGAGGCCACATTTGGAAGGATTCTCTGTGGCTGCTCCAGATTCTTCTATTTTTAGATGATGTTATATTGCTTGTACCAAGCCCTAGGGCTTTGCATCGTCTCCTAAAAGAGATCTGCAGTGATTCAAAGCAGTTTGGTTGTTGTTCATCCTTCGTTCTCAGAAAGGACCAATGGCATGATGAGGGTGATGTCTTGACTTGGCAGTGAATTTGATTTAGGTGAGGCAGAGCTGAGCAAAGTCGTCAGGAGATTGGCCTGTTCATCCAAAAGGAAAGACTAGCTGCATAAAGACTGTGGCTTGGATTTCAGCATGCATCTAAATGAATACCCTAAATAGCTTTCCAACAGTATCTAAATTTGGAAGAGACAATACAGATGGACAATGAATGAGGCCCAGAGGCATTTTTACCAACTCCAAATTTCCCATAATCACAAAGGCCTATCTTTTCAATACAAACATTTTACCATTATTGCTGTATGGCAGTGAGACCTAGACCACCACCACCTCTGGAGAATTAATGATGAGCATGCTACGCACTGAGGTTAATGGAAAAGTGAACAGTAGATGTGAGCAGGCTGTAACATGTATAATCAGTAGGAAATAAATGTGTTGAATTTTGTTGTATGTTTTGTAATGGGGATAGTGTGGGCAGGGGTGGTTAGGGCTTTCATCAGTTTGGGATCTCTGAAGAACTCCGGAGAAGAATAGGAGTAAACAATATCTTCAAAGAACTATATGTCAAAAAAGAGGGGAAGAACTTTTATTAAGTACCTACTATGTGCCAGGCACTGTGCTAAGCACTTTACAGTTATTCACATTTGAGCCTTACAATAGTCCCAAGAAGTAGGTGCTATTATTATCCTCATTTTAAAGATGGCACAGAGAGTTCAAGACTTGCCCAGAGTCCCATAGCTAGTTAAGTGTCTCTGGCCAAAGTTGAACTCACGTCTTACCAACTTCAGGCCCCACACTCTGTCTACTGTACAACATAGCTGCAGATGTCTGGTCACATCCTCTCTTTCTGTCTCTATCTCTCTTTGATGAAATCGCACATCCATTTAAGTATTTATTACAAAACGAAAGACTCTGTACCTTCCCAGCTACCTTCAAGGAGCGTGGAGCTCTTTCTGTGATTACAGCCTCAGCAATGACCCTCCTCTTGCATTCTCAGGCCCTTTTGTGGCTATTAACAACACACTCCCTGGACCAGTCATCCTGAGGATGGGGTAAGGTTGTGTATGGGTACAAACTATATACAGATAAGTCATTACAGGGATGTATACATAACCTAATTTAGGAGATGTCTTCCTTAGTGACCTCTGTTCTGAGTATTCAGTCATATGAATCCATTCAGTCCCTAGATTCATTGATTTCTTCTCTCTACACCTATCTAAAGAGTTAGTGTGTGTGTGTGTGTGTGTGTATGTATGTATATATGTATATGTGTATATGTATGTATGTATATTTAAGTTCTACCCAGCTTCTATTTACTGATGCTTCTAGGTCATCCTAAATAAGTAATCATCCTTCTTTCTTTTCCCTGAAACCACCTTTGTCTTGGGGTGAGCTATGTAGTTTACCCAGCCCCAGTCTCTTGTCTTCACTCATTTCCTGCAGAACTCTTGCCATTCGTTTCTTTCTTTCTATTCTCCCCTCATTCCCAAGGTAAACTGTCCTTTACCTCCCATCTGGAGGCCTGGGGGATGCTTTTCATTTATTCTTCAGATGGGACCCTAACCATTAAAGATATTCTATTTAGCCATTATCTCTCAATTCTTAACACAGAACACTAATAAGTTATTTATGCAAGTAGTAATTTAGCATGGATATACAGAAGGAAATAGCCTGGTTATCTCACAGCAACGGCCAATGCTGCCATCAGAGTTTTCCTTCAAAGTGATTAATAGAGGAAGGGTCAGCCTCAGGGATACTAGAGTGACCAAGACTGTAACTTCCCACCTGCATTCCACATTTTTATAGCACTTAAAAGGTCTGACTTGATATAATTGTAAAGTCTGTGAACGTAAAATAAATCTAAACATGTACTTCCCAGAGGGTTGGATAATGGGTTGCTCACATTATACTCAATTGACCCTCAGAAAAAAATCTATGAGGTAAGTAATTTATTTTCTCTCCATTTTATGGCTCAGGGTCACACTGCTAGTAAGTATTAGGGTCAGAGTAGGAGCCAGACTTTCCTGATTCCAAGTCCAGTGCTCTTTCTACCAGACTACGCAAAAATTACAACACACGTAAGGCCAGAAGACTAAGCTGTCCATCAGAGCCACTTACTATCTGCAAGACTCCATTTCTTACTGCTTTGACTCTGCTGTGGGATAAGAGAGCTCCTTCTATACTTTAAAAATATTGGGTTTGTGTGTATTTTGTGGTGAGACAGGTATGCATGTACATCTTATTTCATCTATGATTATTTTTTGGAAGTAGTTTTGTAATACTAGAGACTGTCATTTTAAAAATTTCTGAAGCATGGTTATGCTTCACTTTGGAAGTGATTGTGCTGGATACATCATATAGTAGATAAACCAAACAAGTCAGAACTTAGTAATTATTCTCCTTAGTAATCACATTTGCAAATTTTGCCCCCCTTCAGTAGCTTGGGACATGATTTGTCTAGGCCAGCTGACTTGAACTCATTAAGGCCATCTAGGAGTTCTCTTTACTTAACCTTGGTGTCAAATCTTTCTTAGCCTTTTGCTTAGTGAAGTATTCTCCTTTTTAGAGAAAATAGAATTAAGATAGTAGCAAAGTTATTGACTCCTTCAGACTATATTAGATTATGTTTTTCCTCTTGCTTGCAATCAGTTCCTAACTTGCTTTCATGGAAAGGTGTTTTATCTTTCATAGTAAACATCAATGGTTAGTTTCCCATTTTAAGAAAAGATGGCCTTAGCCAAGTTATTGTATACTTTTCTTAATACTACCAATGGGCTTCCCTACCGCTGACAGCAGCAAAACAGGGAGTTCTTTTTCCTCTTTTCTTATGAAACAGGATCTGACCTGTGTGTGTATTTTAGGGCAGGTACATGCAATGAGTCAGAGAAAAACTGGAGGAGGAAAGCAGGGAGTTAAAATGACTAATAATAGTAGTTAATAAAATGTATGAAAGTCAATCTGAATGTGTATGAACTCTCACAGGAGTGGACAATAGGGGAACTGGCTAATGAATTTCTTTTGCAGCCAGAGGTCTGTCTCCATTCTGTCTTTCTGATAGGTAGCCAGAAAGAAAAGGAATGATAGGCTGGAAACAAAAATCAAGGTAGGATTGGGAGATTGGGTTAGAAAAGATTATTTCATCCAGTAGAATCAATATTCTGTTCACTCTTAGCCCATTTGTAGAATTCCAGTTGTCTCTTGACCAAAGAAAAAGGTAATGGAGGCAGGATTTCAAGTCTACTAAGAGGATTCTCCCCCTGCCCTCAACCCTCACTTTACCCAAACTCTCATTCCTGATTATTTATCTTGGCTTCCTCTAGTGTTCTCTCTGGTTTGTGTCATGAAGAAATAGCTTTGGACTTAAGGGTCCAGGAAGGGTAAGCTTGATGGCACTGGGGGCATGTAATGACAATGTAGCCAATCTCTCATTTCTGTTCACTTTCTTACTACTTCGCCCTTGAAATTCCTTTTAATACTTTCTCCCTGCTTCCTTATTACAGTCTTACTTTTTTTCTCTTAGCCCTCAAAGTCGTGAGACTAGGAGCTTTGTAAAATGTGTTGCTGAAATCCTGGTATACTATGTCTGTGGCATTATCCTGATCTAGTAACCTTGTCAAAAAAAGGAAAAGAAATTAGTCTAGTATGATTACTCCCCTGCATCTTAGCAAAGCAGTTTGTAGAGATCACTGCTTCTCTTTCTAAGCGCTCATAAACCATCCCTTTAATAATACCTCTTATTTTGGTATATTCTGTCGTGTGTGGGATTGCTCATCTTTCCCTTTCAAAAACTGGGGCAACCTTTACCTATCCTTTACCTATCCTTAGTCCTGTGGTACCTTTCTTGTTTTCCAGGTTCTTCAAAGATGTCTCCGGCAGTGGTTAGTAATCACATTTACCAATTTTGCCCCCCTTCAGTAGCTTGGGACGTGATTTGTCTAGGCCAGCTGACTTGAACTCATTAAGGCCGTCTAGGAGTTCCCTTTACTTAACCTTGGTGTCAAATCCGGCTTAGCCTTTTGCTTAGTGAAGTATTCTCCTTTTTAGAGAAAATAGAAGATACTAGTCAAGGTATTTCCATTTTCTTTCTCCATGCAAAGCAGTGAGTATATCCCTATCTTTTTCTTCTTTTTGACCCTACATGATTAAAAAAAACAAACAAACAGCTTTTTGACTCTTTATTTCTCTCTCTTATTTATTCATCACACGTATTTGGTTTCATGTACATCTATATATGTCTATATCTATATCTTTTAAAAATCCGACCTCATCATAGAGATCATTATGTAACTTCATGGGTTTCTTTTATCTTCCCCTTTTCTTCCTCAGAATAATTTTTAATAATCAGATTTTTTAATGATTTAAATTAAATTTAAATTTTTTGTTTAATGAAATTAATTAAATTTAAAAGCCTTTAAATGAAGGTTTTTGCCTTCCATTCCACTTGTGCTGATTTCCCTTGTCAAGCTATGAGTTCATATCTGTTCTTTCTCTGAACTTTGAAATCTACTCCCCTAGAAGCTAGGGCAAAGGTCAGACCCCTCCTGTTTTCAGACTCTTAATATGATTACTTTCTCTCAAGGTTCCTGCCATTTTATTTCAAATTTTTCCTTTTCCTATGAGTTTCAAGATAGTAGTTTCTTTTATTGCTTCTCATGCCTTCAAAATGATGAAATTGTTGGAAAGGCAAGTCAATAACTTATCAGTGCACCTGCTTGCATCACAGAGATCTCCAGCTGCTATCTGAATAGCTGAAGTCTCTGAGCCCAAAGCATCCTGCCTCTGTGCCTGCTTTGTGATCTGTGCCATATTTTCTCTACCTGACCAAGTGGTCTGTAATATGTTCTGACAACATCGTAATGGAACTATCATTTAGTTTCTTAAACTTGGTGGGGGGACTCAGAGGTCACTATATTCTATCCCTAGCAACACTCTCTGATATCCCCGACAACTGTTCATCTGATCTTCACTAGAAGTTGTGGGGAATTAACTCACAGAAAGCATATTCCATTTTGAGACAACTCTAGTTATTGAGGTTATCCTAATAATGAATGAAAGCTACCTTTCTGCAATTTCTACCCTTCTCCTTCCCCCTCTCCCTTTCTCTAGTTCTGCTCTCTGGAGCCAAGATAAATGAGCTTAATTCTACATCCAAGTGAGAATCCTTCAGATACTTGAAACCAGCTATCAATCCCCTTGGGGCAGGTAGTTGACACAGTGGATAGAATACAAGGTTGGGAACCAGGAGGACAAATCTCTCTGAGTTCAAATCTGGCCTCAGACACTTATTAGCTGTGTGACTCTGGACAAGTCATTTAACCCTGTTAGCCTCAGATCCTCACCTGTAAAATGAATTGGAAAAGGAAATGGCAAACCACTGCAGCATCTTTACCGAGAAAACCCCAAATGGGGTCACAGAGAGTTGGACGGGACTGAAATATCTGAACAACAACAACAAAAAAAAACAATCCCCTTCTCTCTCTCCCATCCTCTTCCAACTAAGCCCACTTTTCTCCAGGCAAAACATCACTGTCCTCTTCAAATGATTCTTAACTGATGTGTGATCTTGAGTCTTTTCACCCTCCTGGTTCCTCTTCTGTGGAGATCATTCTAAAATGTGGTGCCCTGAGTAGAACATAAACTCCAAATGAGAGGTGGTCTAACCAGAACAGAGAATTGTGGGAATCTACATTCCCCTGTTCAGGGTACCATGTTTCTGTTAATGTAGCTTAAGATGCAATCATTTTATTATAATTTTTTGACTTCTGCATCATACCTATACGGGATGAGCCAATACATTTATCTATTGTTTTCCTCAGATTGATCTTATTTTTTGATCATGGAACCAGAGATAGGTTATTTCAAGTACTTCAGTCTTTATTTGATGCTGGAATTATATTATGGTATAGTTTGGAGCAAGTTAAAATGAAAATTGAATAATATTCAGAGGACATGTTTGCCACAGAGTAGTTCACATTTTGTTTCTTTCCCTAAAGCCATGTAGTGGAACATCACTAATCCTCAGAAGCCCTGACACCAGAAGCTACCTTGTCTCAGTTCTTTTCTCCAGTAGCGAGGGATCACAGATAACGTTTGTTCCATATGATGAGCAGAGGTCATTCTGCTGTACGAAGGATCACAGAATCGCAGAGATAGAAGGGACCTCAGAGGCCACGGAGTCCCACCTGTACCTGAATAAGAATTCCTGCTATAATATGTCTATCAAGAGGTCATCTGGCCTTTGCTTAAAGACCTCTAGTGAGGGGAAGCGCACTACCTCTACCCCTTCCATTTTGGGATAGCTCTTATTTGGTAAGTCACTTCACCTTTCTTGGCCTTAGTTTCTTTTTGTGTAAATGGAGGGACTTGGATTCAATTATCTCTTCAGTCCCTTCTAGTTTTAAAATTCTCTGAAAATATTTCTAGATCCTTTGCTTTTGTTTGCTATTCCTGGATTCTTTACTAGTTATATATTCATTCTTAGTTCTATCTCCTTATAAGTACTACGCTGAAAATAAAGTACAAATGTGAGCTACTGCCTAATTGGAGCCTGGGCCACTACCTAAGTATTAGCTAATGGTGCAAAAAAAAGTAGTTATACCACAGGATGTAAGAAATCATATTGAGGGGCAGAATATTCCTTATTATTACAATCACTGTCTTTTGGGGTTATATTTAGCTGCTGTTGATAGAAAAATGAGTTCAGGTTTTGCTTTTGATTTAATTAGTCATATCTGTCATTTTATTATTGGTATTACGAATGCAAGATAGAGACCAATGGACTCCTGGAAAATGAGTAGAGAGTATGTCAGGTGCATTTCTTCACGAGTCACTGTGCAACACAGCTGGGAGCAATAAAGTTCAGGTCAATTTTTAATTGAGCCCTTCCTCAAGCCACACTGCTCACAGTAATTGTTTCATCTTGTGACCCACTACTTCGAATAGGGATATTCTATTTTGAGCAATGAATAATAGGAGATTTCCTTTGTGCAGGAGAGAGAGAGTGTAAGTACTTGGGTGGTGGCTAAGGGAAGGATTGATATGAGCTAATTCTATGGTGTCAGCCATTGCAATCACTAGATACCATTGTGGGACAAGGTGAGAAGCAGAGCCTGTGTGTTTGTGTTATTCCTGAATTAATGGACATTTTAAGTAATTCAACGAATAGGGAGTCTTCCACTCTGGCATCGGTTCTTGCTTGAGTTGGTGCTATTTCTAAGGACAGTGAGGTTCTTACTTTTACTTCAAAGTGGATCACCTGGGCAGGTGATCTATATTGTATATAGATACAATTGTGAAGCAGACAAAGTTTTATCTTTTGAGTCCTTTCTGTCACTGCTGCATCTTCCTTATTATTGCCATGTCTTCCTCATTGTTTGGGTTGCTTTCTCTGGTCTGATTCCTTCATATTGCCCAAGTAGTGGTTACTTACTCACTAGGGCTTGCTATTTCTGGTTAGCATCCCATGCTACCACGTCACACTGTTCTCCTTTCCCCCCTCTCCACTCTCACCCCACAACTAAAATGTGCCTTATAGATAGAGACATCAAGGTGGTCCATGGAGTGATGGACTAGAAGTCAGGAAGACCTGAATTCAAATATTGCCTCTGATATTTACTAGATGTGTTACCTTAGGCAAGTCACTTAATCTCTTTGGCCTCAGTTTCCTCATCTGTGAAATGGGAGTAATAATCACCAGTCTCATAAGGTTGTTTAGAGGACTGAAAGAGACAACACATTTAAAGCAATTTGTAAACTTTAAAGTACCATATATGCATTATTATTATGAGTATGACTATATATTAGTAAATAATATATTAACATTATATCATATGATATAATTTATAAACACATTCATATCATTATAAATTTTATAATTTATATAATTATTATAATGTATTCTATTGTATAATTAATATATTATTACTACCATTATCATCATTATTGTCCTTATGCCACTGCCTGTGTCGTATAGCCTAATGGGTGACTCCAAAAGAGAACTCTAGGCTGGGGAGCAAAGGAAGATAATACCATGTCAAACCTGCAGAGAGAGTAATTATTCAAATCATCCACCTAATCTGCCAATACATGAATACCTTGTTGATCACAATTATAACTTGTTTTCTTTAGATATTTATCTAAGTATGGATAGCTATGCATATCTAAATTAAGTTTTCAGATGGGGATAAAAACTAAATGCTTTTCAAAGGAGGGAGGGCAAGGACATGAATTAGAACTATAGGATGTTGGAGTTTAAAGGAGCCTCAGAGATCATACAAACTTCTCATTTTATAGACGGACAAAATGGTACAGGTTAAAGACTTTTTAATGAGGACAAGGATATAATTACAATGCTAACTGAAATCTGGATTAATATTAGTCTTTGGCAAAGAACTTTCTCTTGTCATTATATTTTTAAAAAAGCTTTAGTTTTCATTTAACTATTTGCCATTATATAATTTTTTTGGGGGGGGAGTGCTGCTGTTTTTATACCCAAAGAAGTCATAGTTGGAAGGGATCTCAGAGATCAGCTTGTCCAAAGCCTATCTGAAGAGCAATTTCCTCCAATATATATGATGACTTGTCATTTAGCCTCTGTGAGAAGGCAAGGTCTCCAGTGAGTTGGAACATGCCATCTCCCGAGGCAACTCAATATATTCTTGGATAATCCTAATTGTTAGGAAGTTTTCCCATACATCAAGCTGAAATTTGTCTTTCTCTAATACGTACCTACCATTCTTGGGGTCAAGAAGAATGAAACTAACTCCTTTTCCACCTATGATCCCTTCAAAACTTCAAGACAGCTATCATGGCCTCCTTGAGTCTTCTCCTATCTACATCACTACTTATTCAATCAGATAATTCAATCAGAGTCACATCTACTTAACTAAATGTCACCAAACGTACAGCCTTCCATCTTGTCTACAAAATTATAATAAGAAACTTTTTTTCCTATTTAATCACTGAAATTTAGTTGCGTGATGTCAATGGCATTTGCCTGACTTACCTCTCTAATAACTCTCTTGAGAAAGGAAAGGGACTCCTTACTATTGCCAAGTTTAATGAACAAGACTTTGCACTGAATGAAAAAAGAGCTTACAACTGAGTATTTTAAGTAATATCTGAAAGTGAGAAGAGATCTACTGAAGAAGTCAAAGGTTTTGGCAAAGCAGAAAAGTGACAGATTTCCATCTCTAGGCCCCTGCTGGCTTTTTTTCCTACACTTGCTAGCCTTCCTTCTGACCTTTCTAAGCTCACAAAAATGTTTTATTTCCAATTGAAGGTAATTGACAGGTCTCAAATCCGTTGTTGAGTTAGAGGAATGTTTCCCCAAGTATGTGAAGATGTTCTCCAGGGGAACAATTTGTTCCAATGGCCATGAAGGCAACAGAAGCAGATGCCACGGAGTGCTTAGAGTTTGGTCAGACATTGAAGATGTCATCCACTGCATCCTGGGCCATCACCGGTGTCTTGCCTTTTGTCTTGTCACTGGACTTTGATGACTCTAGAAAAGAGAGTGAGGATGACAACTTTGTGCAACTCTGGCTTACTTGAATTCAATTCACTCAGAAGTTAAGACATCACAGTGTGATGTCATTGTTCCTGTTCAAAAATGAAGGAGGAACAAAAACTCCTTCATCTAAGACTAGGAAAGAATTAACACAATGGGGACAGAAGAAACATCTCGGCTTTGTGTTTAAAGTTCCTGCAGGCATCCAAGTTGGGAGGTAAGATATTCAAAACTGTCTCTCCCCCAAACCGGAAACCTATAACAGTTCTTTCTCATTCACCAAGTCAAGTCAAGAAGCATTTATTTAGTGCTTACTTTTTGCTAGGAACCGTGCTAAATGCTGGGAATACAGAAATAAAAAGAAAGACAGTGAGTGCCCTCAAGGCACTTATATTCTACTAAGAGAAGACAACACATAAAAGGAAGCTGAAAAGTGGAGGAAGGAAGAAGGTGGGTGGTAAAAGAAGTCTGGAAAGTCAGGAGCAGAACCCATAGAGGAATGAAGGAGTAAACATGGCCATCCTGGGCACTTTACTTACAATGGAGATTCTGGGAGGAGTGACTAATCAGCAGGGGCTACAGAGGTAGAATGGAGTTCCAGGGGGAGAAGACTGCCATGTTATGATAGAGAAAGAAGTCTAGAGAGACACTGCCAGGAAGAAAGAGAGGTTGAATTCTTCTACTGGAAGCCTTTGTGTGCTCACTGAGGTCTTTCTCATCAGCCTTCTAGAAGGCTTCCTTTCCCTCCCCCCTGCCCCCGCCTCCATGCAGTCACTGGACAGGAAACAGTCACAGAATAACTGCACACTCTGAATCAGGGTCAGGGGCTCCCCTTTCACTGCACATCATCACCCATTCCTGGAAGCAGGCTCTCTAAGAATCTATATAGGTTGGCACCAAGCAGAGCAGACTGGACCTTGTAGGGAACCAGAGATCCCAAGAAGGTTGGTAAGTAGGGAATCCATTCCAGGAAAAAAGAGTACAGTCAATGCAAAAGCACAGGGTTGGAAGATGGAGAGTCATGTGTGTGGAATAGCAAGTAGGTCAGTATGGCTAGACCTGTAGAGTACACTGCAAGTGGGGAATAGTATGCAAGAAGAATGGCAAAGTAGGAAAGGAACAGGTTGTGAAGACCTTTAAATGCCAGGCAGAGGAGTTTATATTTGCTCCTAGAAGTAACCAATGGAGTTTAGTGAGTTGGGGAAGGTGGCAGACCTGTACTTTAGGAAAATGACCTTTCAATCTATATTAAATTAACACTGGGAAGGGATGAAGAGCAGTGAAGAGACCATTAAGTCACCTTTTATCTTTCCTCGCCCCTCCTTTATTTGTTGTTATTTTGCCTTATTTTACCAAGAGACCTTGAAGAATATTGTTTTCTAAGGAAGATGATTCTAAATAGTGGATGTTGTGTTTTCTATTAAGTCACCTTTTATCTTTCTTTTCTCCTTTATTTATTGTTATTTTGCCTTATTTTACCAAAAGGCACTGACGAATGATGATTCTAAATAGTAGATTTTGTATTTTTCTAATACTTGCTTTTCCAGCTGTTTGTCCAGCTGCTACATATAGCCCATGCTTCCAAATGCAATTACCCCGAATTTTTAAATAAGTGTCTGCATTGCAGTACATGGAGGGCAGGTGGCACAACCCACCTTTAGCTTACGACAGGGAAACCTGGAAGCATCTCCCCAAGCCAGATGCCAAAGATAGATGACATGCTAATTATTTAGAAAAATCTCTGTCTTGCTAAACCCCTTGGATTTGGAACAGTGCTAGGCTACTCTACAAACCTGCTAGAGGGCCTGCTGTTGTGGGGGGTGGGGTGGAGTAAAACCTTAAGCCCTAAGGACTAGCCCTAATAATGCTTCAAATTTCAAGCCAATGGAAGTGCAGAGAATTATTTCAAAGGGGAATTTATAAAAATAAATGAAAATGGCACTTTGGGGGTGGCTGAGGGGATACTCCTAACAAAAATTATTCTTTATGTACACTATCCTCATGCTGGTTTAAAAAAAAGTATTCTCTGGAAACCTAGGACCTTTCATATGTGGTTCTAGGTTTAGTTGTTTTTGAGAAATTATAGAATTTGTTTATGGTTTAATGTTCTTCCAAGATGATATTTCCTAATCTAAATCCTTCCCTTTTCCCTTTTACTTCCAAGTTACATTTTTATTTTCACTCTGTAGTAATGTATTAGCTTGTTCCCACATGTGATAGATGTCTTCTCCAGAAAGAGAGCAGTACACATTTACTGGGTGATTAAGATTCCTTGTCCCTGCATCATCTCTCTCCACCCCACCCCCATCCGCACTCATGAAGATTGGCAGCATATCCTGGTAGAGGCTTGGACTTAGAGCCAGAGGACTTGGGTCTGAATCTTGGGTCTGTACTTGTTACCTTTTTGACCTTAGGTAAGTCATTTAACCACCTTACATCTTTGCTTTCTTATCTATTAGAAGCGGTCATCTTATGTGTTCCTTAATGGCTTATCCAATTCCAAATCCTTTGATAAGACTCTACAAGATCAAAAAGCTTGAAGGGCTTTGGAATAATGAGTAAAAAAGGACTGAAGTAGGAGCCAGGAGATTTGGGTTCTGATTTCTCGTCTGCCATTGATTTACTCTGTGATGTCAAGCTAGTCACAACCTCTCTGAATCACCATTTCTCTGGCTACAAGATAGGGATAATGTTTCTTGCTTCTACCTCCTTCTGAAAGTTATTGTTAAGCAGTATGAGATAATGTATAAAAATACTCTCTTAAGAGAAAAATACCAAGCAGTTCTCTCAGGCACTATAAAAATTGCCATATATCCTTATCCTTTGAGCAGGCACTCATTCTGAGGCACATGACAAAAGGCACCTCTTTCTACCCTCCCCCTTTCCTTATAGCAGGTGACATATCCATTACTTGTACTGTTTTGGAATTTGTTCGGTTTTTTCCCCCTCTAGTAATGGCTCTCTGTGTGATGGTAAGTGATAGAACCGCCCAAGGGCATATACTCATGGGTCTAATTTTTTCTGGAATTATTGAACATAGATGCCAACTGGCATTGACAGGTTCCAGACTTCTTATTAAGTCTGCCCCTTCCAGAAAAAAAAATAAACCTTTAACCCAACCCTCCCTCCACCTGCCCTGCCAAACCTCACCATTTAAGTCTGAAGCTCTTTCTGAATCTTGTGATTTTGATTGGAATTTCTTTTTAACCCCAAGGATTGTCTAAGCTCATTGCTTTGAGGTAAAATACTTATATTTGAACGAATAAATTGCACATTAATAATTTTCATTGTGAGAGACTCCACAGTACTTGGCAAATATTTTAAATTGATAATCAAGGACCACTTCAACCACTATTGAAATTCAGACTTGGGTGATGTACAGCCACAGCTCAGAGAATTTGCAGACAAGCTAATAGGACCCAGAAGAGGTAGAAAAAGAATTTTGTATTCTAGAAATTTCATTGTTTTTGGAAATGCAGAATGACTTGACAGGTTGGAACCTGGTCCAGCAAGGGCAGTATTCTCTTAGAAGAACATCGTGTGATTTTAATAATCTTGAGAGGTTAAGACCTCAGGTTCAATCTTATCTGGAAAAAGTCACCAGCCTCTAGATAGAACTTAGTCCTAATTCTCCAGGCTTTAATGATGGAGATAATGGGGTATGTGTATAAGTACTTTATCCCCCTACCAGGATATCTAAGGGTACATTTTCCTATGTCCTGTTCCTACATTTAATACAAAAGATGCCAGGCCTCACATGACCATTGCCAGAGTACTACATGACAAACCTCTTCCCTTCAAAAGGCTTGACAATCTTTGAAGGTTTCCTTTTGCTTGGTTTGACCTATATTGTAATCAGAAGACTGATGTAGACTCATGTTTCACAAATCAAATATAGTTTGGGTAAATACAGTTTGGATAAAAGCCATTCCTTGTTTGTAAATCTGCATGCCTTTCATTTGAAATGTTTATAATTATTTCGTGGAAGTTATTTTTAGGTCTTTCATAAGCTATTTTTTAAAAAGAGTCGGAAAAGACATTAGAGATCATTTACTCCAATCCCCTGTTTTTATAGATGTGGAAACAGAAGCTCAGGGAAATGATTTGCCCAAGGTCTTATATCTAGTAAGTGGCAGAGCCATTCAGACTCAGACCTACTACCCAGTGCCTTTTATACTCCCCTCCTTGCACTGCCTGATCAAGGGGAAGCAATCAGCCAGTTGGGTCACTTTAGGACTGGAATCAAATACACAGAAATGCTAATCAGCCAAATAGGCATTTGTATTTGGATAGTTAAAAGTTCCTTTTCTTCTTCTCTCCCTCGCTCCCTCTTTTCCTCCCTCCCTCTCTTCCTCTCTTCCTCCTTTCCTCCCTTCCTTCCTTCTTCCCTCCCTTTGTCCACATAGGGTGTCATACTCTTACCTAAGCGTGCTCTGCCCAAAGGAATTTAAATTTTGATGACTGAAACCTGGCAAGATGTCTTGAGATTTATGGGCTAGATTTCTTTCTTAAGGACTGAGATGCTAAAGCACAAAGAACATATGCTTTGCTTTTTTGTTTGTTTGTTTTGGTAGCAGTAGTAATGGGTAACCTTAGGTCCTCCATGGTTTTCTTATTCATAGTAGCATGCATTTGTGAGATGGCTGGCTCTCCAAGAGTCCTTCAAAGTCCATGGAATAAGTCCTTTGTGCAAACTAAACGGACACTACAGGAACTGAACCCATGGTATTGGTTGCATTAGATCAAAGTGCTCTCTTCCTGAATTAACTGGTCTAAATGAGGCTTTATAGGTTTGATTTATCATAGCAATACTATGGCAGGTTAATTTGGCTGATTGGAACGTGGTTTCCATTAATCATGAAAACCAACAGTTGCAGCCTGTGGTAGAGGCCCTGTGACAAAATGAGGCTTGCCAGAGTGCTGGGTGAATTCTCAGTTGTTGCAGAGATATTGTTAAGATCTGGGGAGGAGGGCTAGCCAGCATGCCACTAACTGAGGACATCGTTGTAAGGGGATATTGAGGACAGGCCAAAGAGAATGGATGCTAAAGTCAAGACATAGTTCAAGTGTTACTTTTTTCAGGAAGCCTTAATCTCCTCCCCCATCCCTTATCCCAGATTGTTAATGTTTTCTCCCTCTTCAACTTTGTAGGAGAGACAGAATCATACTGTGGGAAAGAGTACCAGATTTGGAGCCAGGAAAAAAAATCTTGGTTCAAATACCATATTAGTTAATATTGTATTGTATCTCTGTACCCTCCAGCTGCCACCCCCATGTACGTGCAGGGACTATTTGACAACTTATTTTTATATCACTAGGTCCATCACGGAGCCTTGCTTATAGTAGGCACTTAATTCACTTCAAGTTTGCTAAATTGAATTGAAATGAGTAATCAGGAACAGATATTGAGTACCCCAATTAGAAGGACCTGTGGATCAGGTAGGGCTAGAGATGAGAATAGTTTATCCTAAGGCTGAGTTGACATGTGCCTGTGATTAGGTAAACCTCTCAGGCAGAGAGAAAGGCAATTGCTTCCAGGGACTGAAGGGACAGAGTCTAAGAAGGGAAGAGAGCAACTTCATGTTTGAACCCCATGAATCCCAAACCTAGGGGGCAGAGCCAAGATGGCGGCTGGGGAGCAGTGACTGGAGTGAGCT
>CM053622.1:276035495-276056674 GCA_028646595.1 Phalanger gymnotis | reverse complement strand
TCTCTCTGTCTCTCTGTCTCTCTGTCTCTGTCTCTGTTTCTGTCTCTCCCCGCCCCCCACATTTCACTTCACTCCTTAATAACCACTACATACTTTGTCACAAACATTCATAGAGGAGCATATTGAAGCTCTTTAGTTGGAATTGAGGGATAATTAATGACTACAGACAGCTGTACAAATGCTGCATCTTACCCAAACAGCTGTCTCACTGTTGGTCTTCCCTTGGGATTTTCAACATTAATTATTGAGACACCATGGAGCCAGAAAATTCTCTTCAGGAGTAGACGGGCAACCTCAACCACAGCACAAGGTCCAGAACTAGAGAAAAAATGAACCACCGTTGTCAGGATGTCTACTACCACCAAGATGGCCTCATTCTCCTGTGATAGAAACAGGTCTGTGATGAGATCTAATGCTTTCACCATTGTGGGATAGGGAGGAGTTGCCAAGGCTTGTAGGAAGCATGCTGGCTGAATCACTGACAGAGGCCTGAGCAAATATTTCACAAACATTGTGGCACAGTTGTATCCACAGTTGCATGGGTAAACTTGATTTGAACCCATGGGGTCTTTAAACCCTTTGGCCGCCAATGTTGGATTGTTGTGGCAGAGATGGAACAGTTTCCATTTAGGCCTCCCTGGAGGATGTACAGTATCCCATCTAACACTAACTTTCCAGTGAGTGTGGATGTTGTTTTCTCTTTGAGGGCATTTAACAGGACCACAATATCAGTGTCGCATATCTGTTGCTGATAGACTAACCAGTAATTCTGAGTTTTAATGGCCTTCAAGTTTATACTCTTATATATACTTGGGGTGCCTGGGTATTCAAATTTGGGTATTAGTGATATTGCATAAGCCTGTAGATTGCTCTGTCTGGGAGTATAGAAGATAATCAAATTGAGTCTGGCACCATTTGAGGCACTGGGCAGCCTGAAAGCATTCTAAGTTCTTACGGTCACTGTGGACAATGATAGAGTAATATACTATTAAATTAGTGCTTTCTATGCTTCGAATGTAACTTTGATCACAAGTAGCAATTTCTCCTTGATTATACAGTTCTTTCTGCATAAGTTAACTTTCAGGAGGAGCACATAAAGGACTAGGATGTGGAAGGTGGCTTGTGAAAAAAATTACCCCCAATGGTGATGTTGCATCCATTGATTTCAACTGTGAACTACTTCTGAGGATCTAGAAATGCCACACAAAGGTCTGAGGCTCTTCAGGTCAAATGACCTTTCTGCCTCTTGAAGTTAACTGGAAAGCCTGGGGATACTTTGGTAGATAAGTCATCAAGGTGCAGAACCTAAGAAGAAAATAATAGCAGCCTGTGAAACTGAGGAACCTCTACAGAGTTTTCATGGAGGTGACTAGTCTCCCGCTAAGGTATTACCTCCAACAGGATGTATTCATTTGAACTCCTCACCAAGCACTGGAGAGATGGCATTGGCAGAGGTGCTTTAGAATGGCTTGCATGAATTTAGTATGCTTGGCAGGATCCTTTGAGCAGAGATTCTTGAGATAAACCACACCCCATTACCCACTGGTCCAACAGGTTTTGAAACGCTGAATTTATGAATCTCTGAAAAGCAGTAAGGGTGTTGTACAGCCTAAAGTGGCACAAGCAAATATTCATATAGGCAGCATTGGATCTGGATGTCGGTTTCCCATTTATTGCCTTTTAATAGAAGGATGACTTTTTGAGACTTAGAGATCTAATTTGATGAATATTTCTGCCACTGACAAAAGTAGCATCAAAATATCAAAGAACAAGTATCAAAGGTAGGGGTACTTGGAAGGGAGAGGGGTTGTCATGGTATTTGTTTGGCCATAGGAGGCAGTACTAGGATTAATGGATGGAAGTTGAAAAGTGGCAAAATTAGGCTTGATTTCAGGAAAAAACACAAACTTCCTAACAATTCAAGCTGTCTAAAATTGGAATAAAATGCCTTTTGAAGAGGTGGGTTCCCCTGCCTTAAAATACCTCAAGCCAAGGCTTGAAGTAGATAACTACTTGTTGGGTATGTTAGAGTGGGACTTTCTTTTGTTAAGGATTGGACTAGACAGAGCTTTCCAATTCCATGATTTTTTGATTCTGGTAATGGAGCTTGGGGCTCTGTGGTCATGGCAGAATTTTAGATCTCTATTTTGTTTTTAAACAAATAGTATAGGGGCACTGGTAGGGGAGAAGAAGTAGGTAGGTAGCCCTTCTTCCATTTCTTTTCCAAAAAGTCCTTTCTTTACTGTTTTTCATGAGAACAAACCCCAAAATCTGAAATAGTTTTAGAAAGAAATTTATTAAATCATTTGGTAGAGAGAGCCAGAAAGAAGGGGAGGCTATGTTTTTAAGTCTTTGTGAAATTACATTACCTAGAGTTCAGATGAAGGCGTAAGAACATTTGCCTTGTATAAGCAGTAGGTAGTCGCCCAGCTTTTGATGGACCCAAAACAAGCACTGGATGGGATCTAAGCATTCTTTCCCTGGAGCCTCTCTGAGGTCAGTCTGACCTCTGCCATAAGCTTTTTCGGTTAGACAATTTTCTAGCCATATAAAGCTAGGTGCAAATTATATTATTAAGTGATAAATAATAATCCACATTAGCGTCTCTGTCTTGGTCAGTGAGTAGATCTGACTACCTAGAATCGGTGTTCTTAGAACCATCAGATCACAGGGACGCAGGATTAGCATTTTAGAATTGGAAAGGACATTATTAATCAACAAGTCCAACCTCCTCATTTTACAGACGAGAATATTGTGGTGAATTAAGTGAATTACTTATGGTCATAAGTTACTAAATGTCAAGGGTCAGATTCAAATCCAAGTTCCCTGATTAGAAATCTGCCACTCTTTACATTTGATTGCTTAATGAATAGACTGTTTGGAGGCACCTTCTTTGCTTCAGCTGCACTTATTACATCCTAATAGTTCTAATGTTGAGGAGGGCATTCTGGTCCAACATGTAGCTGGGGATGATAGGTAATGTGTAAAGAAACCCCAGGAGAGGAAGGGTTGCATTGTGTTCTACCACTGTATCCAACCAATTTCCAGAACTGTTGAGAATCATAGGGAACAGAGGTTCCCAAGTCTGTCATGGCTGAGACCTGTAACCCCCAGGTGCTTGGTAATTCAATCCTTAGAGTCAAGAAGATTAGCTATAGGTGGAAGGTGAAATATGATAAATCTAAGACTGGAGGCTGGGGATTGTGAAAGTAAGGAGTCTCACTCATGGTGAAAAATTATTGAGTCTATGGGTAGCTTTCTGCCCAGATGAAAATTCATATCCAACTCTCTGAGGTGTATATAATGATTCTGACTCATCATGCAATTGGAATCGAGTGGGTGGGTTGAGAGAGTGTTGAATGGTGCACCACAGGTCTGGCTACTTCTGGAGGCAGGACTGGATGTTGATACGTTACTATAAAAGTCCACATCCATCTAGATAAATTGATCCTATGTAGCTGTGGCCAAGCACCCAATATTTGTTTTTCAAGTAAGGTTATTATTCTTTGCCAAGTCTTGATTCTTCCTTAACATAAAACAACCCTTTGGGGAACTTACCTCTCTTTGTTATCTCTCTGTGAGCCACAGCATCTGCTACTTGGCAAGGTTGGCTCTAATAAGGTAAGCAAAGATTTTTTACTTCTGTAGAAATTCCTCCACATTTTTCAATAATCAACAATTAACAAGTACTTATAATGTGCCTACTATGTGCCAGACACTATTATTGGGGACACAAGTACAAAGAATGAAACAATCGCTCCTCTCAAAGCACTTACATTTAAATGGAAACCATTCCCCCCCTGCCTAGACTATTGCATTAGCTTCCCAAAAGGGCTTCTTGTCTCTGTTCTCTTCCTTCTCCCACCCATCTTTCACACGACTGTTGGAAAAATCTTTTCCTATGCATGGAATTGGACATGGCACTCCTCTGCTCAGCAATCGTTATTGGCTCCCCATTGCCTACAGAGTAAGTTTAAATTCCTCTGCTTGGTATTCAAGGGCTCCAAGATCTGATGCCACTCTGGGTTACCTTTCTGGATTGCCTCCATGCCCTTAAGCCTTCAACCAAACCACATTTTTTTTCTGCTTGCCTCACCTGCCTTCCACCCCACACAACATCCCCAGTGTCTTCCCACCTGTGGGCCATTGCTCAGTTGTTCTGTCTGCCTGGAATGTCCTCCTTCCCCCTATATGGTTTGTCTGGTAAATTCCTGCTTGCTCTTTAAAGCCCAATTCAAATATTAACTCTTCGATGAAGCGATGTAAGGGAAGGAGCACAAGATTTAGAGTCAGAGGACCTGAATTTGATTCTTAGCTTTGGCTCTTCTACCTAACTTGGTTAAGTCATTAACTTTTAAGACCCTCTTGTATTTATCTGTAAAAATAAGGAGGTCATACTTGAGGACAGATAAAATTATTTTCTGCTCTAAATTCTGTGATCCTTCCCTGATCCTCTCTGCCTCAAATCAGCAATGACTATCTCCCTTGCACCTCAAATTAAACTTTGTTTTGTAATTCTCTGATGTTCTTATGTAATATTGCATAATATAGCCATCTCTGTAGTTATTGTATCTCCATGCCAGACGATAGACTCGAGGAATGGAAGAATCACATATCAAATACAATTTGTCTCTCCCCAAAGGCCTAGCATGGTATTCTATTTGACGTAGCCCCTTAACAAATATTTGTAGAACAAGTGTCCAGAATGATGAGGTGTTCTACTCTTTTTTTTTTTGCTTGGGCAGACCATATTTGGAGTATTGTGTTTTGGCATAACATTTTAGGAAAGACGTTGACGGTTATTTTGAAGAGGGTGTCCAGGATGTTAAAAGGATTGGAAATCATGGCATCAATGAAGAAACTGATAGAGTGAAGTAGTGTGGATGTTTTCAAGTATTTGAAAGATCATCACATCTGCTCGGCCCTAGACCAGTGGCCTGTAAACTTTTATGATCAAGCACTAGTAAAAATTTTTGAGCATATTCCCCATATATGTGTATGTATATGTATATATGTATATATGTATATACATGTGTTCACTTATTTATGCATTATATAATGTACTACTGTATCAATAAACATATATATTATAATATGTAAAAATATTTTAAAAATGAGACAAAGATTGAAATAATGTTTAATCATGGTGACAATAGGGAGCCATTGGATGGGCGAGTGATGTTGTCAGAACCCATGCTTGAAGACAGTCTCTTTGGCTGCTTGGTGGAGGATGGATTGCAAGGGGGGGAAATACTTGAAGCTGGGAGGCCAAACAGTAGTCTATTAGAATAGTTTAGGTGAGAGGGATCTGGAATAGGGTGGTAGTCTAGCGAGTATGGAGAAGGGAACTCATGCAAGTGCAGAAGTAGATGTGACAAGAGTTAGCAAGTATTTGTATATATAGGGTGAATGAGAGGGAGGAGGTAAAGATGATACTGCAATTGTGAATCTGGGTAACTAGAAGAATGATGGTGCTCTGGACAGGAACAGGAAAATTTTGAAAAGGGGTGGGTAAAGAGAATTCGATGAGATCTGCCATGAAGAACACAACTTCTCTGTCCCATTCCAAATGAAAGGGTAGGAGGCAGGGGTCTTACTCATGGGTTTTTGTCCCAGGGTACATATCCTAATCTCTGAGGGGTACTGACCACAAGTTGCCTGGTGACCTGGGCTGCAGCGGTTACATATGCCGGTATGTGTGTGTGTGTGTGTGTGTGTCTGAATTTTCTCATTGGCACCTGTGCCAGTGTTGTTGTATGCGCTTGAGTAACAGGTTATAACTGCTCTGAGGGCCTTCTGTCTCAGAAGGGAAAAAGGAGGGAAGTTTCAAACTCATACAGCTGAGGGAGGAAGTGAAAGGGGAGAATGTTGGGGGAATAAATGTAATTTTGTAGGAAATAAACCTCATTTTTGATGATTTGGGATGTAACCAGTTGTGTGCTGGAACCAGCTCAAACTGGCTTGAAAGACCTGATTAATACATTTTCAATGTGAGCATTTATACTTTAAAAATTGGCAGATGCTACAGATAACTTGATTTATTGTTTGGTTGATTTCTAAGATTGAGAAAGTGATGGAAATATTAATAATTCAAATTAAACTTAAAAAGTGTGTTATATGTGCATTTCCCCTCCCCACAAACCAGTTATTAACATTTACCAGCACACTATTGGGTGTAACCCATCTACCTAACTTCTGATTGGCTGATCACCACACCTTTGGGTCAGGTCAAGTTATAACCCCCTCACCAACCCTTCCTGTCCTCTTTGGATAATATTGTCCCAGAAGATAGAGGTCAGAATGAGGCTTAGAGATTGTAGAGAGGCAGTTATAGTTTGATATAAAAAAAATTTTCTCACGAATGTAGCTAATAAAAAAGAGAAGTGGACTTCCCATGCAGGTTCCCCACACTGGGGGTCTTCAAGTGGAGGATAGATAATACTTTAGTGCCATAGATGGGTGGAAGTCATAACAAATCATCAAGGAAGATGTTGAAGGCACCGAGGTGGGAGATTCCAAGAAGAGGCTTTGATATCTACCAACATGATCTATTATGACTATCGCTTGGGCTGATGCAAACTCAGCATATAAAAAAACATAAGAAAGGGAATTATCTGAAAGAGGAAACAATGTATTGGCACTTTTATTCTATGCTGGTATATTCTTAGGGATGTATGTGTGTGCGTGTGCGTGTGTGCGTGCACGCATGAGTGTATGTGTGTTTTCAACCTAAGGGCATGATGCACAGCCTGTGGTCCTATGCAGGGAATGCTTGAGGAGTATTTGAGCATACAGACATATGACAGTCTGGTAGACATGTTTCCTACCTCTGTGCTTTGCACCACAATTTTCTTCAAGTTCATATGTAGGTGTATGAGATAATTAGTAGGGGAGTTGTAACTCCATGAACATTTTTATATAAATAAAGAGAGCAAGACAGTAGAATCAATCTAACAGCAGTTTCCAAGTTGAGAGTATAAATGCTACCCAGAAAGTTGTCATTTTGGCTTTTATTTCTTTCCTTACCCAGATGGTTTTATTGTCCTTTATCCCCAACATCAGAGTTGTGTGGCAGAGAGGAAAGAGTGTGCTGAGGAGAGGGTGGTGAGGACTCCCAAAAGGCTGCCTTAGAACTGAACAATAACAGTGAGAATTTAACCATTTCCCCTTCAGTGTGAAAGTAGGACTACTCAGGGGCTACTCACTAGGTCCTGCCAGACAACAGCTAGCTGACAGGGAGCCTTTGAACAAGAAAGGGCTTCTTGGGTCATCCACCATAGGCAGGTTGCTAAATGTGTGAATGGGCCATCATGGGGCAAGCTAACTTCCAAAGCGGATCATTAAGAGTCATGAATGAGCAGATCACAACAGGCAAATTATCAGTGATCAAAAGTAATCCAAGTGTAGGCTTGTGAGGTTTCTTCTGGTAAGGACAAAAGGTTTGAGATAAGTTTGCTTCCAGGATAAATCAGAAAGTAAGGGACACCCTCGATGCAGGCAGAGATGAAATTCTGGGGGAAAATACTGAATGTTCAGTTGTATTCAGGAGGACATCAGGGGAATCAAGGTGTTGGTTCTTTAGACTTAAGGGGCTCTGTGTTCCTGGGAATACCTACTTATAGGGGAGATATTGCCTGTTACTTTCTTATGCCTGATCTTTCTTATTCTTTCCTGATGGAATTGTCAGAGAGACAGTCAGCAGTCTTGCTGAGGGCAAGGATCAAGCTGCCTGAGAGGCAGTATGGCCTAGAGAAAAGAAAGAAGGAAAAAAGCATTTATTAAGCACCTGCTAGGCACTATACTAAACCCTTGCAAACACTGGGCAAATTGTTGGGCTATGTCCATTTCCATACAGAGCATTTAAGAGGTCATGGTACATCTAGTCCATGTCCAGAGGGGGATAAGAAGGATGGAGAATGAATTCTAAATCATTACAAATGAGGATTAGTTGAAAGATATTCAGCTTGAGGAAGAGTTGATCACTCAAAAAGCATGTGTATCTACTTATTTTCTAGGTGCTATGCTAGGTGCTGGGGATACAATGACAAAAGTGAAAGAATCCCTGACCTCGAGAAGCTTACATTCTTTGGGGGGAGACAATATATACTTGTAGGTATTTATAAAATAGTTTGGGTGAACTAATCTGATAATAAGTCACTTTAAAATAATTTTTGAAGGACTAGAATTGTTTTACTATCCCCAAGAGGGCAGAACCAGTGGCAGACAAATGTTGGCTCCAGATAAAGAAATTCTTGCCAATATTCTAAGCTGTCCACAAGTGGATTGATATGCCTCAGGCCTTAGTGAATTCCTTGTCATTGGTGGTCTTCCAACAGAGCGTGGATGGCCACTTGTTAGGCATCTTGAAGAAGGCATGTGTGCTTCAGGTAAAGTTCAGAGTAGATGGTCTTTGAGTCTCTTTCTGCTTTGTAATTCTATGTACCCAGTTATGTGACCCTGGACAAGTTAGTTAACTCTTAGTTTCCTCATCACTAAAATGGGGTTAAGAATACCTGTGGTATTTACTGTCAGTGTTGTGAGGCTCAAGTGAGGAAAGATATTCAAAGTGCTTTGCAAATCTTAAAGTGATATATAAGTGTCAGCTATTGTGATTATTACCCTATAGTCATTGGTGCTTATTTAAATGTGAGTAACTTGAGACAGATCTGGGAGGGCACAGAGAAGAAAAACATTTCTTATATTTTTGCTAATTTGTAGTCTACTAAGGAACTATATCTGAGTTTACTACTTTTAAAATATATATTAAATTCACTTTTGTTAGTTCTTATTTTAGCATTTACTTAAAAATGTTGATTTATTGTCTGTTTATCCTATTTCTGTTTATATAGAGAATAGGGCATTCCCATACCATTCTAATTATACTGGTACCTTCTGCTTGCGCCAAAGAGTCAGTGACTTTAAAGCCTTTAAAAATGCAGCTAATTTTTTAAAATCTCATTTTGTGGTAAGCTATGGCACAAGATAAAGGGGTAGACATATTCTAGCTTTTTGTGTGGGCCTGCCCAAGGGATATATTTGACATTTTTTTTCCTGCTGATTACTTTTCAGCAGATGGATGAGTGGGCTAACCTCATTCAGTGTTGCTGTTTTTGTTCAAACTTAATTAGAAATACATAAGGTAGGAAAAAAACCACATTTCATCTCTCTCTACTAAGGAGAGCAGGGAATAATCTTTTCTCATCCTTCACAAATTGTAATGTGGTATACTTAAGGATCAACACTTTTTCCATTTTCATCAATCACAACTGAGTAAATTCTGTAATCTAACATGTTTGGGGAACATAGTATTCTGGTTAATAGGGGACTACTTTATGAACACAGAAGTGTTCAGCCACTGGTCTTTCTCTGGGCCTCCATTTTAAAATCTATATGATTAGAAGGTCTCTCTAGATTAGCCTTTTTTACAACTGTGGTCTTTAATTTGTTTTTTTAAATAGACAACTGTATTTTGATATAATTGGTTTCCTTTCGATCTTAAATATTATGTTTTATATATTTAGAAACATTATTCTGAATAGGGATCCCATGGCTTTCTCAGACTGCTAAAATGGTCTACGAGACAACCCAAAAGAAAAAGAACTGCCCTAAATGATCTCAAAAGGCCCTTCTAGTTCTACATCCCACTTAAGTTGGGTGGGGGAAAGGCAATAGAAAGAGGCTCGATATAGCTATCACGGGGCAATTATCTTTGCCCCATCTGACCATTCACTCCTGCCCAAGCCCTCGATTTCCTGACTACTAATTTCTTGCCTGATTCTTCTGTTCCTATCCTTCTGCATCTTGTCTGGCCTACCTATTACACTTTAATATAAGTATCTTGTTTATAATAGCTCGCTCTTTCACACTTGGCATCTGGACCCTTTGGAGTCTAGAACTTGACTAGTTGTTGATGTAGTTTGATGATCTGAGCCAAATTTATCTCTCAAAGGGACTGGCCACTGAGTCTGTACTTTTTACCCCAAGGTCGTGATACTTAAAAGTGGACTGACTCCCAATTTAAAAATTTAAAATACATTGAAGTGCATTTAACACGAAGTTAATCTGAAACTAATTTAACCTTTCATGAAGAAAGTAACTTTAACAACATGCAGTGCCATCATTAACTCGATTTAATAGCTAGTTCTTTATGAAGTACCTGCACATTCCAGAGAAGGAATATTGGACTTGGGATCTGAAGATCTGGGTTTCAGTTTTAACTCTGCCAGGATAACTAGCTGTGTGATATTAAGTAAGTCGCTTAACCTCTGTGGGTCTATTTCTTTGTCTAAAAAATGAGGAAGTGATCACTAAGCTCTTCTCAAGCTCTAAGTTTCTATGAAGATTTATGATCTTCTGGGGATACCCATTCCTGGAGCACATCTTACTTTTGTAACATCCCTAGTTGAAGGCCTTCAGTAAGGGGAAATTATTAGTTCATAATGTAGCTCATTCCATTTGGACAACTGTGAAGAGAAGAAGCATTATTTTATGTTTGCTATATGCTAGGACAGGGAAAAACAACCCTAGGAGATAGGTGCTATTATTATCCCTATTTTACTGTTGAGGAAGCTGACTGAACCAGAGGTCACACAGCTAGTAAGTGTCTGAGGTCAGATTTGGGCTCAGGTTTTTCTGACTCCAGGCCCAGCCCAGCGCTCTATCCACTGTGCCACCTAGCTGCCTCTAACTGTTAGGAAACTTTTCCTGACACTGAGCCCAAACCACTTCCCCATGACAACTTTTCAAATATTTGAACACTACAATCGTGTTCTCCATAATAGTTTTCTTCTCCAGGCTAAACATTCTTGGTTCCTTCAGTCCATCTGCCTATGGCATTGTTTAGAATCGCATCACTATCACAAATGTTTCTGGCCATTTTCTACCTTGTCGTTGCCTTTCTAAAATGTTACAATAAGAACTGGACAGTGAGGAATGGTCTGACCAGGGAGGACTATCAGTAGGACTATCACTTCTCTTTTATTAACATTTAACTTTTACTAAAATAGACTAACTTCATACTAGCTCTTTTGGCTGCCAAGTCACTCTCTTGGTTCATATTGGTCTCCATTAAAACTGCGGAGGCCTTTATGGATGAGCCGTTGTCTCGCCGAGGTGTCCTATTCTGAGAGCTAAAGCACAGCAGGGGTCGAGGCTGCTGCTGACTGTTCAGGGCAATAGAAAGGAATATTTTGTTGTGTTATTAGTTATTATGGGTTGGGAAGATGAAAGAAATCATTGAACTGCTGCTTGGGATACATGGAATGACAAAAAATAATAGTATTGCCCTCTCCAGCTCTGACTTCACCTATATTTTCTCTGCCAAGAATAATAATCTCGTACTGGGATGGATAGAGCAAAAATGGCTAACAGGTGGTTGAAAACCAAGAAAATGAAGAGAGCATACCTGCATGATTTGAATTCATTTCAGCAGGCCCAGACAAACTACATTCAAGAGTACTGAAAAAAACTGGCAAATATGATTACCAAGCTGGTGTCAGTATCTGTACGTATGTGTGCATGTGTGTATGTATGCGTGAGTGCATATGTGTGTGTGTGTTAAGGATAATGGAGAACAGGAGAGGTGCTATAGACTAAAAAAGGGTGAATTACTTTCATAAAAAGAGAAGAGGGTAGAATCTGGTGAGTCTGAATCCTATTCTGTAATACCCTGTTAAAGGGATGGTTTATAAATATATAAAAAGGAAAACAGTGATCATTAAAAGCTAGAATAGCTCTTTTTGTAAATTTTTATTTACTTTAATTTATGGGATAAAAAAAATATTTCCATAACATAGTATAATAAAAAAGATTACACAAGAAGTTGCAAATCTATTATATACAACTTGCTATTCATTTTAAATATATAATAAAGTTATCATATAAATTTCTTTTTTTTCTTTTCCCCACTCTAACCCCCATCCCACCCTATGAATGGCTACCATTAGATACACACACACACATACACACACACACACACATGATATATATGTAAAGTCATTCTATACATAATTCCATTTATCAGTTCTTTCTCTGGATGCATATAGCATCTTCCTTCATGTGTCCTTTGTAATTAATTTGGGTATTTAATATTTAAAATTTTGTTGTTAAAAGCAGCACAGCATAGCTTCTTGAAAAACAAGTCATGTCAAGCTAATCTCATTTCCTTTTTTGACACAGAAACTAGACTGGTTGTGATATATTCTTCTGAAGAGTGTCCATGGCAATATCTCAGATCTATTGAAGTATTGAACAAGACTGGTGGATTAGGAGAATGATAAAGACCATGCACATCTAGATCTGAGTAAACACTTTTATTTCCTCTCATCACATCTTTGGAGACAAGATGTAAAGCTATGTCATAGATGATAATACCCATAGGTCTATTCTCAGTTGGTTGAATGACCAGAACCAAAGAGTAGGAATTAATCTGTCAATATCAGCTTGGAAAGGGATATCGCCAGTGGAGTATACTATGAATCTGTCTTGGGCCCTATACTGTTCAATATTTTTATGAATGACTTGAATGGAGGCCCAGAGGGTCTGTACTTTCAATGGGCAGATAACATGAAGCTGGGAGATACAGCTAATATGTCGGATGACAAGGTCAGGATCTGAAAATATCTTAATGGGGGCAAAATGAACTAAATCTAATTAGATCATTTTGAATAGGTTTAAATATAAAGTTCATAAAAATCTGGGAAGATTTGTATAAACCGATACAGAATGAAGTGAATAGAACCAGGAGGACAGTTTATTCAATAATATTGTTGTTCTGTCAGTTTAGTCATGTCCCACTCTTCGTGACCTCATTTGGTATTTTCTTGGCAAAGATACTGGACTGGTTTGCCATTTTCTTCTCCAGCTCATTTTACAGATGTGGAGACTGAAGCAAACAGGATTAAGTGACTTGCCCAGAGTCCCATTCTAGTAAGTATCTGAGGCCAGATTTGAACTTAGGTCTTCATGACTCCAGGCCCAGCATGCTATCTACCGAGCCCAATTCATTAAGGCCCCAAATTACCGAGATAGTCCAGAATTTATTACGTAGTCCCCCATTGGTGATTTTGTTCTTATTTGCTTAACTACCTATTCAGTAATAATAGCATTGTAAAGACAAACAAGTGTGACCAACCAGAATTCTGGAGGACCTATGATGAACTATAACACCCCCCTCCTGACAGTGAAGTGAGCTCAAGACAGAGAATGAGACATACCTACGTTTTTGGGCATAGCTAATGTGGGGCTTTGCTTTGCTTAACTACACATACCCATTATGAGAATTTTTCTCTTCTCTTCATTAGCAAGCTCAATATGTCAAGAGGGTGATGTGGTGGTCAAAAAAACCCTAATGCTAGGCTTTATTCAACAAGGCATATTGATTGTGTGTGTGTGTGTGTGTGTGTGTGTGTGTATATATATATATGTATATATATACACATACATATGCAGGAATATAGGCTGGCTATACTCCATCCTAGTGAGACCACATCTTGAACATTATATTTAGTTTTGAGTTCCACATTTTAGAAACAATGCTGATGGGCTGGAATATGTTCAGATGAGAGGGTAATCAGGATGATGAGAGGACAGTAGACCATGTCATATGAGGACTGAGTGAAGGAACTAGGGATATTTAGCCTGGAGAAGAGAAGACTTAGATTTATATAACACTTTAATATTTGCAAAACATTTTGCTTATCTCATTTGATCATTATCCTGGGAGGTAAATGCTTTTACTACCCCTATTTTATGGAAAAAGAAACTGAGTCTGAGATAATTGAGGCAAGTTGCTCAGGATGATATAGCTAGCATTTGAAGCCAGATATGAACTCAGGTCTTCCTGAGTCAGCTTGACAAATACTTGTTCTTAATAAATTCATACTACATGTGAGCATCATCCATCCCTTTAACAATGTGTTCTATAATTGTTAGGAACTTATGTTAAACTTAGCAGCCTAGTTTGAAGAATCTACTTCTTTTACCTTCTTGAAAATAAATCATATTGCTGCTCTCCTCTTCTGTATAAGTTTTCTAATATGAATGGTAACAGTTTAGCAGCCATACCCACATAGACAGAATGTCAGGAACAAAGAGAAGAGGCAAGATATAGGGACAGAACTAGGGAACTGACCCAGCAGTGGCAGCAGCAGAGTCCTCTCCACTGAAGAATTCTGGAGTTGAGGTAGTAAGGTCAGTCAGTCAATAAGCATTTATTGAGTGCTTGCCACGTTGCAGATACTGTGCTAAGTGCCAGGTATTGCGCTAAGTACTGGGGAAACAAAGAAAGGTAAAGATAGCATCTTCTCTTAAGGAGCTCATGGTGTAATGGTGGAGACAACATGGAATAAATGATGCACAAACAAGATCTGTACAGGATAAATTGGAAAGGACGGCCCTAGCAAGGATCAGGAAAAGCTTCTCATGGAAGATAAGATTTGAAGAAGCCAGGAGGCAGAGAGGAGGAGAGGCAGTATTTCAGCCACAAATGTCAGCCAATGAAAATGCTTGAAATCTAGAGATGAAGTGTCTTGATCACAGAGAACTAAGGAGATCAGTGTCACTAGAAAGCAAAGTACATGGTAGAATGAGTCAAGGGGTAAGGTATAAAAAGACTGAAAAAGTAGGAAGGGGCCAAATTGTGAGGGCTTTGACTTCTAAAGAGAGGATTTTATATGTGATCTTGCAGGTGATAGGGAGTCCTTTGAGTTTATTGAATGGGTAAAAACATGGTCAGATGTGGGCTGAGTAAAGATAACATTTCAGCCAAGATGTTTTGGCACAAACAATGAGACAAGGGAGGGAGCAAAATCACAGGATGAGTAGCTAATGATCAGTGATTCAAGTCTTGGCATGGGAAGGACCAGGGGGTAATAAAGGCTAGAAGCAGAAGCCAATGTCAGTAGAGCCAAATGGGTCAGTGGAAATAGAGAGGGCTGGGTTAAGATAATTGGCCTAGCCGAGTCCAGAGAAGATGGCCAGAATGAGATTTAGGATGCAGACATTGGAATTCATTACTGAGATCCTAGGAATGTATGAAAGAGTGTTGAGGTAAATTAGCATAATTCCAAATTAGTGCATTGAACATACAATGTGCATGTGTGAATTTTTATGTTGTATTACTCTTCTAACTTCCTTTGAATCCCACTTCTCTGGACCTCTCTCCTTGACATCCTTGATATTAATTCCCATAGCCACTGATAATTATATGTAGCAGCCGGCAGCCTGGGGCCATGGTATGGGGAAGGGTGTTGGTTCCTGGACATACCTATTGCAACACTAGATGCGTTGGACTGTAGCATGAATTGTTTATGAAAGTCTGGGTAGAACGAGATGGAGGCCAAGGTAAGACATTGTTTGATCTTGCCTCTGGTGACCAGTGGAATGCTTGGAATATTTCAACACATCTTTGAGAAGTGCTGTCAGAGTGGAAGATCTGAGGTTGAAGGAGTCATGTCCCACAGAACTAAGGAACACCTTTAGGTCTTATGACAATGTGAGGAATACCCACTGTAGTTCAGTTTTAATTTTATGGGAATTCATCAATCAGCCCCAGCCCCTTCTTATCCTAAAGATTTTATCTCCTCCTTAAAATGGTACTTTTCCATCTTGGTAAATAGCTGGTATTAGCATAAGTCCCAATGGGCTGGATCAATGTGGTGTGCTACGTGGGGTCACAGGAGTAGATAGTGATGTCACCCAGATAAAACATAATTCCATGGTTCAGTACACTTTGAGAATGGGGTGTATAAACCAATTGAAGGCCATCTTCCCTTCAGAAGTCAGGAGACTTGGGTTCAAATTCCAGCAGTTTGTTTTGTCAAATATATAAAATATATGTGTCTCTGTATTTTAAGGCAATCTTAGGATATAACCCACTCTTCCTCTATTCAACTTTGGGCCAAACTTATTATGCATTTAGAGGGTTTGTGCAAGATACATGCATTGAGGTACAGGTAAGCTGGCCATCCATTGGCATGTTGTGATTTGAGTAATGGACTTTTCCACTTATTTAGTTTTTTTCCTAAAATCATTTCTTTTGAGTAATCATGGATCTTATTGGAGTGCCAGTAATGCTCTGAGGCTTAATGTAATCAGAATAATATCACCCCCAAAATAGCATCATCTGGAGGACCTCATCATCTTTGAGGAATTCCTCTTTGTGTGGATATTCTCCACTGTTTGATATTAATAATCAGGGATAGTTGAATAAAGATGTATTTGTGATTTGTTTGTCAAGAAATCTTGTATGATCTTAACCCATGCATAAGAGAGACTTTAAGTCTTCATTTTGTTTTCCTGAGTTATATTTCATTGTTGTTGTTGGTAATCGATAGAAATAGTAGAATTTGGGATTATTTATATCTTTCAGTCAATTATGTGATGGTAAAGATATCTGATTTAGAAAATCACTGACAAAAACCTGCCCATTCCCTTATATTTTCATCAATGATACTCTTGCTACATGTATAGATCACTATCACAAAGATTTTATATAGATGGTATAGAGCTCAGTAATTACTGATGTTCTCTTCATTGCTTTATTTAAGCATAATATTGTGTCTGATTTTCCTCAAAACCTTTCCTATCTTTCACAGTTGATAGTTCTTATAAAATGAGTCCTCAGTGCTGTCACTGGAAATATTTTCCAGTGAATATTTTGTTATCTCTAGTCCTGGTTTTCTCAATGGAGAAAATGGTCTGCCTGAGCCCCTGTTACTCATGGTATTTTCTTTTCATGCCATCTCAGCTTCTTCATATTCCATCTAGAGGACTGAAGCATGAGGATATGTAACTTGTGGTTTCATTATACTCAATTACAAAAAAAAGATCATCTCAGAAACTCCAGTAAATTATTTCATTTTTTATTTGTTGTCTTCCCAGGTTCATCTATGAAAGCTCATTAATAATATGGCTAACAAATAATATGGATAACATGTCTCACACTAAGCTTTGTGTATGCTTTTTTTCTACCTCCAATGTATTTCACAGTTTTATTAGGTGATGCTACTCATAATCTTTACCGTCCTCCAATACAATGTTTTATAAGTGAGTTTATTTTCTAAATTGGGTTACATTGTCTGCCATGTCTCCTTGTTTGACAAGGACATCGGCTGTTTATTGGATAATATACTGTCCCTTTGTTGCTGAGTTAAGGATGTTTAGAGTTCTAGGAGTTTCCCTACCTCTGAAATGCAACTGCTTAGGGTTGAGTCTGACTGAGAATTCTTTTTTCTTTTTTGGAGCGGGGAAGGCAGGGCAGTTGGGGTTAAGTGACTTTCCCAAGGTCACACAGCTAGTAAGTGTGTCAGGTCTCTAAGGCTGGATTTGAACTCAGGTCCTCCTGACTCCAGGGCTGGTATTCTACTGGCTGCACCACCTAGCTGCCCCCGTGACTGAGAATTCTTACAGAAGCAGTTGGTCAGTTTTAGAAGTGACAAGCTTCAGAAAACTGGGGAGATATGGACACCAGAACAGTTGCATGATTAGGGGAGAAATATAATTTATGACTATAGGCAAGAGAGTGGCATTTGACAAATAATCATAAGATAAAGTAGAATGGCTTGTCAGGAGGATCCAGAGTCTGAATTTAGGTAAGAAAAAAAGAAAGTCATCAAGGACCAGTCTCAGAACTTCATCAACTAACGCTGGAAGTAATAAATACTACATTTGCTGTTGAGGTATAAGTCTAGCAAAACAGAGGAACATTTTGGAAGCAGAGAATCAGAGAAGTTACTAATAGATTGACCATGTGATTGTAGGTGTCCACACACTCATGTGAGGGTAGGAAGTGCTCTATAGTGGATGGTCACCTCCACGTACCCATTATAACTGGATGGGATAATTTCTGGACTTTTTGTTGTTGTTTTGTTATTTTTTAAATTTAAATTAGATAAGTTTGTATGCTTCCTAGTGATACAATTTGGTGACTTTAATTACTACAGTCAAAAGAGGTTTATTAGGTCAAGTAGTGAGGGCAGAATGCATTAGTCCTTTATGGGTCTTGTAATTGTGGTAGAGATACTTTTCCACTCCTTTTCTTAACAGATGACCTTGGCATTGGTGGAAATAGTAGAGGACCACATGAACTACTTTTGAATATTCTCTTCTAAAAATACTGAAGTATTGCAGTATCAAGTTTGGTTGGCACTTACTGGAATAGGCTAATAGGATAATAATAATAATAATAATAATGGTGAGAGGTAGCATGATAGAATGGATAGAACTGGCCTAGATCTAGTCAGGAAAATAGGCATTTAAGTTTTATTCTGCCAGATATTGGCTGTGTGACCTTGAGTAAGTCTCTAACATCTCAGTGCCACTGGTAGCTCTATAACACCTGAATTTCCAGAAAAGTTACCAGTCTGCATTGGTAGGAACTTATCATCTTGGAGTTCCTTGTACTGATGAAATCACAGGTCCTGTCAAAAACAAATAAAAGAGACAAATCACCCACTATTAGGATTGGCTCTATACACACTTATTTCCCTCCCGAGCCATCTCATCAACTTCCATGCCAATAAACTCATATTCCATGTCTATTCATTCCTCCCTAACCCTTCCAGTTCTGTAACCATACTCACGACAACTTAGTCATTGCTTCTTGAAAGGGCATGTCAGTCTGTTGCCCTGTGGTTCCACTTGTCATCTCTTAATTTGTCTTTCAAACCAAGATATGGCTCCCTGGCCATGACTCCTCTCTCTATATATTGCTTTCCTCTATTAGAATATAGACTTGAGATCAGGGACTTTCCTCTCTTTTGCTTTTGTATCCTTAGCATTTAGCACAGTTCTTGAAACATAATGACTAATAACTGCTTTTTTCATCCATTCATTTATTCATGTATTTTAAATATCAGTGAAGTAGTGACAGCCCTGCCTTTATTACTCGAAATATATTCCTACATTCTTGGAGCTGGGAACCATTGCTGGATGTAGAGCATATCTGTTCTAGTCAATGCTTCTTGTATTGTGGTGAGTGGCAAATGACTTTTGCATTGTAATTGTGTACACAATGCTCAGATTATGTGACACTGACAAATGGACCCCAAGGAGAGAAGAGAGATAGGGAGTGGATGATATTTAGGCTGAACAATTTCTGGTGCATTTCTGCCTGGTCTTTCAAGGCTCAGTCTCCTAAATCACAAGTCCAAAGAGAAATGGGCACCTTTTATGATTCTAGAACCAGTGGAGAAGGCTCGGGTTGAGGGGGACTTGCTGTGGCTGAACAAAGCTCCAATCCCTAAGTTTTTAAGAGACCTCAGAGGCTGCCAAACTGTGATTTGCAGCAGACAGTGGTTAGAAAGTTCAGTCTCTGGTCTAGAATCAAACTCAGGGTCATGTGGACCTTGTGGAGGGCCTTGGAAATCAGTCATTGTGAAGACTGATAAGGAATGGTTTCTCGAGATTTTGTTGGCTGAGCTAGATAGGCTGGTCCGTGAACAGTCCTCTTCCTTGACTTGTATTTGGTACTTAGGTGTCAAGGGTTCCAAGTGTTATATTGTGGGTGGGTAGGAAATAAAAATGTTGGAGGGAACACAGTAGATTTAGGCAAAACTGAAAATCTATGCAGATATACTGCTAATAAATGTGGGTGCTGGTAGCTATCCCCCCTGGGGCTAATCCATCAAAAAAAAAGGCATAGTCAAGTCTCTTAAAAATTGATCAACAAGAGCAAGTCTAGTCTGAGACAAATCTTGTTTTAAGATCCTGTAGGAATAGGCTTAATCTACCATGGGTCCTTGTTCCTGTCTTGTGCAGTGAATCTAGTGGCTGGCAAATCTCCTTAAGTTTCCAAGGGAACCCATCACCATTGTCCAGTAAGGGACAGGTAGAGTGGACCAGTGGGAGGTCCTCCCCTCAGTCTGTGAATTGTCCCAACAGACTCTTGTATTTAGAGGTAGAAAGCTGCTCTTGCTTCTTTTTGTAAGGCCTCCAAAGCTTTTCAGAACACAGCTAGTTCTCTGGTGGTCTGACCTGGGAGTTATTGGAGCAGAGGTTTTCCTCTAAAACTCCTGAGCCTCTAGTGGGAGGGCCTTAAGGGCATTAGGTGGCTAGACTATTGTCCAAGCTGGTGGTGAAGGTCAGGGAGCTCTTTTTGTTTGTGGGCATGACACAAGAATGTTGAGTCTCCTCTCACAATTGGATAGCAAGTAAAAGAGTAAGGTTGATAGTGCTAAAAATTGGCAGTAATTGAAAGGCCCAGAGGGAGAGAAACTTATTGGTGAGGGAGTATATAGCCCAAGCTGAAATGATAATGTGCTATGCTTTTATACCTAGACACCACCAGATGTAGACAAGGAGTAAAATGGATTTGGGAGGCCCAGAACGGTCATCACTGAGCTATGTTTAGGAAACACCATGGAGAAACAAAAGGTGTAGTGATTAAAAATTTGTCTCTAAGAAGATATCAGCTCAGGAAAGTGTGTGTGTGTGTGTGTGTGTGTGTGTGTTTGTGTGTATTTGAGGGAGAGAGGGAGGGAGGGAAGGAGAGAGAGAGAGAGAGAGAGAGAGAGAGAGAGAGAGAAAGAGAGAGAGCATGCTACTCACATACCTTGTTCAACCAAACTTGCATGACAGTGGCTCAAGATAAAGGCTACCACATCGGGAGGGAAAGATACAAAAATCATAGTATTATATTTTGTATTTGTATCTCTAGTTCCTAGTACAATGCTTGGAACATTATAGGTGCTTGACAAATAAATGCTTGTTGATTGATTTATCAGTTGTCTAATTTAATTCTCCCCATTTTGTAGATAAAAAACCAAGGCCCAAAGATTTGTGGGGACTTGCCCACGGTCACACAGGTAGCTAAGTGGTAAAGCTTAGACTTGAACCCAGGTATTCTCCTTTGCTCCAATCTAATTTTTAAGGTAGTATTTTCTTCAGTGGTCTTTTGGACCTCCTTTTCCATTTGGCTAATTCTGCCTTTCAAGGCATTGTTCTCCTCATTGGCTTTTTGGAGTTCTTTTGCCATTTGAGTTAGTCTATTTTTTAAGGTGTTGTTTTCTTCAGTATACTTTTCAGTATGTTTTTGAGCCTCTTTTAGCAAGTCATTGACTTGTTTTTCATGGTTTTCTCTCATCCTTCTCATTTCTCTTCCCAATTTTTCCTCTACTTCTCTAACTTGCTTTTCTAAATCCTTTTTGAGTTCTTCCATGGCCTGAGACCAGTTCATGTTT
>CM053622.1:276010597-276034995 GCA_028646595.1 Phalanger gymnotis | reverse complement strand
TGTTCGTCTCCTGGTCTGGTAGGTCCGCGTCTGGTCTGTTCGTGCCGTGCGCACTGGGCTCAACTCTGCTCCCCTCAGCTGGGGGCTGGGAGCTCCGTGTGGGACAGACCTTACCCAGAGACTATCCAGGCTGTCCTGGGCTGGAGCCCTGCTTCCCTCTGCCACTTTGTGTGTTCTGCAGCTCTAGAATTGGTTCAGAGCCATTTTTTTTATAGGTTTTTGGAGGGACTTGGTGGGGAGCTCACGCTAGTCACTGCTTCCCAGCCGCCATCTTGGTTCTACCCCCCCCCTTTGAAGTATTCTCCTTTGAAGTGCAGAGGTCCTTTACCTTTATTTCTCCTCACACTGGCACCCTTTCTGTCACCTTTTCTGACACATTGTTCCCCTCTAGATGACTGCAGAGGAGAGGAGTTGAGGGAGCTCCTATCAGATAGCCTTTCATCTTTTTTTTTTTTTTGGAGTGGGGAAGGCAGGGCAGTTGGGGTTAAAGTGACTTGCCCGAAGTCACACAGCTATTAAGTGTGTCAGGTGTCTGAGGCTGGATTTGAACTCAGGTCCTCCTGACTTCAGGGCATGTGCTCTATTCACTGTACCACCTAGCTGCCCCGCCTTTCATCTTTTTAGGAAAGTAAGAGACAAGGGCAGCTGCTGGAAGTGAGGAGAAGGGAACAATGACGTGAATTGGGAAGTTGTGGAGAAAAATAAAGAACCATTATAAACATCAATTATGTTTTTGCTACAGTTATCTGCAAATTCTTCATGGTGTCAGATAACAGAATAATGCACCAGGAGTATCAGCCTCTATCTTTACAACAGAACTATAGCAAGTTGACTGAAGGCAGTAATCCAAATCAAGTCAATGGATGTGATTGAAATCTGTTTTATTTCATCATTCTTAGTGTTGGCAACAACTAGTCCAGGAATGGAACTAGAAAATGTAGATTCAGGCTTTAAGGGAGCTTCAGTTCTTTCCAGAAACTTTCCTTGGCATTTTGAATTCACAAAAATGGACCATGGAGCACTGTCGCTCATTCTTCCATTGTTTCCTCTTTGTGAGTGACCTGGTGACCTGATTTAGGCAAATCACATTGCTGTGTTTCTTTACCTACTGCAATGGCACAACGTTAGCCTGCAAGGCAATCCTCAGTGATGACTTTGGGATCCCATATGGAGGGATCCTAGGTGTGGACTTTTCTCTGGAGAAATCAAGAAGAAACCTTGCCATTGCTTAAGCACTAAAAATTGAATCAGAATTTTAGAGCTCGAGGGTAAGGCGATTTCTTCTGTGGTGATTTTTTTTTTTTACTTTTTTAAAATCAGGCTCAAAATAGCAGTGTTATTCTCTGCAGGCAGGAAGACCATCTCTATATTTTTAACATTCTGTAAACAAGGCAACAAGCCTTTGTTTAATTATGTAAAATAAAGGCTTATGACTTAACTATTGATTTTCTTCTAGTCTTATGCCAGGGTACTAATTAACTAACCCATCTGTTCATTTAGCAAACATTCACCAGCATGGTAATGGAGACAGCACTCACTGATTCTGTGGTGAGAGGATCATAGAGATGGGTTCACATGCCTCTGCAGCTCACTAATGGTGTCACTGGATAAATCACCATCTCTCAGGGCCCAAGTTTCCTTATCAATTGGAAGACATAGAAGTTGGACTAGATGGTCTCTGGGTCTCTTCAGGATCCATGATGCTATGATTTAATATCTATTATGTGTAGTAATTGAGCTAGACTTTGGGGGAGATGAGAGACAAATAAGACTCAGTTTCTAGCCTCAGTGAATTTAGCAAGAGAGATAAGACTTAAACCTAGACAAACATAATACAGATTAGAATCTGCAAACATTTATTGTCCTTTTTTCCCTTTGGTCTCCATAAAGTAAGAACTTAGAAGCCCTGAGGTAACTTTAGTTACCCTGCGCCCATGAATTGCTGGTGACCTCCAAACCTAAGCCCAAGAAACAATAAGAGAGTGGGGTTGGTCCTGAGGAGATGGGTTAGAATTTGACCTTGAGCATCCACTTGCTTTTCACTCCAGCTTCTGGGCTGGTGAGTGTGTGTGTGTGTGTGTGTGTGTGTGTGTGTGTGTGTGTAAGGGGAGAAAAACAGGTAGAAGGAAAGGAAACACTTAGGGCTGTTCCTACTGAGCCAGTTTCATCTTTCCTTCTTAGTCTTAATTTCATTGTTTCTGCTGTGCGTTCCCTGTGTTCTTCAAAGATGGAAGGTGTATATTGGATGCATGAGGTCCCATCAGAAGACCCATCCCCGTGCTGCTATTATAAGCACTCATAGAACAGACATTCTAGGCAGGGCCTTCACTAGCCCTTATCCATAACCCTTATCCAAGAGGACTAAAAATTAAGTCCTGTGGTGGAACCAGCAGTTATATCCTGGTTATGCTGCGGTTTAGACCTACCATCCTTCTTCAGATACTATTCACAACCATAGAATCATGCCAGGTTCTCTAACCCCAAACCCAGCATGCTTTTCACTGTTGTTGATGTGTACAACTCTTTGTAACCCCATTTGGGGTTTTCTTTGACAGAGATACTTGGAGTAATTGGCTATTTCCTTTTCCAGATGAGCAACTGAGGCAAATAGGGTTAAATGACTTTGCCCAGGGTCACACAACTAGTAAGCGTCTGAGGCCAGATTTGAACTCATGAAGAAGAGTCTTAGTCCCAGCACTCTATCCACTGTACTTCTAGTTGCCCTGCTTTTCACTGTACCAACTTGCCTACTTATCCAGAATCTGTTTTCTCTCTGTATTATTTATGTATTTGTATATTGCAGCTTATTAGGAGATCCATGTGCAAATTTCTTCCCATCTCTGCCTGATAGGAAGAAGGGTTTGCTGACACATATGGGGGTGGAGAAGACAGTCTTGAAAACTAGTTGTCTTTTCTCTCAGTGAAAGAGCTGGGGAAAGGAGTTTCTGGTTGTTGTTCTTATTGAGAAGATAGAGGAACCATGAATGTCACTCCTGAGCTTGTGATCATGGCGAGTAGGGCAAGATGAGACATCCCAGCTGCCGAAGAGCAGACAGATGGGAGCCACAGACTGGAGCAGCAAGTTGTGCCTGAGCTGAGCCAAGCAAGAGGCTGCTTGGGCTCCCACAGAGTAGAAGGATGGGCAAATGAGGAGAAGCAGACAGCAGATACTAGACAAAGCATCATGCAAGTGGAGAGCTGAGGCTGTCCACACCCAAGTTTCCCACTTTCCTTTCTAGTTGCATAGGAACCTTGCATATATTTTGTGGTATTGGAGTTTTGACTTTTTTGTTCCTTTTAAAAAATACATTTTGCTGATGCCTTTTGTCTTTTCATCACAGCTATTTCCACTCTCCCCTTCCCCTCCTCCCACAATGAACCCTCTCTGGTGATAAAGAAAAATTATTAAGCAGAAACATCTGATATAGAAACCTTGTCTGACCTGATATACACTATTTTGCCCTAGTAATCCCCCAGCTTTCTGTTGTGAGGAAGAAGGTTCAGTTTCATTATCTCTTCTCTAGGACCCTCATTAATTTTTCTATTATTCAGAGTCCAGCTTTCTGTTAGTGATATTTTCAATAACATTGTTGGAGTCATTGTGTTCTCCTATTTCATCTTCACCAGTGTTTAGAAACCCAATTTTGATTGAATTCCAGATATTTGTCATTTCTTAGTGTATAATAATGTTCTATCACCTTTATATACCACAGTTTTTTCAACTATTCCCCTTTCATAGGGCCCCAACTTGGTTTCCATTTCTTTGCTACCAGCAAGAGTGCTGCTATGAATATTTTGGTATATACTGGACCTTTGTTTCTAGCTTTGACTTCCTTGGGTATGTGCCCGGTAGTGAGATTGCTGAGTCAACAGATATGGGCCTTTTAGTCACTTTTCCTGCATAATTCCCAATTGAAATCCAAAAGAGTTGGACTGCTTTACAGCTCCACCAACCATCCCTGTGCCTGTCTTCCCACATCATTTCTAACATTTCTTTTCCCCATCTTTTGCCATTTAGCTAATTTTCACGAAGTGAAGTTAATTTTCTTTTTTTCACTACAAGTAATTTGGAGTATGTTTTTAGATCATCGTATATAGTTAAATCTTTTTTAAAAATTTAATATCAAGAGTGGCTCTTGGTTTTATACTTTTTTGTATGATGTATATTTTGATGTATTTTAGCAATGATATTTGATGCAAATATGTTTTCTATTTTACATTTTCTTTTATAAGCCTCAGTTAATTTTATTTGCACAGAAACTTTTAAATTTATTTTATCTTTTATAATCTCTTCAATCCCTCATTTAGTCAAGAATTTGCTGTGAGTCTCGGAGAAGCTCATTTCACAGACTATTCTGGAACAAAACTGAAGCCATCTAGGAACATGACTGACATTTTCTGTTGCATTGCTCTTCATTTCTATCCCAATTATGTGTTTTACTTATTCAGTGATATTCTTTCCTTGAATCTATTGGCAAGGTGAACAGCTGAATACTTAGAATGGAACTAATTTCACATGTTCCGGTTTTTGAACTGGATGAGCACAAGTGAGCCAGATGGATAACATATCACTGAAAATTACTACAACTTAAACCCAAGCATGAGAGGGTCCAGAGTTGTTAGGATTCATAGGCTACATGTCTATGGGAATACTTCTTAAATTTTTTAATCATCAGATTTTATTGAGAGGGAACCCTGTTCTTTTTAACCCATTTTTATAGGACCAACCAAAGCAACCTGTGAAGATGACAAATATTTCTTACAGCATTTCCTTGTTTATAAATCATTAGGAGTCAGTAGGGCACCATTTAGAATTTTAGACACATAGCTGAAAAAATATATGACAAGCTGCACTAGTTTTACTCAAATCATTTGATAGCTAATGTGGCCAAGTTTTAATTTCATTAAGGATGTGTGAACACAGCAATATTAGCAATTTCAGTGGCCTTTCCTCCACGAATATAGATCCTAATCAATCTTGCTGAAAGGCATATTTTCAGAGGGAACTGAAGAGATCATTACTTTTTCTCCCAGCTGAACTACCTATAACTGTGCTAGCAAGTGGGGTTTTTCCTATTATTTAAAATCTCTGAGAAAGAAGGATCCACGACCTCCCTCCTAATCAATTACAGTGTTTGATAGCATGTTCAAGAAATTGTCTTTATGGCTAATTGAAGTCCCTTCTTTGGTCATTTTAGAATGATTTTCATTTGTTTTGACCTTAGTAGAGGATGCCTAGCTGCTATCTACCATCTAATAACCTATTCTATATTTTACATCAGAAGTACAATGAATTTGATCTTTTAATAAAACCCCATGATTCCATTGTACCTCAATTTCCATTAACTTAGCAATTTTTATATTTTTCATTGCTTCTCAAAAGTTAGGTGGTAATTGAAGAGGTTAGAGTCAATATATGACTTATGGGGATTACAGAAGAATGAGTTTAGCAAATTGGCAGATCGATGAACATATAATTGAATTCTTATTATGCACAAGAAATAAACCTCAGCTTACCATTGTGATTTGCTTTAATTACCTTTGCTAGGGTTAAAATAAAATAAATAAAAATTGAAAGTAGAATTACTATATTTCAGTTCTAAGTAAACTTTGGAAAATAAGCATGATGGGAGAGCAAAAAGTATTGAGAAGAAAGCAACCTGGGAAATTGTCCCACAAGAATCCAGTCTCAGCTGGACTGTCGTATATAGTTGGTAGGGAAGTGGATAGAGTGCTGGGCCTGAAATCAGGAAGATCTGAGTTCAAATTTGGTCTCATGCTTACTACTTGTGAGACACTGGGCAAGTCGCTTAACCTCTGACTCAGTTTCCTCAACTGGAAAACGAGGATAATAATACCACCTACTTCACAGGGTTGTTATGAGGCTCAAATGATGTAATACATGAAAAAGAACTTAATATAGTGCCTGGCATATAGTACATGTTATATAAATGCTTTCCCCCCCTTCCTCCTCCTCTTTCTACTTACTCCCTTGTATTAATTTTCTTAATCATATCCTCTTCCCTCAAATCTTCTACTGCTGTCTCCCCACAACCTTCCTCTCAGTTCCAGCTAACTTACTTCTTACTTTGCTGAGAGAATAAAATCTGTCCTGAGCTCATTTCCTTATTCTATAATTTATAACATCCATATCACCTCTCACCTGGACTATTGGACTCTCTAATTGGTCTTTATTCTTCCAGTCCCTCTCCTCTTCATTCTGTCTTCCATACAAGTGTAAAATAATCTTCTTGAGGCACCATCCTGAATATGCCAATCTCCTGCTCTAAAACCTTCTGTTACTCCCTACTGCCCCAACAATAAAACAGATTTCTAATCCTGGTGCCTATTTTTTCCAGTTACATTTTTAAGCATTATGCCCTTCTAAGAACAATAAGTTCCAGTCAAGCTCGGTTACTAATTATCCTCTCAATCTAGAACTCAATTTTCTATCTTCTGCCTTTTAAGAATTTGCACAAGACATCCCCTGTGCCAGAAAAGTACTCCCTTTCCATATGTATATCTTTCAAAATTCTTATCATTCTTGAAAAATTAAGCTCTGAGAATCATCTTAATGCCTCACCAGTTTCAGTGCTCTCTTTTTTCTCAAAAATCTGATATTTACTTAACCTGTGTCCAAGTTGTTGTTGTCAGTCCTTCTGTTTTGAAGGGGACCAATGACATCACAGGGTGATACCCCGATTTGGATTGGATTTAAGTGATGCAGAGTTGCACAAAGTCATTTACTTCACTGTCTCTTGCAGTCGTCAAAATCTAGTGGCAAGACCAAAGTGGCCCAGGATGCAGTGGATGACCTTGGCATCTTCCATGTCTAACCAAACCTTAAGGGCTCCATAGCATCTGCTTCAGCTGCCTTCATGGCTGTTGGAACAAATCGTTCTCATCTGCCCCTTCTGCCAAAGGAAGTCTTCATGTGCTTGGGGTAGACATCACCCTGATTTACAATGGGTTTGAGACTTGTCAGTTATCCTTAATCTAGTTTAGCACATCTGCTGAGATTTTCCTGGTGTGTGGCCACTGTGCAGGGTACAACTTCTTGGAGCCATAGATGAGAGTGGGGTGAAGGTGGACACCAAAGGTGGATGAACAGCCCTGAAAAGGGCTCGAAAGTCCTCCCGCTAGCTCCTGATCACCCCATATACCCATATATCCTAAGCCAGAGACTATGAGTTTGTGTCCCATTGGAGGTCCAAGTTGTATCCCCTAGGTAGATGTAAACTTCATTAGGTCATGAAATGTTTAGTTTTTTTTGTCACATCCTCAGGATCTGGCACAATGCCTTGCACAGAGTAGTTTTAATGCATATATGTTGATCTTTAGTTGTTTTTCACACACTCGTACAATTATCAATATTTTAATAAAATTGCACTGAATGTCTGTCATCTGAAGATTAGTCAAGTTTGGAGATCATCCGTAATGTGACTAATTGTTTTTTTTTGCCAGAACAGCTGTTGGAGACTGACTACTAGATCACAGAGGAATTGCGATGTGCCTTAGTGGATGCAGTGCCCATGCTGAAAAGAATCAGACATTTTTGAAATATTCAAGAAGTGTGTTTAACTACTTTACCTAGCATATCTCCTTCAATTGTGATCTGTGTCTGTTCCCCAGTTGTAAGTAAAATAACACTGGCTTTTGTCTAATTATGTTCATGGATGTAAAAAGCATTTTTGTCTCTGAGACAATTAACTTGTACCTGAAGTATTTGAAGCTTGTGGCGTTTATCTCTTCCCCATGTGATAATTGCAACTAAGCCTACTTTTAAAGTAGCCTGCATTTGACTTTTGTGACCCCTCCTTGTGACAATGAATTTCATAATTTAACAAGAAATGAAGAAATGGGACCTTATATTTTGTTCATTGACATCTTTAGCTTGTTTTTGCCAATAGGCTCAAATTGAGAGAAATGCCAAAAGATAATGACAATCAGCTGAATTAACTGTGACCTCAGTCCTGTGGTCAACCCTTTGTTACGCTTATCCCAACAAGGATTTTTCTTGCCTTCAGTCTCATCTGCCTCCAACGTGAGTCACAAATCTTATTTATACCAGATGTCCGGAATGAATGATTGTTTAATAGTTACAATAAAATAATAGGTCACTTTTTTTTACTCCTGGCAAATATTTTACAACCAGGTGTATATGTGAAGATGTGAAGAAGTCTGCTGTTATTGCATATAGTCATTAAGATGCCAGAGGTAATAGCTGTGACTTTTGTGGCTGTAATAGAGAGTAAGAATGGTGTGATTTCCTCTTTGCCTATGCTTATTCCCAAAATTTCTTTTCTTTTCTTATTGTTATGGTTAGCATTTCTAGCACTGCATCAAATAGTAATGGTGTTAATAGAAGGTTGCTCTCTTTAATCCTATACTCTTACCCTCTAAATTTAAATTAACTTGGGAGAAACTATGGTGGAAAGAATGACCTAGGAGTCTGGAGATCTTAATTATAGTCCCAGATCTATACTAGCTAGTTATGCGACTTTGGGAAAGTCACTTAATCTCTCTAGGTACCAAGTATCTCATCTATAAAATGAGAGAGTTGAACTAAATAACCAAAATAACCTAAGTAATCCTCCTCTCTAAGATTCTGTAAGCCTATGGAAATTAGATTTATTATTTGGTCAGACATTACTCTCATTACAGGGCAGTGATAAAACCAAGGATTATTTAGGGCGGGGGAGGCAACCTTATTATGCCATGGAGGTACCTTTTACTTCCGTGAATATTTATGATCACTGAGATGGGAAGGGGAAGATGCTTGACAATGAGCAGCCAGATTGAAGAGGTTGTTTGATCCATACACCGAGCTATAACTAATAATTATTGCACCTGTGATAGATAATACAAACCAAACCCAGGGAAAACACATAAAGGACACTCTTAGTTGAGGATTAGTGGCAGGGCATGGCCCCATGGAGGGGTTGGGGAGTAGAAACGGATGCTGGGACAGCACTAAAACGCAGCTATGGGGAGAGGAAGCAGTGTGGGGCAGGAAAGGAGCTCATGGTAACTCACCATTTGGTAGGTTTCTATTTTAACTATTTTTGCCAGCTAGATGTGAAGCCCTGTTGTTTCTATGATGCTGAAAGACTGAAAGTGTCAGCACCCTCTAAATTTGTCTGTCTGAGGCAAAGCCCTAATCCCTCTGCCCTACTTATGACTTATGTGGTGGAATTCTAAGAGCTTCTAAGCATTCTTCTTCCTCTGTAAGAAATGCCTGTAAGCTGCAGAAAGAAGTCCATGGCAGTGGCTTTTGGCCATGCCTACGTTCACCAAACTGGTGAAAATAGCTGTAGGGGATGGGAAACACCAAGGCAGTAGTTGCTTTGATGTACTTGACCATGTTGAGTTTCAAGATAGGTTAGTTAATTGTTATCAACCATTTGGGTACCGCTGATCTGAAGAAAAACAATTCTGTCTTTCAGGAAGCCAAGAGAAAAAGTTTTATAGGAAACTTGTCGGATGAGAGCCTTGGGTCCATTCTTTGTATTACCATTCATCCCCAGCTCTGATAACCACTTTGGTCTGAATCTGTCTCTACCACTTACTACCTCTGTGAGCTTGGGCAAGTCGCTTAATCTACCTTAGCCTCAGTTTCCTTATCTGTAAAATTAAGGCATTGGACTAGAAGTGTTCTTCCAGCTCCAAAGTTATGATCCTATGTTTTAAAAACAAGGTATTAACTATATCATCTCTAAAATCCTTCCAGCTCCGACATTTTATGAATCTGTAATTAACTTATCTCTATCTGTTGTTTTCACCATATATGGGAGACCATGTTGATTACAGGCTCTAAGCCTTTGCAGGTCAATCTAGTGAGCAATTTCCCTAAAGCTAAGGTCCTTGGTTTGAGGGAGAGGGCTGAGTTTCCCCTGAAACTTAGTTCCCTGACTTTAGGTTCAGGTAATATGATCTCAAGGTAATAATAACTGAATTAAACAACTTGGGGTCCAGATATTTTTTAATTTAAAAAAAATTAATATCTAGTACTTAGTGTAGTACTTTATACATTGTAGGTACTTAACAATTTAAAAAATATAATTGAAAATAGATCTAGAAGAAATCCAAGAAGCATGCAAAACCCTTACTTGGCATATCTGGGAATAGAGAGCTAGAGAAGGAAAATGACTTGTCTAAGGTCATACAATTAGCAGAGTCAGGAGTACACCCTATTTCTCTTTTTCTCCTAGTCCCTTAACATGTAATCAAGGGATGAGTGTAAAAAGAGGAGTCAACCTGAAGTCAGGTTAAAGGTCTGTATGTAGTGGGTAAGTGAACGTTCTCAAATAGGCTCAATGATTATTAAATGGCTCAACTCAAATATTCAAGGTATCCATGATATCATTGATTTGGATGTGCCCTTCAATGCTGTAGATCATAAGCTGTCCAGGCATGCCCTATATGACATCCTATGTGACTCTTATATCCTCTCATAAGTTTGCCAATATGCTGGGAGCCTCTTTTAGTTTCCCTTGACATTGAAACAATGTCAGTGGAACATTCAGGCTATTTCCCTTTCCATCACTGACTGCTTTTTGGACATCTCTAACTTTATGTCCTATAGACATCACAAACTTGATATATATAAAAGAAAACTCATCATCTTTCCCCCAAATCCCTCCTTCTTTTGACCCCCCCCATTATTTTCATTCTTAAATCCTCTTGTAATGATTTTGCTTTAGTTGGGTCTCCCAGAAAACTTTTTGTAAGCTAGTTTTATGCCTGATTTCTTCTCTTTGCTTTGTAAAATGATTCTGCTCATAATTGCTTGCATTCTAGACTAGTGTTACCTTTGGCTTCCTTTACTCTTCATTTGGCAAGTAAGTCAAGTGTTTGCCAGCAACAATGCTTTTAAAATAGAGAGGCCATCTGGAAGAAAATAGTATAGATCAACATCTCATAATATATACTTAGATAAGCTCCAAGTGGGTACATTATTCAAACATAAAGGGTAACATCATAAATGAAATAGAGGTGCAAGGAAGAAATTATCTTTTAGATTTATGTATAGTAGAAGAGTTTGTGACAAAATGAGAGATTGAGAAGATCACGAGAGGCAAAATGGAGAGTTTTGAGTTAATAAAGTTAAAAAAGGTTTTGCACAAACAAAATCAATGCAAATAAAAGTAAAAGAGTGGCAAGTAAATGGGAAAAATCTTTGCAGCAGTTTTTTCTGACAAAGGTCTAATTTCTAACATATGTAGAGAATTTATTCAAATTTATGAATAACAGCCAATCTTCAGTTGATATATGGTGATAGGATGTGAACAGGCATTGTTCAGGGAAAGAAATTTAAGCTAAAATAAAAAAAGAAACCTGCTTTTTAGATTATAAATCTAAATCTTGTAATTTGCAATTGATTTATATTAGTTATACTTCTGTATAAAATCATTATAATCAGTGTTAATGTCACTTATACTGTTCATTATTCCATTAACAATAATTTATTTAAATAGGTCAAAGTTGAATTGTTTCAGTTTTATATCTTTTTTGTTATTTTTCTTCTAGATTTATTCTAATTATGATCTTTGCTTCACAAGCTGCCTGTAAATAGACAACTGACTCAGGAATGATTCTCTCATCCACGAGTCTTTTTTTGGCTACTAAAATATAATGACTTTCATTTTCTGAGATTTTATTTAGTGTTTTCCACATCTAGCAGCTACTAATTCTTCTCTCAAATAAAGTATTCACAGTGTAGAAGCATGTAGGTTCTGGGCAGTCTGTCAACATTTAACCTGAATGTGGAACTCGATGAAAAGAAAATGATTATAAGATCATAGATTTAGAGCTGAAAGTGACCTCACAGGTCATCTAGAGCAATTCTTTCTCTCTTTCTGCTTTTTTCTCCGTCCTGTTTTACATATGAAGAAATTGAGACCCAGAGATATTAAATGACTTACTGAAAGTCACAGAGATAATTAATGGAAGCACCAGTATTGAAAATGAGGTGCTAGATATCTAAATTCACTGCCTTTGAACTCTAATAAATCTGTTTTTCTACGTGCTAAAATAATCAGTCTAGGAGAAGATTGATCCTACATCCTATAGTCATTCCTTAAATTTTTTAAAATTAGGAACTTAATCATCCATGAACATAAGCTTTTAAATATACAATGAAGGATAAAAAGGATTATGTACAAATCTTTGAATTTCTATTACATAAAGTTTTTTTTTAAAATAATATGTATATGTTAAATTGAACGAGACTGTAACAAAACCTCTATTGACATGCCTATTTCTGAATTTTTTTCTCTTTCTTTTCTCCTTGCTTTTAAATTTTTTGATGATTTTTTTTATCCTCTCTCAAAAGTCTGCTAATTCACCTCATTTCTCCAAATAGAGACTATCTTTTATAACAAGTATACTTAAGCAAAACAAATCAACATTCTGACTATGTCTGGAAATGTATACCTCTAGTTCATTTCCAAGATGGAAGGTCAGTGATTTAGTATATAGAGTGCAGACTTGGAATCAGGAAGACCTGTTTTTTTCATGTTTAAAAAATTCAATTTTACTTTTTTTTCTGGTTCCAAATTTTCTTCCTTCCTCCATCCCCTCCCCCACCCATTGAGAAGGCAAGAAATACAGTATTCATTATATAGATGAAGTCATGCAAAACTTATTTCTGTTTTAGCCATGTCCTGAAAAAGAAAACAAACAAAAGACAAAAAATATGCTTCACTTTGTACTCTGAATCTACCAGTTCTCTATCTGGAGGTGGATTTTTCATCATGAATCCTTTGGAATTGTGGTAGATCATTGTATTGGTCAGAATTATTAAGTCTTTCACATTTAATGATCTTTGCAATATTGCAGTTCCCATCTAGATTGTTCTCCTGGTTCTGCTCATTTTACTTTATATCAGTTCATATAAGTATTTCAGGTTTTTTTTCTGAAACCATCCCCTTCATCATTTCTTACAGTACAATGATATTCCATCACATTTATATTTCATACATTGTTTAGCCATTTCGTAATTGATAAGCTTCTCCACAGTTTCCAATACTTTGCCACCGTGAAAATGGCTGCTATAAATGTTTTCGTACACGTGTGTCTTTTCCTTTGCTTTATTTGGGGTATGAGCCTAGTAGTAATATTGCTCTGTCAAAGGATAGGCATAGGTTTTTGTGCATAGTTCCAAATTGCTCTTCCATAGCAGACCTATTTTTATACATCCCCTTCACCATTTATTATTTTCCTTTTCTGTCATCTTAGCCAACCCGATGGTTGTGAGGTGATACCTCAGAGTTTTTAAATTTGCATTTCTCTAATTATTAGTGATTTAAAACATTTTTTTTCATATAACTATTGTTAGTTTTTATTTCTTCCTCTGAAATCAATTAGGGAATGGCTCTTGATCTTATAAATTTGAATTAGTTACCTATATATTTGAAAAATGAGACCTTCATTAGAGAATCTTTCTTCAAATTCCTTGCACCACCACTCCAGTTTCCTGCTTTTAATTTTGGCTTTATTACTTTTGTTTTTTCAAAAACTTTTTAATTTTATGTAATCTAAATTATTCGTTTTATATCCTATGAACCCTTCTATTTCTTGTTTGGGAATAAATTCTTCCCTTATCTGTAGATCTGACAAGTAATTTCTTCCACAGTCTCCTAATTTGCTTATGATATCACCCTTTATGTGTAAATCATGTGTACATTTTGAGATTATCTTGGTAAATGGTATGAGATATTGATTTATATCTAGTTTCTGCCAGACTACTTTCCAGTTTTCCCATCAGTTTTTGTGAAATAGTGAATTCTTGCCTCAATATCTGGGATCTTTGGGTTTATCAAACACTAAGTTACTATGCTCATTTGCTTCAGTATATTGTGTATCTAATCTGTTTCATTGACCAGCTACTCTATCTCTTATCTAGTACCATATTCTTTTGATGATTACAGATTTGTAGCATAGTTTAAGATCTGCTACTGCTAGGCCCACTTCCTTCACATTTTTTTTCATTGATTCCCTTGATATTCTTGACATTTTGTTCCTCCAGATGAATTTTATTATTATTTTTCTAGCTCTATAAAATAATTCTTTGGTAGTATGATTTGTTTAGCACTGAATAAGTTTAGGTAATACTGCCATTTTTATTATATTGGCTCAGCCACGAGCAATTAATATTTCTCCAATTATTTGAATGTCTTTGTTTTTATGAAGCTTTTTGTAATTAAGTTCCTGTGCGTGTCTTGGTAGGTACACTCCCAAGTATTTCATACTGTCTGTAGTTATTTTAAATGTATTTTTTTTTCTGTCTCTCTCTTCCTGCTGAATTTTGTTGGTGAGGTAGCGACATGCTGATGATTTATGTGGGTTTTTTTATATCCTGCAATTTTACTAAAGGTCTTTATTGTTTTGACTATTTTTTAGTTGACTCTCTAGGGTTTTCTAAGTATACTAAATAATCTAATCCTAACGAATGAGTGTCAAAGAAAAAAACATAGAAATAATCAATAATTCATTAGCAATAATAACAATAAGACAATATACTAAAATTTATGAGATGCAGCCAAAGTAGTACATAAGGGAAAATTTATATCTCTAAATGCTTACATCAATAAAAGAGAGAAAGAGCAGATGAATGAATTGGGCATGCAACTAAAAAAACGAAGCCACAAATTTTAAAATCTGCAAAAAGTGGTAGTTTTGTTTCCTCATTGTCTGTGCTTATTCTTTAAATTTCTTTTTCTTGCAATTGCTATAGTTAGTATTTCTACTACAATGTTGTATAGTAATGGTGACAACAGGCATCTTCATTTTATCCCTGATCTTATTGGAAATCCTTCCAGTATATCCTCATTACAGATAAGGCTTATTCTTGTTTTTAGATGGATGCTACTTATCGTTTTAAGAAAAGTCCATCTATTCCAATGCATTTAAATGGATTTTTAAAAATAGAAATGGGTTTTTATTTTGTCACAAGTTTTTCTATATCTTTTGGGAAAATGATATGATCTTTGTTGTTTTTGTTATTGATGTGGTCAATTATGCTTACGGTTTCCTAAAACTAAACCAAGCCTATATTCTGCTATAAATCTAGCCTAGTCACAGTATATGATCTTTGTGATATATTGTTGTAATCTTCTTGCTTATATTTTGTTTAACATTTTTGTATCAATATTCATTAGGTAAATTTTGGTCTATAGTTTTCCTTCTCTGTTTTTGTTCTCCTTGGTTTAGGTATCCAAACCATATTTACATCATATAAGGTATTTGGTAAGACTCTTTATTTACCAATTTTTAAAATAGTTTTTATAGTATTAGAATTAATTGTTTCTTGAATGCTTGGTAGAATTCACTTGTAAGTCCCTCTGGTCCAGGGGATTTTTTCTCAGGGAAATAATTTAAGGCTTGTTCAATACCTTTTTTTCCCCTAAGATTGGGATTATTTAAGTATTCTATTTCCACATCTGTTAATCTTGGCAATTTGTATTTTTATAAACATTCATCCATTTAATTTAGATTATCAGTTTTATTTGCATGTAGTTAGATGAAATAACTCCTAATAGTGATTTTATTGTTTATTGGTTGTATATTCATCCTTTTCATTTTTGATACTGGTGATTTGGCTTTCTTATTTAAAAAAATCAAATTAACCAATGGTTTACCTATTTTATTGTTTTTTCATAAAGCTAGCACCTAATTATATTTATTAGTTCAATTTTTAAATTTTCATGTTATTAATATTTTCTTTGGTTTTCAAGATTCATAGTTTGATGTCTAGTTAAGATTTTAAAATTTGTTATTTCTTCTTTTTTTTAGTTGCATGCCCAATTCATTCATCTACTCTTTCTCTCTTCTATTGATGTAAGCATTTAGAGATATAAATTTTCCCTTATGTACTACTTTGGGTGCATCTCACAAATTTTAGTATATTGTCTTATTGTTATTATTGTTAATGAATTATTGATCGGTTTCTATGGTTTTTTCTTTGACACTTCTTCTTTAGGATTAGATTATTTAGTTTCTGGTCAATTTTTGATCGATGCTTTAAAGGCTCTTTGTTGAATGTAATATTTTATTGCACTATATTGCAAAAAAGTACGAGGAACATTTCTGCTTTCTGCATGTGCTTATGAGATTTTAAATGTACTAATACATAGTCAATGTGACTGTTCCATGCACAGCTAAAAAATAAGTATCTTCCTTTCTATTCCCATTAAATATTCTCCAGAGGTCTATCTGGAGAAAATTTTCTAAAATTTTATTCATCTCCTTAATTTCTTTCTTTAGTTTATGGTTACTTTTATCTAGATCAGAGAGGGGATAAATCGAGGAACCCCTCCCCCACTCTTATGCTATTATTTTCTACTTTAATTCATTTAACTTTTCCTTGAAGTATTTAGATGCTATACTACTTGAAGCATATATTCCTAGTATTAATAATTATTCATACTCTATGGGACTTCTTAGCAACATGCAGTTTACTTGATTATCACTTTTAATTAGTTCTTTTATTGCTTTTACTTTGTCTGAATTCATTACTGCTACTCCTGTCTTTTTTAGTTCAGTTGAAGCATAATAGATTTTGTTCCAGTCTTTTATTTCAACTCTGTATGTATTTTTCTGTTCCAAGAGTGTTTCTTGTAATCAATGTACTGTTGGATTTTGGTTTCTAATTCATTTTGCTATCCTCTTCCATTTTATGGGTGACTTTGTACCATTTACATTCATAGTTGTTATTGCAAACTGTATTTCCTTCCATCTTATTCTCTTGTATTTTACTTTCTTTTTCCCCCCATCTCCTCCTCAAGAGTCTGTTTTGCTTCTGACCACTTCCTCTCTTATACTACGTACCCTTTTACCCTCTCCCTTTTTTTAGTTCCTTTCCTCCTATTTCCTTGTTGTGTAAGATGCATTTCTGTATCCAGCTTTGTGTATGTATGTTCTTCCATCCTTGAACCAGTTCAGGTGAGAGTTCAAGCTGCCTGCTCTCATCTTCCCATTTCCCCTTTCATTATATAAACTCTTCCTTACATGACTTATTTATGTGAAATAATCTTCCCATTATTCCTCTCCCTTTCTCCTTTACCAAGTAAATTCCTCTTTCTCATGCTTCTATTCTTCTTTTGAGAACATTGGAACATAATAGACTAATAACCATACTCCCTGTATAAGTAGATTCCCTGCAATTGTCCTAGTAAAGTATATGTAAAGTTTTAGAGGTTACACATATCATTTTCTCATATAGAAGTGCAAACAATTTACCTTGTTTAGCCCCTTATGATTTCTCACTCATGTATTAATTTTTTATGCTTTGCTTGAGCCTTATGTTTGAATGTCAAATTTTCCATTCAGCTTTCCCTTTTCATCAGGCATGCATGGAAGTGCTCCATTTCATTAAATATCCCTCCACTCCTTCCCCATAGGATTATATTCAGTTTTACGGGGTAGATTATCCTAGTTCCTTTGCCTTCCAAAATATCATATTCTAAGTCTTCTACTCCTTTTTAGTGGTAGCTGCTAAATCTTGTGTGATTGTGACTGTGGTTGCATGGTATTTCAATTATTTTGAAGCATTTTCTCTTGGACCATGGAAGCTATGGAATTTGGCTATAATATTCCTGAGAGTTTTCATTTTGGAATTTCTTTCAGGAAGTGATCAGTGTATTCTTTCAGTTATCACTTTGTCTTCTGGTTCTAAGATATCTGGGCAGTTTTCCTTTATAATTTCTTGAAATATGATTTCTAGGAGCTTTCAGATAGCCCAACGATTCTTAAATGATCTTTCCTTGATCTGTTTTCCAGATCAGTTGTTTTTCTTCTGAGATATTTTGTATTTTGTTCTATTTTTTTCATTTTTTGGACTTTGTTTTATTGTTTCTTAATGTCTCATGGAGTAATAGTTTCCACTTGACCAATTCTAATTTTGAGGAGTTATTTTCTTCGTAATTTTTGTGCCTCTTTTACCATGTTCTTAATTCTCTTTTTATGATTTTCTTGCATAGCTCTCACTTTCCCCCAGTTTTTTCTCTACTGCTTTCATTTGATTTTTTTTGTTCTTTTTTTTTTGTTCTTTTTTGGTTCTTTTTTTAGTTCTTTTTTTATCTCTTTGGTTCTTTTTTTATCTCTTTCTTTAGCTCTTGTAGGCATTCTTGTTGGAATTACATCCAAACTGCATTTTCCTTTGAGGTCTTGCTCACAGATGTCTTCAAAAATCATTCTCTTCTGAGTTTGTGTCTTATGTGTCATTGTCACCATTGTAGTTTTTATGGTCAGGTTCTTTTTGTTCTTGTTGCTTGTTCATTTTTAAGCATTCTTCTTGACTTTGGAGTTCATGTTATAGCTGGGTTTTGTGCACCTCTAGGAGTATGTCTGGCCTGAGTTTCTATCTTTTATGTACTTCTGCTGCTTTCACAACTCTGTAAGTTTTTGATGCTTCCAGAGTAGTGTGATCTGGGGAGAGTTCTCTTCATTGCCCCCCAATCTGCTCTCTGGTCCTTAAACAAGTAGGGCCCCTGTTACTTTGCAATTATTTGCTTCTCTTCACCCAGTATCTGTGACATGGAGGTGGGTAATGGGAAATAGAGCTACTTAATGACATCCATTCCTCTTCTTAGTGCCACTATAGGAGTTGTCTGGGATTGCTTTCTGCCCAAATGTTTAGGTCCTTATTGTCCCTGGGTGCTGGGCTACTCTGCTTCTGCTGCTGTAACCACAACACAAGGTGTTCCTGCTACTGTCCACTCCTGTGCACTGCCAGACACCCCTTACTCCAGTGTCCCCAGATTTCATTGTTTATTTCCTAGTCTACCTTGGGCTGGAAAAATGACTTACTTTGAGTTTTTCTTTGCTATCGTGCCCAGAATTAGTTTAATGTATTTGCTGTGGTTGCTGTGGATGAAGTTTTGGGACTGCTGAAGTAGTGTTGTGATCTCTCACTTCACTATTTTGATTCCTCTCCTAGGAAGACCTACGTTGAATCCTGCCTCAAACCTTTATAAACAGTTTGACCTTAGTCAAGTCACTTTACCTTAGTTATGTTTTCTATGAAGTAGGCATTATAATAGCACCTATGTTTCAGGGTTGTTGTGAAGCTCAAATGAGATACTATTTATAAAGTGCTTTGCAAAGTTAAAGTATTAAATAATCCTAGCTATTATCAGTTAGTCATTCAACAAACATTTGCTAAGTGTTTGTTCTGAACCAGGTATTGTGATCAGTAATATTATTATTGTTTCTCTGCCAAGAGCAGGAGGCAGAGTTTGTTGTTAATCTTCTAAATTAATTAATTATAGATTAATCTTCTAAAGTCATGATTGCTTATTATGTTGATCAGATTTCTGGAGTCTTTTAAATTATCATCCTTTTGTTATGTACATTGTTATTCTTGTTCAGCTTACATCACTCTATATGAGTTTATACAAGTCTTATATATTTCCTCCAAATTCTTCGTATTTATCATTTCTTATAATCAAATCGTATTCTATTGCATTCATATTGCCCAATTTAATTGTCCATTCCTCACCCGATGGGAACCTATTTTTTTTTTGTTCTTTTTATGACCCAAAGTGCTACTATACACATTTTCATGAATATGGGTGATTTTCCTGCGTCTGTGATGTCTTTAAAGTTAAAAGTCTAGTCCTGGCATAGTAGGGTCAAATGGTATTTATAGTTCAGTGACTTTTCTTGTTTACTTGCAAATTATTTTCCAAAATAGTTTGCTGCCAATAACATACTGGTGCTTTTGCACTCCTATATCCCCTTAGTAATTGCCATTTTCATTTTTTGTCAACTTCCTCAGAGCTATTTTAATGTGTATTTTTTCTCATCATTAGTGTTTTGGAGCATTTTTCTTGTAGTTATTGATAGCTTGTGTTTTTTTCATTTGAAAGCTTCTTGTTCATATCCTTACGTCACTTATCTATGAGAATGACTCTTGTTCATATCTCTATTTATCTGTCTATCTAGTTGTAGATGAAAGAGATATCAAGGATATTCTTTGCAAATATTTTTCCCTCATGTTACTGCTTTCTTCTAATTCTGATTATATTCAGTTTGCTTGAATAAAACTTTTAAAATTATATGTAAATGGACTTTTCTTTATTTATGATCACCTTCATTCTTTGTTTTGTTAAAAAATTTACCCTCTAACCATGGTTTTCATGTTATTTTTCCCTCTTTCTTTTAGAAAAAGTTAAGATATTTAAAATTTAAAAAATTATGATATTTATGGTTTTTTTCTATTTGGAGAGCTTATTGTGTTGTATGTTCCAAAAATTGGTCTAAACCTTATTTCTACCAGACTACTTTTCAGTTTCCTCAGTAATTTTTGTCAAATATACAGTTTTTATTCAAATAGTTGGTGTCATTGAACTAAATGAAATGACACTACTATATTTGCTTCTGGGTTTTATTATCTAATTTGTTCCACTGATCAATTAAAGAACATTTTTAACCAATGTCAAATAGTTTTGATAATTATAGCTTCATCATGTAGTCTGAGATCTGGTATGGTTAAGAACCCCTTCCTTCTGACTTTTTTTTTTCATTATATCCCTGGAGAATCTTGAATTTTGTTTCTCCAGATGAATTTTGTTATTATTTTGTCTAGTTTATAAAGTGAACCCTGTAATCTCTTTCTTACACAGCATGGAATACCATCCTGATGACTGAAGTATTCCACACTCTGCTGCTGACTCACCACATGTCTTTAGGCAAGTCACATCTCCTGTCTGTTTCCGTTCCTTTTCCCATAAGTAAGGCTGTCCTTATAGTAGGCAGGTCAACTTTGTGATATGAATTAAGGAGAGTCAAAAGTTCACTCCACAAAGTATGATGAAACGAATCCCATTTGCTTTGCTGTCTGATACTCAGTTTAAGTGTCATGTTTTAAAATGAAAACATCACCAGGGGTAGTAACACATGAAGTTGTAATACCTTAATGTGAAAACTCATCACTTGTTTTCTTCTATGCTAGCCCCACTTTGGGCACTAGGGAATGGGAGATTTGACGAGAATAGAGAAAGGAAGCATAGTGGAGCATAGTTCCTCCCAGGGAACGTTGGACCCGGGTGGGTGAATGGGATGTGTTCCAGTAGGTAACATCAGAATGCTTAATGATTATTGATTGATAGCAAGAATCGGAGAATCTTAGAATTTCATAATTTTAAAGAACATCTAGAGTCTTCTAGTCCCACTTGTGCCTAAAAAATAAACCGCTTCTGCAATCTACCTGACAAATGGTCATTTATCCTTTTTCTGAAGACCTTTAATGAAGGAGAAGCCGCTACCTCCTGAGGCAGCCCATTCACTCTACTTTTGGAGAGATCCAATTGTTAGGACATTTTTCCCCCTGACATCAAACTCGAATCTACCACTTTGCAACTTTTACTCATTGTTTCTGCTTCTGTTCTCTGGGGCCATATTGGAGAAGTCTGATAACTCTTTTATGTGATAGCCTGTAACATACTTGAATAGGCATCATGCCCCTTAATTCTTCTGTTCTCCAAACTAAGCGTACTGAATTCCTTCAACTGATTATCATATTTTCTATATCTATGTATGAGTATGTATTGGGCCCTTAATGGAACACAGGCTCCTTGTGGGCAGGGAATATTTTATTTTTGGCTTTATACCCTCAGTACCTAGCATAGTACTTGATATATAGTACTGCCATACAAAAGCTTGATGATTGATTGACATCACATATACTGTGGGTCCTTCATCATCCTGGTCAGAATCCTTTGTATATACTCTGGCTTATACAAAAGAAGGGTTAGAAAATGCAGAAAATATCTGAGGGAGACTACCCTTTAGTGTCAGCTGGCACAGTGATGTCCGAAGGCCAAGATTTTGCCCTCTCTAATTATGTGACCTTAGATCAGTTACTAAATCTTTCAGACTTTAATCTTGCTCATTAGTAAAATGGGGGTTCAGCTACTTCAATCCATCAAACATTTACTGCCTATCAGCTCTGGGCACAAAATAGTGCTAGGCATTTTGCCAACTTTGCAGGGCTATTGTGAGGCTAAAGTGAGGCAAGAAATGCAAACATGATTTGGAAACTATAAAATGCTATGTACTAGTATATCTTCAGAATACATGTAGCTTCTAAATAGAAGAAAAGCATCATTTTTAGATCATTTCTCAATCAAGTCCAAGGACATTACTTGCCTCAAGGGACTCAGTTTCTCTATTTGTAGAGTCAGACATTGTTGCTAAGAATATGTCTTTACTTCAAAGGGATATGAGGATGAAGACATCTACAATCATACAGAGCTTTGAGCTCTTTGGCAGAAAACTCATTCAGGAAAACAAAATATTATTGTTATTGCTTGATATTCTTGGATTGTTTATAGCTCCCAGCTGTATTAGCTGATGAGTTCCTTTTTTAGCCTCCTCTATCCTCTAACATTTTCATTTTATTAAAAGGGAAAATTGACTTCTAATTCTGAGCCACTTGTTGTATATTGTTATCAAAGTGCTTAGTTCCCTTAGGACATTGGCAGAGTGACCTCCTCATTGAATGATGTTATCAGAGTTGACCTAAAGGACATCCTTTTGGTGTTTCTTTTATTTAAAAAATCAACCACTACTACCAGTAAAACCTCAAACCCATTTTTACTCTCTTGCCCTGGAGCCCTAAAAAGAAACCATTTGTTTTCGTTTTTTATTTTGCAGAAACTAGAAATATCAAATAAACAACTGAGTATTATATATGGTTCTTGTAATCTTAAAAGAACTAGATAGCTAACCTGAAAAATGAGCATCAAGCATATAGAGATAGTAGTTTGACCTTAGAATCAAGAAACCCTGTCTCCAAGTCCTGCTTCTGACACACATGATCATGCGCAAACTTCTCATTGTCTCAGGCAAGTCTTCAAGTTACAAAAAAGTGTGAGAATATAGGTCCATGGGAAGAAAATTATGGAAACTTCTGTGAATAAGCACTTCTGAACTCAACTTCTTTTCCCTAATTTTATCACTCTTCACTACAATTATCCTTATAAGAGGGAGGAGAACTCCGTCTTGGCATGGAGATCTTGGCTTATTTATGACTATACCAAGAAAGCTTCTACCAATCTGGAAAGGTTTCCATAGGGTTTGTTGCTGGACTATTTGAGTGATAAAATAACAGCTATCAAAGACCATCTAATAAGTTGCAAAGGAGTTGTTCTTTTTCAGTGGTTAGGAGAGTACCCACACTGATGTAATCATAGGTCCTTAAAGTATTATTGTCAGTCAGTAAGTAAGCCTTAATTAGGTGCCTACTATGTGCCAGCCACTGTTAGGTGCTAAGGACTGTCTTCCTAAGGTAGACCATAAATAAAAACAAAACAAAACCTATTTCTGTTGACAGCAGGAATAGCTCCAGAAATATTCTAGAAGCACTGGGTTAAACTTACTTCTTAGTGTGATGTAGAGGAAAGATCACTGCACTGGGCGTGGAGAATCTAGATCCATACTATTTTTTACTAGTTGTGTGACTTTGAGCACATTATTAGAAATCTCTTAGACTTCAGCTTCTCTATCTCTATAGGTCTTTCCAGCCCTGAAGTTTAGTTTTTCTAATCTAATTGTCTCATTTCTACTCATTCTGGAATGTAACCTCCTCGAGGGCAGGGATTATTTTTGCTTTATCTTGCATGCCCAGTGCCTGACACTTAATAAGTGCTTAATAACTGCTCATTGATGGATCGATGCTAGCTAATACACACATAAGCACATTCATTACATAGAATTGAATCCTCTCTGAGAAACTATGTGCTTTAGCATTTGGTCTCAACAGTCTTAAATAAGATATACAATGTCCAACATTTTTGGTTCATCATCCTCTTTATAAACCACTGAGTTTAATCTGTAGAGTGCTATATTTGTATAATATTGAAGATAATCTGGATTCTGTGACAAGGATTCAACTATGTCTATAGTTCCAGCACCAATGTGGGGAACACGATTCTGAATTGACATAGGTTGAAAACCTTGTAATGAGATGAAGTAGGAAGGCCAAATTTATAATCTCAAATATAATCATGTATATGTTTGAATGGTTCGAAATCGCAAGGTATGAGAGATTCTCTAAGTAGAACACAATAAAACATTTATTTAGGCTCCACAGAAACAGATTCACGAACCAGCCTCCCCATTTCGACACTTTGATCACAAGCTTCCAGGCCCAATAAGTTCCCCTCACAAGAGTAACCAGGAGGCCATAGAAAAACAAGATAGTATTTAGCCAAATCATATTCACTGGCCTCAAGTCCTTCCTCGCACTCCTGGGTCTACATACGAGTCAGCTCTACTTTCCGGTCGGCTCTGCTTCCGCAGCTCCTGCTTCAGCTTCGGCTTTCTCTTCAGCTTCGGCTGTAGCTGTCTCTGCCGCCGTCGCCGCCGTTTCTGCCACACTCTCCAAGCTGTAT
>CM053622.1:275985127-276010097 GCA_028646595.1 Phalanger gymnotis | reverse complement strand
TTACCCCACAGGAAAGAAGGAGGAAGAAGATAAAAAGGGGAGATGATAGAAGGGAGGGCTGATGGGGGAGGAGGTAATCAAAAGCAAACACTTTTGGAAAGGGACAGGGTCAAGGAAGAAAATTGGATAAAAGGGGATAGGTTAGGAAGAAGCAAAATATAGTTAGTCTTTCACAACATGAGTATTGTGGAAGGGTTATACAGAATGATATGCATGTGGCCTCTGTTGAGTTGCTTGACTTCTTAGGGAGGGTGGGTGGGAAGGGAAGAGGGGAGAAAATTTGGAACTCAACATTTTAAAAACAGATGTTCAAAAACAAAAAAAAGTTTTTGCATGCAACTAGAAAATAAGATACACAGGCAATGGGGCATAGAAATTTATCTTGCCTCTACAGTAAAGGAAGGAAAAAAGGGATGGGAGGGAAGTGGGGTGACAGAAGGGAGGGCTGACTGGGAAACAGGGCAACCAGAATATATACCATCTTGAAGTAGGGGGGGAGGGTAGAAATGGGGAGAATATTTGTAATTCAAACTTCTGTGAAAATCAATGCTGAAAATTAAATATATTAAATAAATTAAATTAAAAAATTCAATAGTCCAATCATAAGCATCATCAAGATTAACAGCAGCAAGTGTTTGTGTTGATAAAAAATATTATTGAGGGATTTTAAATGGCAAATAAAATTAGTCATGTTGTAAAAGAAATGATCCTTAGTAGACTGGACCATACAAAGGGTGATTCAGGACTAGACATGGAAAAATCTCCCAATTTTTTTCTTTGGAGGGGGGGAAGGCAGGGCAATTGGGGTTAAGTGACTTGCCCAAGGTCACACAGCTAGTAAGTGTGTCAAGTGCCTGAGGCCGAATTTGAACTCAGGTCCTCCTGACTCTAGGGCCAGTGCCCTATTCACTGTGCCACCTAGCTGCCCTCCCATTTTTTTTAAGAGAAGTAAGAAAGTAAAATATTCCAATTATAGACTACTTAAATATTGATTTTTGGCAAAATTCAAGACCACATTATATTCAAGTTTTAAGTCCTTAGGCAGTATGGGATAATGGAAAGATAGAGAGATTGACTTGAAGTCAGGGAGACTTAGTTTTGAATCCTACATAGGACAATCTACTAACTCTATGACCCTGGGCAAGTCACTTAAACTTTCTTGGCCTTCCTTAGTTTCTTCATATGTAAATGTTGGACTTTGTGACTTCTAAGGTTCCCATTAGTTCTGAATGTATGATCCTAAGATTTGAGTGCTAAACTAAATGAAATTCGTTGATATATGTAGAGATTGACATGGAAATATAAGTACTACCAAGTCTTCATCAGGAATAGGATGTTCCTGGTTAACTTCATTTTCCTTTTTAGACAAGGTTAGTAGAGTGATAGACTAGGGGACTGCTGTACATAGTATGTACTTAGATTTTGATTGAATATTTGGCATGGTCTTTTATACTATATTCTGAACAAGATGGACAGACGAAGGCTGAGTGATAGTAGTTACAGAATATAGTACAGGATAGCCATTAAAAGGCTTATCTGCCTATTGATCTATTAATAATGCCTTTCCATCATTACTAAAGATATTATGAAATTGGTTTCAATATCTATTGAATTTCAATGCTCATCAATAGTAAGTGTCTCAGTGGAGACTGTTATGAATACTTGCAACTTTCAATATTTGGAGATTTTAATAACCAATTGATTATAAGTAGAAGCAGGAAGAACTTCTGAAGCCAATGCCTGACATATAGTAGGTCCTTAATAAATATTTAATGAATTTAATTAATTGAGTGCAAACCAACACTGAGAATACAAAAGAATCCTCAGGTGGAGTTCAGCACTACATTCTCTAGGAGCTACAATTTTGGAACAAGGTGTAAGAATTGGTGCTCATGTTAATCAATCATCTTGAATCACCAAGAAAAGGTAAATTTATATTCAACAAAAGCCTTTTTCAAATTGTCCTTTGAAAGACCAGGAATCACAGGAAAAGGCCTGATAATGAGATATTGAACTAACTACGAAAAATCTGGTCATTATCACTTTATGGGGTGTGAACAAATCCCTTGAATGAATTAAAAAGAGAACTATGCCAGAGGACAAACAATATTTAGTTGCTCCATTGGACAAGCCTTTTGGGTGACCTTTAAAAATCTGTGCCATGATTCCAAGTCAGACTTGAAGGGGAAACCTGAAGAGATCTATGGAATATGCATGGAGATAGAGATTTGTGCAAAACTGGGAGTGTGGAATTGAGGGCAGGTGATATGAAGAAAGGAACCAGAATTCCCTAAACTAGGTTGTTAGGCTTGATTGGGCATGAAGAGTGTTGGGACAGATGCTGTGATACTGATGCCTTTTTTCCCCCATCCCATCCCATCCCACCCCCCCATCCCACTGAAGATTCCAGGTTTTTCTATATCTCCTTTGTTCTCTTGGGTTCCCTCAAGGGAGTTTAGAACTTTTCCTTCTGGTCATGGGGAAAGTCTATTCATGCTTCCTTGTTTTAGAAATTTACTTTGTCTTTATAAACAATGTGAGTGAAAGAGAGAGAGACAGAGACAGAAATAGAAATATTAATACAAGATTTTTGCTAGAGTGATGTCTCTGACTTGGAACAAAGAGCTAAAAAGATAGAATCACAGATCCCTTGACACAACTTTTCAAAGCATTTATTCCAGTAGTGGAAATAGTTGGATGAACCTACTTAACATCCCATTCCACTACTGCTACAAGCATAATTTACTTAATAAGTCAGGATTTTTAATGTATTTTAGAAATATTTCCATGAAAATAAATTAACATGCATTTTCTGTACTTAAAGGGGAAAGCTTTTCTAATCTACAAATACTTACTGATATATCAGGAATCCTTAATTTCCAATTATGCTGAATAGATGAGGCAGTTGAAGGTAAATGCAAATGGATGTTTAAAACTGAGTCCTTTGCTTTTTTTTTTTAAATAATGTTTAGGTACTGGAGTCGGATTGTATTTTTTCTGTCTCTAAAAAGGAAGCTTAGACATCTATCTTCATTGGTTAGTTCAGGCATGGTCCTGCCTAGAAGCAAGACCAAAAATTCTTGAAAAGCTAGGTGGTTGATTACATTGTTTATTCATACACTACCAGGAATACTGACAAGTTCATCAGTTTATGTTATTGTATCCACCACTGGTTTACCAGTACAGACAGTAGCAGCAAATAACATTATATTCGTTAAACTAGTGAAAGAGATTACATTGGGAAACAAAGAACTGGTTGAAGCAAATGACCATTTGCCTGGCCTCTCTTCTGGAGGGTTGTCCAGTTCTCAGCTATTTCAGGCAAAGCTCGTCCTACTGGGACTGCAGTCAGTCCAGCAGGTTGGTTCATTCTGGTCCTCAGTAGCTATGTGAGGATGGTTCTCAGATCATCTTCACTCTAGAAGACACAAGGGAAAGTAATCATTAGAGAGATGAAGTTCAGATTCAGTAGAGGATAAATAAAAATGGTGGAAATAATTCACATTTATTCATAATACTTTAAGATTTTCAGAGCACTTTCCTTGTAGCAATACTATGAGGCAGATAGTAAAAAAATGTCTTTGTCTCCATTTTACAGATGAAGAAACTGAGATTCAGAAAACATGCTCATGCTTGCATGTGGCAGGGAGTATGTAGAAGAGGTGAGATATTCACCTAGGTTTCTTAATCCAGTAACACTATGCTTGGACTGCTGTGGCTATTCTCAGGTCACTGTGGTCTTCAGGAAACACTAAAGGCCTGGTTTTTACTGGTCTAGGTTTGAATATGGAACAGACCTGTAGACAGGAGAATCACCAGTTCACTTTATAGTACTTCCATTCCCTACTAGAAAGGGAAGTCTGAGGCCAAGGAAACTAGCTCAAGTGGCTAAAATAATAAAGCAATCATTCTAGTATAATTAACCATGTTAAAACTCAATATGATTTCAAGGACTAAAGGTGGTGATGGCTGAAAACCTTGAAAGATTTAGCTCAGGTAAACTTTGTAAAAATTATTTACATGAACCCTGAATCAGTAAGATACCTTTGCTGTTATTTTTTTTGTCTTGTAAATACATGCATGACACCCACATTTCTTTCATAGATAGGTAGATAGATAGGGAAAATACATGAACAGGTTGGTAGTGAGAAGCAACATCAGACAAGGAATCAAGAGAGTACAATTCTAGTCTCAGCTACTCAACTCTGTGACCTTTGGCAAGTTAGCTTATCCAGCCTATGTTTCAGTTACTTCATTTGTAAAATGTCATTATTTATACCTGTACTGCCTATTGTTGTTGAGAATTGGAGATAATTTATGTGAAACTACTTTGAAAAGTGTATAGAACTATGTGAAGTGTTATTAGTAGGGTTTCACCACAACCGTACTCATTTCACATAACTAGAAACTGAAGCTCCCCTCCTCCTTGCTTGATGTTTTCCTCCCTTTTGAAGGTACACCAGGGAGATATTCTTAATGCGATTTATTTTTTCTGGACCTGTCATTTTCTGTTGTAGGGAAGTTCTTATAGGAAACTTATTGTATTGGATTCTTGCCTAAGGGAATTGAGTCTTAAGCAACTCTCTCTCTCTGCCTCTGTCTCTTTTTTCCTCTCTCCCCTTCCCCTTTGTCTCTCTGTCTCTCCCCTTCTATCTCTGACACTGTTTCTGTCTTTCTGTCCGTCTACTTGCTTGTCTCTCTTTTTCTCTCTGAACCAAGATACAGCTCCTACTTCTAGTTATAGTTTCGAAGGGGATCACCCTGCCTGGCAGTTACTCATGGCCTTGTTCTGTCCCCTAGTATCCCTGAAATTCTTCTGGTCTTCTGAGTCAGTGACCAGTCATAATGACCAGCCAAACTCTGAACTCTGTCCACCTGGCAGTAAACTTAGCAGAAGCTAAGTGGTGCATGTTATCCTGTTCGTGCTGCCAGTGGAATATCAGGCTGATACTCATGGAATAGAGAAAGAAAGTGGATTAGATCTTGACTACAAATTTGTTTCTCCAAGTTTCTGTTTTCCATCTAACCTAATTCAAACATAATCCCCTTCACCATAATTTGACCTGCAAATTTCAATGGAAACTTTGTGAAGAATATGCTAATGATTTCCAGAAAAGCATATAAGAATTATATATGTTTTAAAGCCGCAGCAGAGGCAATGATTTCATTGATGTTGATATCCTAGCAATTTCAAGGTACGTTGTAATTATGTTTTTGCGAATGTGTATAGCAAGAGAGGTCGTGGGAGTAGCCTCACAGAGGTTTATTGTTTGTTTTTTCTTTCTAACTGAAGTTAAATCTGTTAGTTATATGCTAAACTAAAGTGAAAAGACTGCTGATGTGAATCAGAAGGCCTGGGATCAAAGTGACTTTGGGTGTGCCATTTAAACCTTCTGGGCCTTGGTTTCTTTATCTGTGAAACAAGGATGCTGGATGAAATGACCCTTAGAGCTCTCTAGATACTATGAGCAAAATGTCCTTTGGTGATTTTTTAGTTTAGTTTAGTTTTGTTTTTGGTTTTAATGATGATCTTGGTAATTTGTCATATTATGTTACTTTTACTTTGGGGAGATAAAAGCTAGATAATGAAGAAAAAGTATTCTTGCTCTTGTTGATTTAGAATGGATAAAGGTTATAATAATACCTTTTAAACTATTCATATCCTGCCTTTCTTTTGACTCTATACTGGGTCTGAAATGCCAAGAGGAGACATAGAGATGAAAGACATATTCTAAACTATTTGGACTTGAATCTGGAAAAAAAGCGCCTCTAACTCAAAGATTCCTAGTTTTGTTCCATGATGACTTTTCCAGGAAAAATGAGCTACTTCAGTGTGTAGGCAATGAGAGAACCTCACCTTGTGAATTGCTTCATCCATTTCCTCGGCAGATTGTCATCTCTGTTTGAGCATGCCCACTAGACCATTAGCCTCTGGCCAAGGCGGACTAGAACACTACCACCCAGGGAAGGGGAAAGACACTCAGAAGGGTCAGCACTGCCAGTTCTTTTAGGACACTCTGATAAGCAAAACATGTCATGTCTGACAAAAAGAAATTAAAAGAAGAATTTTTATTAGGTACGGGGTGTAGTGGTGGTGGAGAGCGACAGAGGAGAAAGGGACACAATTGTGATGAAAGTTGTGAGAGTAAAGTAAAGCCTTCTTTTTCTTTTTTGTCATCATCAGCTATTTTTCTGTTCATTATATTTGTAATTAAGACCAAGCCAACATGAAGGACCACCTCCATTATTCAACTACCTGAAGGAAAATTTGAGAAAACAAAGCTTCTAATATCTATTGAAATATTATGCTTCTAAGCTCTTTCTCTAGACAGCCTACCCAAGTTTGTCCCTAAAATGCTTCCTTTGATGATTAAGAGCGGTTCAGAAATGACCTTTAGCTCAGGTTTGAGCCTATGCATTAGACTTTAGCGTTTGGACCCCACCTTCATTGATGCCTGCTTCTTTTCTTCTGCTTTAATGGCTATCTATATTTAGGCATATATGACTCCTCATGTTTATGATAAAGCATAGTCAGTTAGTATCCAGGAAAATATCTACTGGTCATTTAGCACTGAACCATGACCAATAGGTATCTAAGTGGATGAAAGGCTAATGTTTCCGAGACAGCCACAACTTATAAAAAAAATCAGCATTTACAAGGAGCAACAATCAAATACTTTTCCCCCTTTCCTTTGTAGTACCTTTCATCCACGGATCTCAAGAATATTCTGCAGTTCCTCAAATATGAATCCTTTCCTATGTCCTATGAAGAAAACGAATAGTTCTGTTCCCAAGAATATTAAGAAGGGGGAAAGGAATGGATTAAACATTTATATAGTATCTACTATGTCTAAGCATTCTGCTAAGTGCTTTTTACAGATAGCATCTCATATGATTCTCACAAAACCCTGTAAAATAGGTGCCATCATTGTCTCCATTTTACAGTTGAAGAAACTGAGGCAAACTGAGGTTGAGTGACTTGCCCAAGGCTGCACAGCTAGTAAGTGTCTGAGGTAGGATTTGAACTCAGGACTTCCTAAGTAGAGGCCAAGCACTCTATGTACTGTATGACTTAGCTCCCTTATGACAGAAAAAATAAGAATTGGTGGGTTGGCTGTGTGAAGTAGTAGAAAGAGTTCTTAGATTTGGAGCGGGGTCTAGCTCTTCTACTTACTATGTGACCTTCGCCAAATCACTTAACTTTAGTGTGCTACCTTGTCTTCATCTTTACAATTCAGGGAATAGACTAAATGATCTTTAAGGATATTCTGCTGTGCTCGGCCATCCGCAAATAATGTAAATCTTTCAAGTAACAAGAATAGTTGAAAGTGTAGAAGGATGGAGGAGTAGAGAAGGAAATCCCTATTTAGGTTTTCTAGTTAGAATATAAAAAAAGGATTTAAAATTTAAGTTGCTATCTTCACCTGCATTGCCAAGAACAGCTAAATCAAGCTTTTTGGAAAGTTTTCTGAAAACATAGTTTCATGTTCTCCCACTGCGCTTTGGAAATACAAATGATAAAATATGGTATTGGGTTTGACATTTGTCCCTACCTACATTATAATTTGAAGGATAAAATACCGAAACAGTGGCCACCATGTTATCTTTGGCATTTGGTGGTAGACTTGTTCCTGGAGAGCCATCTCTATTTGCTTGAGATGAATTAAGGAGTAGGGTAATTTATATAACATTCTGTGCTGTATATCCCAAGAGTTTGGCTTCATTTTAGTAACCTCAGCAGGCTTAAGAAAATGAGGCTCATTCCTGCTTTGGAAAGGGTGAAACATTTCAGTTGGCTGGCTGATGAGCTGTACCACCTGTATACCCATGCCTTTGCATTGGCTCACTGTCCCCCAGGCCTGGAATGGTCTGCTCCCTCTTACTTTTAATGGCGGGCTTCAAGACTCAGCTCAAGTCCCACTTTCTGCAGGAGACTTTTCCTGCCCTCTGCCCCTTAATGGCTTCTCTTCTGAGATTACCTTCCAACTACTCTGGATGTGTCTTTTACGTACCTAGTCGTTCACATACTTCCTCTATCAGTACACAAGCCCGTTGGGTAAAGAGACGTTTCCCCCTGCATTGTTTCCTTACCAATAAGCACAGAGTCTGAAATGCATAATTGTTACTTAATAAGTGCTGGTTGATTGACTCAAGAATGATGGAGTGTATTTTCTCAATCATCTCCCCAATCCAGTCACAGGGATTTTTCATTTTAGGCTTTCTTTTCACTTATGGATATTGATGCAGGTTAGATGTGGTAGTCTAGATAATATAGATTAAAAAATAACCCACATATCAAATTCATTACCATATTTTATAATAATTATTCAACACTCAGACTTTAGGAATGAGGCCATGAACCTTCTACGTATATATTTTTAATCATTTAAGATTCAAGACTTCATGGAAAATAAGCAGTAATTATTTAAGACCTAAAATTTTCAGTTCATTTGACAATAAATACCTACCCAAAAACCTAAAGGGAGTGCCTCTTTCTCACTGTGTTCTTTTTGGTACAGCACACACAGTACTTCAAGATTTCTGTAATTTCATTGATGTGGGTACTGCCTCTGCTGATGCACATCACAATCTCTATGACCCATAACAGATATTTTTCATGAGTTGCTGTGGCCAAAAAGAAATAATCATTTGGTGGCTAACCTTCTGGTGATAATCATCTCTACACTGAGATAGCCTGTGATTTAGCAATGGACAGTCAGTGACTGCCGCCCCCCCCCCCCCCCCCCCCAGTATATCTATCCAGCTTGGTAGGCTTGTCAAAGCTTGTATTCTGTTAATACAGTATTTGGGAAGCTGGCTCCCCACCACAATGAAATGTCAGAACGGGCATCTTAGGGGAAGATAGACATTTAATAGGGCTTTGCTTTGTGCATGCTCAGGTCTCCAGGGACTGACCCATGTGAGAGACGCTGGGGACCTGCTTCTTGGAGAAGACTACCTGCCTTCCCCCACTATTTATGGGAACAGTCTATTTCTATTTGTTGCATTGATAGAACAAGCTGTATTTTTAAAACCTCCAGACTGAGATGATGCCTCTTTTCTTTCTGGTTGAGTCCAGAGGGTGTGAAGCTTTGATTTACCTCCACTGTGGCACCATGAACTGAGCGAGATTGAGTGAAGGGCTCCCTCCCTCTCCCTTTGAGGCTCCATATCCCTGAGAATCACTTTTGTGGTTTTTTTTTTTTGTCTTTCTCAGTTCTTGCCCAGCAGGCTTGAGCCAAGGCAACCTTACAAGCAAGATTCCAGGTGTCTCCTACAAGGGTGCCTCCATGTTAAGTGATCTGGGCATGTGCAAAGCAAAACCCTGTTACATATACATATCAATGTAGGCATATAGACACAATAATAAAATAACAATATAATATAATAAAATAAGATAACATTTTGTAGTACTTTAAATTTTACAAAATGCTTCACATATGTCATCTCATTTGGTTCTCACAACAACCCTGTGAGGTGGATGCTATTATTATCCCCACTTTACAAATGAGGAAACAGACTGAGGGAGAATAAATGACTTGCCCATGGCTGCAAAGTGTCAGAGACAGGTTTTGAACTTAGGATTTCCTGACACCAAAGCCAAAAAAGACAGGTTCTACCATATAAGCCTTCTCATCCTTCTTCCTTTGGAGAATTTGAGTCTTCAAGTAATGTAATTCAAATCTATACCTTCTGCCTCTCAAAAAATATGATGATAATGATGGGGCCAGTCATCTAGAGTGAGAGATGAGCAATGGACAAACCTATATACTATGTCAGTATCCAACCAGTGTCTGAAGATATAGAGGAAGGCTCCTTGCACATTGGAGAGATGCTCTATGGAAGGGTACAAGAGGACATACAAGGGTTACCAAGGATGGGCATGTAGGTATGATTTGGAATGTTTATTGCTGGAGGGAATATTGACATGGATGAAATCTTGGATCCATCTGATTATTGAATTATAGGAGGAGATAGATGTTATCTATGTAAATCGCATTTAACAAGAATCAAGTAGTGGCCTCTAAGGGGGTAGAATGAATTATTGCTTTATAAAAGCCCTATACTGGGAGTCAGGAGCTTTAGGATCTAACCTCACCTCTGTTTCTACTAGTATGTATGACTTTGGGCAAATGATTGAACCATACATATGTGTATGTTGAGTCTTTGAACATGTAGTTATTTGCTGACATTAAAAATAAACACAAATTATGTTTTGATTCAGCAACAGGAAAACAACTTTCTAATATGCAGAAGAAATTAGGCTTTTGCTTCATAAATCATGATTACAATGTATCTTTCATAAAATCTTCCCAGTTTACTTGTCATTTTATAATCATGGAAATATTGCTACATTGCAAGTTCAATGATAATTGCTTCCTTTCTTTTTGAAATGAGTACAGTTGATAAAAGGGATATTAGGGGAAGTGAGGGATGAAGATCTACCCATCTCCATAGGTTTTCTATGGAAGAGAGGAATCAGGAATAGAGGTTAAAAGAAATCCATGATTGTGGCATCTCAAAGGACCAGTGAAGCAGTCACCTGAAGAATATAATTAAAAGTCCCCAAGAATTAATGCAATACTAATTTGTTCAAAATAATGCATAATTCAAAACAAACTTTATTCTCCCAATGGATAAGTATTAGTGTTCTAGAACGAAAGCTTCAGCAGATGAAGTTTATACCCATCTCAGATGGGTATAAAGCACTTACCACAGTGTCTGTCATATAATAGAAGCTTAATAAATGTTTATTGATTGATTAGTTAATGTTATCATTCTCATTCTCCTTTGGGGAACCTTTTTGTGGTCCTAGTTCTTTCATGCCCCAAGACCCCTGCTCTTCCTGTGATCTGGAACTTATAACAAGAGTAAGAATTACACCAATAACGATAGTAATATACTTTCTAGAGCCCTTTACGGTTTGCAAAGTACTTTACATACATTATTTCATTTGATCCTCACAACTTGCTTGTGAAGAGTGCTATTATTCTCATTTTACAGATGAGGAAACTGAGTCACAGTGAGATAGAGTGACTTTCCTAAAAGTCACACACCTATTGAATACCTAAGGAAGGATTGAACTCAGGTGTTTCTGACTCCAAATTTAGCACACTACTCCCTGATGCTGCCTCACATACACCAGGCCACCTACCACATGGTCTCTTTACCTATCACCCATCTACCCATCACTCCTAAATTACAAGTGCCCATGAATTGTTCTTGTTGGGCCCTATTCTGTGTCATATTAGTCTGATCTATGAATCCATGCTAATGTAATAATTAACGTGTTACCTCTTTGCTCTCTCTTAAGTAGAACATTTATGTGTAAGGACTTTCTTGGATGTGAGATCTCAGAAGCTTCTGTGTGGAGGAGATATTTGAGTGGAGGCTTAACAAAGACTCCAAGACTTACTTTATATGACCGGGTACCTTTCTGTTGACACCTTGTCTTCCCCCTCCCCCCACACCAAATGAGAATTTCTCCACCATACACTGGGCTCCTGAAATCACAGTTGGCCTATTTACTTCTCCTATGGTCCCTAACTAAAGTCCTCTAAGGCACACTACACATGGCTCTCTTAAAATATATTTTTATTCTGAGCTTAACAAATACCAAATAAAATGGGCATTTCCATAAACAAAGTAGAACAGAAGAGGATTGCATATGAAACTGCGGATCTCTATTGCATTATTATAATAAAATAATAATAGCTAAAGTTATATAGTTTTTACTATGTGCAAGGTATTATGCTAAAGTGCTTTACAAATATTATGTCATTTTAACCTCACAAAAACCCTGGGAGGTAGGCGCTAATGTTATCCCTATTTTACCAATGAGGAAATGGAGGCAAACAGAAATTTAGTGACTTGCCCAAGGTCACACAGCTAAGAAGCCTTAGAAGCTGGATTTGAACTCAGGTCTTCCTTATTCGAAGTCTGAAGCTTTATGTGTTTCACCACCTAGCTGTGGACAGCTTATCTTTCTTTTTAAATATACAGTAAATTAAGCTTGTAGCTTTCAATGCTGACCTGCTTCTCTGTGCTTCTATCCATCCTTTCTTCTACAGCCTCTGCATTTAAAAAGAAATGCCTCCATGATTTTCTTTTCTTTTTTTTTTGGTTACCCTATCACTATCACCTTTTGCCCTTCAACCCCTACACTCCATTAATTAACACACACATATACACACACACACATCCTTGTAAAACAATTTGCATTGTACACTGCTGTTTTGAAGTGAAAGCTTTTATTACAGTGGTTAGGTACCTCAGGATAAAATCTGCATCCAGAAAATTATAATGTGATTTCTTTAAGCAATTGAGTTTGGTACAGGTTTTTGAACTAGGTTTCTACTTTCATCTAGGAGGCAAGATGGTAGTTATTCATAGAATTTAAGATGTGAATTTAACATTTGGCCTTAGATGTTCCCTAGGCCAAACTCTAAATCTTTACAGTGGAAGTTGTGAGGCCCAGAGAAGGGAAATGATCTACCCCAGGCCTGAATGGCAGAATCGGATTTCAGGCCTACTTCTCCTGAATCTTAGCCCAATGCTTTATCCTATTTATTCTTTCAACAGCAGACCTGAGAGGCTTTTTCATGCAACCCACAGGATCACTGAAGAGGAAGCTCCACTCAGTCTGGGTCAGCTCCCACTGTAGTTCCAGGATGACGTTATTTTCCTTTCAACTACCTAGATCCCTTACTCAGCAACAGGCCTGAATTCTGCCCATAGCATTTCCTTGAATTCTAAGAATATGTTTCTCTTTCCTGGAAAAGAGCCCAAAGCAGTGATGTAAGAGAGGCTTCTCTGTGCCCACCTTCCTCCCACCAATCCTGGCATTATTCAATCCATTTTTATCTCTCACTTGGACCCAGTTTCTTGAAAAAACCTCCAAGTTTCACAATTCCACCACCACCAACCTCAGTAAGCTATGGTGGCATGGAACTCATGTTATCTCTGGATAGACATCATTACATATAATTCAAATTATATTTCAGTAATTCAATTCCCAGGCAGATTAGGACTATTCACAAGGACTAAGGTTGACAGAATACTAGGGCCTGGATAGTTGTAAACAGGTGAGGCCTATTGGAGATACTCATCCTTCAATTCTCAGCTAGGTCAGCTCTGCCCAGATGATCTGAAACACATCAAATAAACACAGAGTGAATCCATGCTGGAAGTGACACAGCTGTGGGGACAAGAGATCTAGTCTCAAGGAATATGAAGGGTTTAGAAAAAATCCCAGATCTTATTGTTCCTCCCAAAAGATGACTGAGAACATACTAATAATTATTAACCAAAAGGCACTTATCTCTACACAATGTTAATGAAAATAGTTATATCTTTGCAGAGGGCATCTTTAATGAAGAGAAAGTTAGCAGGCTTTTGTAAATGATATTCTAAAATAGACTATACCTTTACAGTCACACAATAACTGAAAGGAATGGAGAATACAAGATCCTATTGTATTTCTTGCTTGTAGATTATAAAATTTTTTTATTTGGTAGGGGAGAATGCCAGTTTAATGTCCCTCTTCCAATAAACTGCAAGCTGTCTCCCATGCATGTCAAAATCATACAAGACCTTGAAGGATTTAATAGTAAAGATAACTCTTTTTAGGGTTCCTCTGACTATAAATGTCAAATAAGACATAAAACAAGGAGATGTACACTCACCAAAGGTATTTGCCATTGTCATGGAGGAAGTTCAGCACAGAATTCAAATGGAAGAAGGATACTATATGCTCATATTTGTAGATGAAATTATAATGATTTAAATAAAGCTAGGAATATTATAGTGCCTACTAAATGAGATTCTTAATTACTCAAAAGAATTTGAACTCATTCTCCTCATGTGAAAAAAAAGTGGATGAAGAATTTTTATTGTTCATGTTAATGATAAATTGTTAGAGAAATAGTCCATAGAACTGTCATACTAGTTTGTATATGTGTGTGTATATACACAATACACATATACATACATACACACATATACATATATGTACACATGCAAACATAGATTAATTCAACCATCTATCTTAGACAGACACTGAATGTAGATAATTGGACAGTTAATAGGACTACAAGGGAGCAGACTGGATCACACAATGCTTTTATTGATCCTAGGCTTGTCCTTCAAACAAAGAGCCATCTCTTCTTCTTCTTCTTCTTCTTCTTTTCTTCCTCCTCTTCCTCCTTCTCCTTCTCCTCCACCTCCCCCTATTTCTCTTTCTCCTTCATAACATTATTCTTCTAGAATATAAAGATTATCATAACCTGGCCTCTTCCAACCTTCTTATACCTTACTCCTCTGCAAATTCTATGATCCTTGGACACTAAGTTTACTTATAGCTCCTGAAGTGTAACCATCCATCTTGCCTCTCTGTGACTTTGTCCTGGTCGTCCTTCTGGCTCCTTCAACTGTTAATGGCTTCTCCCTTTCAGATTCTCTTCATATACTCTCTGTATACTTATGTATTTACATGTTGTCTTCCCTATTCAAATATATGCTCTGAGAGCAAGGGCTGTTTTTTCCGCTTTCATTGCTTCAGCTAAATCATAATAGTTTCTACTCCAGTTCCTGATTTTAACTTTGTGTATTTCTTTCTGTTTCAAGTGTGAACAATATATTTTTGGATTTGGGTTTCTAATCCTTTCTTCTATCCATTTCTGTTTTGTGGGTGAGTTCATCCCATTCACATTCACATAACTGTGATTGCTAAGTGTATTTCCTTTCATCCAATTTTATTCTATTTATCCTTTGCTTTTTTTTTTACCCTGTCCCTTCCTCAAAAGTCTGTTTTGTTTCTGATTACTGCCTCCTTTAATCTACCTTTCTTCTTATTACTGCCCCCTTCATTTCTTTTATCCCCCTTTCCTCTGACTTTCCCATTGGTAAGATGCATTTCCATACTGTGTGTGTATATGTAGTCTCCTTCCTTGAAAGAGTTCAGATGAAAGTGAGGCTCAAGCTCCTTTTACTCCATTTTCCTCTACCTTGTAAAAACTTCCCTTCGTACCTCTTTTATATGAGATAATTTCCTCCATTCTTCCTTTCCCTTCCTCCCTCTTCCAGTACATCCTTCTTTCTCACCCTTCTCTTTCCTTTTGAGATCATCCCAATATAATAAGCTCACACCCATGCTTTCTAAGTAGACTTTTTACTGCCCTAATGATGATAAAGTTCTTAGAGGTTATATAGATCATCTTCCCATTTAGGAATGTAAACATTTTGTCCTTATCAAGTTCCTTATGATTTCTTAGTCATGTTTACATTTTTATGCTTCTCTTTAGTCTTGTATTTGAATGTCAAATTTTCTATTTGGTTTTAGTCTTTTCATTAGGAATGTTTGTAAGTCCTCTATTTCATTAAGTATCCATTCCCCTGCCCCCATTGGATTATACTAGTTTTACTGGGTATGTTATTCTTGGTTGTAATTCTAGCTCTTTTGACTTCCAGAATATCATGTTCCAAGTCCTCTTCTTCTTGATAGTGGCAGCTGCTAAATCCTGTGTGATCCTCATTTGGATTCCACAATGTTTGAATTGTTTCTTTCTGTCTGCTTGCAGGATATTTCTTCTTAACCTGGGAGTTCTGTAATTTGACTATAATATTCCTGGGAGTTTACATTTTGGAATTTCTGTCAGGAGGTAATCAGTGGTTTTTTTTTTTTTAATTTACAGTTTGTCCTCTGGTTCTAAGTTTTCTGGGCAGTTTTCCTTGATAATTTCTTGAAATATGACATGTAGAAATGTGATGTCTTTTTTGATCATGTCTTTCAGGTAGTCCAACAATTCTTAAATTATCTTTCCTTGATCTATTTTCTAGCTCAGTTGTTTTTTTTCCTAGAATATATTTCATATTTTCTTCTATTTTCTCATTCTTTTAACTTTGTTTTATTTCTTGATGTCTTAAATAATCACTAGCTTCCACTTGCCCAATTCTAATTTTTAAGGAATTATTTTCTTCGGGAGGGTTTTATACCTGTTTTACCAATTGGGCAATTCTGATTTTTAAAGGAGTTACTTTCTTTAGCATTTTTGTACCTCTATTTTCAAGCTGTTAATTATTTTAAAAAAATACTTGCCTTGCATTGCTCTCATTTCTTTCCACAGTTTTTCTTCTACTGCTCTTGCTTGACTTTTGGCTCTTTAAAAAAAAAAGCTTTTCTAGAAATTATCATTGGGACTGTATTCAATCTGGGTTTTTCTTTGAGGCTTTGCTTATAGATATTTTCAAGTCATCGTCTTCTTCTGAGTTTGTGTCTTGAGCTCCCCTGTCACAATAGTAGCTTTTTATGGTCAGGGTTTGTTTTTGTTATTGTTTCCAGAGCATTTTTCTTGACTTTGTGTTGGAGTTGGGCTTATCTCTGGGTGTGGGGAGAGGACTATTCAGAGTTTTAGCCTTTTATGTCCTTCTGTTTTCACATTTAGGTCTAGGGGCCTGCAAGTTTTCATTGCTTCTAAGGTGGTGCGATCCTGGGGGAGGTGTGGTCAGTGCATTCCTGGTCTGTGCTTTGGTCCTTAACTAGGTAAGGCCTCTGTTCCCACCCAACCAAAACTCCTCTCTCACCTGAAACTGCAATCCAAACCCAGGTAGAGCCCTGCTCTCTTGCAACTGTGAGAGCTTCTCTTTTCCTTAGAACTGCAATCTGTATCTGAGTAATAGAATTGCCACATAACCTCCAGCACTACACTCAGTGCTAGCACGTGGGTCCTTTGTAATTTTTTCCTGACCAGGTATTCAATCCCCTTACCATCTCTGGGTACTGACCACTCTGCAGCCTCAAAAGCCTGCAGCTGGTGTCATCTCCACCAGGCTATGCTCTTGGCCAGCCCCTATCCCAGTGTCTGAAGAACCCTCTTTTTGACCTACTAAGTTGACCTAGGCTGGAAAAATGACTCCCTTTTTGACCTTCTGTTGGTCATGCTGCTTGATTTGATGTGTTTTTAAATGATGGGAGAGCTTAGGAAAAGCTCCTTTTATCTTGCTATCTTGGCTCCACTTCTTTTGCCTTTCTTTGTACTCCTAACATTTAGTATTTTGCTTTGCATTTAGTTGATGCTTAATAAATGCTTATTGATTCTTGGCTGATGTGATTACTAATCATGAAATACCAAAATTTCTGAAGAATTAAAGTTGAAGTCCACCCAAAGGGCAATAGAGAGGTGACTGGTACATGTCAGTAGGCTACTTATATAGTACCAAGAAGGAATAGTACAAATGAAGTCATGGTAAGGATGTCATTAGAAAGATTTATATATATCTAGATACAAAAGTGGGCTGGCCATGTAGCTGAGCAAGGTATAAGCAATGAACAATTTGCACCCTCCATTGATACCCATTCAAGAACAAGAGATAGAGAAGATGGCCCTTCCCATTTGGGTAGACCTTTTATGAATGACTTATAATAGGGACTTGACAAGAATTGGATCCATACAAGTTGAAAATATGTGAACAGGTTGACATCTATACCTTTGGAGGAGAAGTATTTTCTTAAACTGATGGCATATTCATGGTTTTAAATATGACAACTGAAACATTAGAGGTACTTGGGTTAACCTTCTTCTTTTAAAATTCCCAGACACAACCCTTGGAGACTCCATTTTTTCCTGGTTTACTCAAGCAAATAGATTCTTGATAAATCATTATGATCTTTGGCTGTTTTGATATGGTCAACAATTGGGTTGACCTTGCCATTTTCTGAATCTAAGTTTGTGTACTTATATATGCCCATACCAGACTCTGAGATCATTCAGAATATGTGAACCATGAGAACAACAGGTAAACATTGATTTCATCCTTAGAAAGAGCAAGGCATAAAACTATTAAATGCTCCCTAATAGAAGTAAATGAGCAACAGAACTGAGTTGTTGGGACCTGTTGATTAGTTGAAGATTTTATATTTTGCTCAGGATAAATTTGACTCTCTAGCTAGAATACATATTGTGCCCAGACACTTGGGAAAAGTAAAGTTGAAATTTCCTTCCTGTTTATGGCAATTTAACCAGCTATATTGAAAGAGGTGGTTGTATTTGGCTTCTTTTGAGAGTTATAGCTAATCCTGTGCTTTGTCATTCTGTGATACATGAAAAACAAAACCCCAAGCAGTCACTGACACAGCGCCACTATCTGCCAAAGATTCAGGCTTCAGGAGGAAAGTAACCAGTCTAGGGTCTCAAAACATATTCTCTTTTGCTGCGGACTAATGAAGACTGGCAGCTTGACAAACACACCCAGGAAAATTACTCCAGTATGTCCAACATACTAGAGTATGGTGGCTGGCATGTGCCAGCCAGTAGAGGGCGATGGTACATCGCACTGTTTTGTCAATGTTGTAATCAACTTTAAAATATCTTTTTACTGAAAAGATTTCATAGAATCTTAGTATTGGAAGGAACCTAAGAAGTCTTCGAGTCTCTCCTCCCCTTCTCGCTTTGAAGATGATGGAACTGTGATCTGGAGAGGTTAAATGACTTCATGGTCAGAGAACCAGTCATTAGCAGAGAACTTCTCTTGGCACCCCGTTCAATGCTATTGACACTGTACTATGCTTCAGCCCTTTCAATGGCTTCTCTTTAGTCCAGTACTTTTTGGGATTCTAACTGAATAGAAATATGATCCTGGGATAGAACCGAGCGAAGCTATGAGGAAGCATGTGGGGGTGAGGCAAGCATGTCTTGTGAGGGATTTTGACTCTGAAAAGTTTGCCCTCTTGAGACTCTACAATGTGTCTTTGTGGTCTCTTCAGGGAAATAGCCAAGAATCTCATTTCCATTCCTGGATCATTGTTCTAATTTGTGTAGCTTTATGTTGTTGGGAAAGAAGGTTTGTCTTGAGCCTTTTGATTCTTCCTCTTCAACCCTTGATGTTGTGTCAATGGACATGCGACAAAGCAACAATGTAATTGGCTTATTGTGTAACACAGTTTTCTTTAGGGCAATACAAAAATCATCTTACAAAGGGACCATTAACTTGTGAAACCGCCTATACAAAGCTGTTTTCAATACTTAATGTTTCTGGGGCACTTAGGTGGCACAGTGGGTAGAGCACTGGGCTTGGAATCAGGAAGACTAATCTTCCTGAGTTCAAATCCAGCCTCAGATACTTTGTAGCTGTGTGACCCCAGACAAGTCATTTAGCCCTGTTTGCCTCAGTTTCCTCATTTGTAAAATGAGTTGGTGAAGGATATGGCAACCCCCTCCAGTATCTTTGCCAAGAAAACCCAAATGGGGTCACAAAAGTTGGACAGGGACTGAAAACAACCAAACAATAACAGCTTCCCTCTGGTCTTCAAGTACCCTGGCCACCCTCTTTTTTTAAATTTTAAACCCTTGACAAACAACTTGTTGGATAGGATTATACCTATAGAACTAGAGACTATTAGAGTGGGGGAGGTCTTGGGGATGATTTTGTTCGAGTCCCTCATTTCATAGATGAGGAAACTGAAACCCTGAGAGTGGAAATAATTTGCCAAAGAACAGAGCTAGTTCATGGCTGAGACCAGAATAGAACCCAACTGCCCATTCCTGGCTCAGGACATCATGCGTCTTCCCTGAGGCTACTTCACCACGTCTTTATCCATTGGTCTTATGATATATAGTGCATATTTTCCCTACCATATGGAAACTTTTATAGTGAAGTTTTGAAGCCTTTGGCTTAGAATTGATCATTTAGGGCATAAACGTGGATTGTGTTACTTAAAGACACAAATTCCTCAAGGAGATTTGTTGCAAGGTTGTATTGTTGCCAGGTTTGCAAATCTAGAACCTGTCTTATCTAAGTTAATTTATATAGTAGAGCCCAACAAGCACATCTCTCTGTATCTTTAAACATGGTACGAAGTCTGTACACTTGTTGGTAGTCTCAGAACCAAAAAGTAAGGAGCTGGTGGCGTATTTTCAAATGTGCTGCAGGAAAGGACTTTGTACCATTTTTAATCCTTCCTTGTGTAGCCTGTGAGGGCATGCACTGTCTCATGACTTTCAGCATTTCAAAGAACTAGGTGACTTAATCCTTGGTCATTTAGCTACTATGTTTTGGAAAAAGAATTTGAATCCAGGTCTCTTGGCTTCAAGTCCATTTCTTCTATTATAATGGCCCAAAGGGGTACCTCAACTATGTTGTGCTTTTTAGGGTGCTTTTTCCCCTCAGGGGAAATGATACAGAAAAACCCCACTTTCCCTTTCTCTTCTGTTTTACTGTCCTTTGACCTATAGAATTTTTTGACTACTGGCTAATAATCCTCAGTATAGAAAATAATAATTCACTTATCCTTGGTACTTAAAGGTTTACAAAGGACTTTCTTCACAGTAGCCCTGAGAGGTAAGTAGTGCAAATGTCATTAACCTCATTTTATGGAGGAATAAAATTGAGTTTCAGAGAAATTAGGTGACTTACCCTTGGTCACATAACTAGTATGTGTTGGAACAAGAATTTGAATTCAGGTCTTTTGGCTCCATGTCCATTTCTTTTATTATAATGGCTCAAAGGCTACTTAAGATATGATATGCTTTCTATATAAATTCTTACCTTCTGCCAATATTTTTTAAACTGGGTATATCTTGCCCAGACTGGGAGTGTAGCTGCAGCTCACGAGTCCAAGCTTACTTCTAATCAGCAATGAAAGTTTGACATGCTCCATTTCCTACTTAAACCTCTTTACCCCTTCTAAGGAAGTTTGGTATTTCCCTGCTCTGGGAGCTTACCACATTTGTGCTGGAGTCAATGCAGGCACCTGATTGATTTCAGTCCTATTGCAGCCTAGAATTCCTGAGTCTGGGAAAACCACCACCCTCAGCCTCTCCAATAGCAGAAGTTACAGGTGTACTTAGGCATACCAAGCAATTGTTTGTTTTTTTTTTGCATGTAGTGCTCTATAAATAGGTTAATTGGTGCCTTTAAAAATGCAACTATCACTGCCTTCTCTTGTCCTGACAATTTGCAATTATGCTTAATTTTGATAAAACAAAATCCAACCACTCAGACATAAGGGCCCATTTTGGTTAAGGCTAAGGCAAGACCAAAAAAAACTCCATGTCTCAGTGGTGGCACAGAGGGCAGCTGAGACTTGTCTGTGATGGTTTGTATGGGGAAGTTAGAAAACAAACTCATTCTTTTGGTGAAGAACTAGGATAAGCTACTGAAACAGGTTCCAGGGCAAGGGGATATTGTTAATGGACACATCTGAAAACCAACAAATGAACTGAAAACAATCTCCTTCAGTTTAGCTTCCGTGATGGCCAACTTCTTTTTGGCAATGATCTTGGTTATGTTTCAGAAGCCATATTCCACGTATGTTCATGCCTTCCTTGAAAAGCTGTCAGTCTTTAAATAATGATATAAATACCCTTAACCATTGCAAGAGGTACTTTCTGGTTTCTTTTAAACCTGGTAGAAATCAAATCTCTGAGATTTGGGGCAGCTAGGTGGTGCAATGAGTAGAGCACAGGCCCTGGAGTCAGGAGGACCTGAGTTCAAATGTGACACACTTACTAGCTGTGTGACTTTGGGCAAGGCCCGTAACCCCAATTGCCCTGCCTCCCCCTCCCCCGCAAAAACGGTCTGAGATTGTATGATAGTCAGTCTGGTGTAGGATAGTATGTTTTACCATAAAACTTCTGACATCTGTGAGTTTCTAGTAACAAACAGTAGGATACAGAGGTCTATCTTCCCCTGATAATCTGTACAGGGGAGTAATCACTAGATTGAAGACAAAGGACCTGCTGCTGTCACTTATGAACTATGTGATCTTGGGTAAGTCATTTACCTTTCTAGGACTATATCCTCCTCTATAAAATGAGTAGACTTTACCAGGTAGACTTTGAGATCACTTCTAGCTCTAAATCTGATATTCAGTTGATAGTTGCTGAGAGTTTTTGATAGGTGGGCTCTTTTCTTTCTACTCTAGTCTAAAATAGTAGCATTGTAGTCTGAACTGTTCATTATGATTGTCTTTTGGTTTGGAAGATATGATTTGTGGGTTTTATTAAACATGTTTATTTATAATTCCACTGATAGGTAATAGATTGAACAGACAACATTGACTAACCCCTACACCCTGGACTTTGACTCCTACATGAGGTTTCTTCACATTAAATTTCATATTTATTTGCTAAAGTGAGTTTATTACTTCTGTCTGCATTTTACCTTACACTATTCCATCAGAGTATGTGTGCACTGGGGGCTACACTCTTAAATTAGAACCTTGTCATTATTTTTCTTTTAAGTGGCACAGATTCAATATCCCACACGTTTCCTGCTTCCTCCACCCCCACCTCATTACCACTTCCTTACTGCTTCACTTTTTAGACAACTTTCCACATTACATCTGCTTATGGGATGTGGGATGGAGGGAAGCTCTTTAGTAAGGGCTCATAGTATGTATTTATTTTTATGTGTCTCTCAACTGTATAAACAATAGTAAGTTTTTAAAAAATAAAGTTTAGATTCTTTCTTTGTGAAAATGTTTCTTGTAGAAAAATAACTTAAATACCCCTACCTTGAATACCAGACAACATCAAGAATTGGTCATCTTTCTTGCCAATGGGCAGACCACTACCTCCCCACTTTCCATTTCTTGCTCAGGAATTGTCAATTAAATCTATATTAGCATTGCTTCTGTGAAGAGTTGGGAAATCTATTGCCTTTGGCTTTGTACCCAGTAGACTGCCTAGGTCAAAGCTCCCTTCTCTGATTACCCCTCCTTTCTTCCTCAAGCCAATACATGTCAGTTCCCAGGTTTTCTATCCCATTCTATCTTTTCATGGAACCATCTGAAATCCATTCTACTGTTAATAAACTCCCTTTCATATTGGATATATGCCTTTCCCCTCAGAATTACTTTGTATATTTTGTGTTTAATTTTCTCCATATATGTTTGATTCCCTTCATTGAACATAAGCTCCTTGATAGCAAGGTCTGTTAAACTTTTGGTTAATGTCTCAGTACCTAACACATAGTGGGGGCTTAATAAATGCCTATTGTATTGAAAAACAGATCCACACCATTCCAAAAGATTCCCTTACTTCCCTTACACTGACCAGCAAGAATTGATTTAACAAAATTATTATTGTTACTTTATCAGTTGATTCTTTAATGAAGTATGGGGTGTGCTTACTTGTGTAACTCTGTAGTTTCTCTACTTGGATTATTCAATGATTTTATAATTTTAAATTTTAACTATTTCACCTGGATACTTTGAAGGATCCATAATTTAATTTGTCATTCTCTCCTATCACTCAATCTGATTCCATTCAAATCAACAAGGCTTAGTCACCTTTCCACATAGAAAACACTAGCAGTACAAACATGAAAAGAAAACATTCATTGTTTTCTTTTTTTGAGATTTTTTATTTTTAGTTTACAACACTCAGTTCAACATAATTTTGAGTTACAGATTTTCTTTCCCCTCTCCACCTCCCTCCCCAAGACGGCATGGTATCCGATATATCTTCTACATATAACTTCTCATTGAACTTATTTACACAATAGTCAAGTTGTAAAGAAGAATTATGACCAATGGAATGAATCATGAGAAAGAAGAAACAAAACCAAAAAAATAAAAAAACAAAAATAAAAGAGAAAAAAAAGGGAAAAGCATCTGCTTTTGAAACTTTGAGTTCCAAATTCTCTCCCCTTTTCCCTTTCCACCCACCCTCCCTAGGAAGGCAAGCAATTCAATATAGATCACACATGTATCAATATGCAAAACACTTCCACAATGCTCATGTTGTGAAAGGCTGACTATATTTCCTTCCATCCTATCCCCTCCCCCTTTATTCGGTTTTCTCCCTTGACCCTATCCCTTTTCAAATGTGTTTGCTTTTGATCACCTCCTCCCCCTAACTGCCCTCCCTTCTATCTCTTTTTTATCCCCTTCCCCTTACTTTCCTGTGGAGTAAGATATCCAATTGAGTGTGTATATTGTTTCTCCTTAAGGTGAATCTGATGAGAGTAAGATTTGCTCATTCCCCCTCACCTGCCTCCTCTTCCCTTCCATCAGAACTGCTTTTTCTTGCCCCTTTTATGTGATATAATTTACCCCATTCTATCTCTCCCTTTCTCTCTCTCTCAATGTATTCCTGTCTCACCCCTTAAATTTATTTCATTTTTTTAGATATCAACCCTTCACATTCAACTCATCTACTCCTCTAATACTGAGAAAGGCCTCCTGAATTACACATATCATTTTTCCACGTAGGAATATAAACATAACAGTTCAACTTTAGTAAGTCCCATAAGAATTCTCTTTCTGGTTCACCTTTTCATGCTTCTCTTGATTCTTATATTTGAAAGTGAAATTTTCTATTCATCTCTGGTCTTTCCATTGAGAAAGCTTGAAAGTCCTCTATTTTATTGAAAATCCATATTTTGCCTTGGAGCATGATGCTCAGTTTTGCTGGGTAGGTAATTCTTGGTTTTAATCCTAGCTCCTTTGACCTCCAGAATATCCTATTCCAAGCCCTTCAGTCCCTTAATGTAGAAGCTGCTAGATCTTGTGTTATTCTGATTGTGTTTCCACAATATTCAAGTTATTTCTTTCTGGCTGCTTGTAGTATTTTCTCCTTGATCTGGGAACTCTGAAATTTGGCGACAATATTCCTAGGAGTTTTCTGTTTGGGGATCTTTTTCAAGAGGTGATTAGTAGATTCTTTCAATTTTTATTTTACCCTAGAATATCAGAGCTCTAGAATATCAGGGCAATTTTCCTTGATAATTTCTTGAAAGATGATGTCTAGGCTCTTTTTTTGATCATGGCTTTCAGATAGTCCAATAAATTTTGTATTATCTCGCCTGGATTTATTCTCCAGGTCAGTGGTTTTTCCAATGAGATATTTCACATTGTCTTCCATTTTTTTCATTCCTTTGGTTCTGTTTTATAATATCTTGATTTCTCATCAAGTCACTAGCTTCCACTTGCTCCAATCTAATTTTTAAGGTGGTATTTTCTTCAGTGGTC
>CM053622.1:275964735-275984627 GCA_028646595.1 Phalanger gymnotis | reverse complement strand
AAAAAAATAGTTTGGAGCCAGATTGTGAAGGCTTTTAAAGTTAAATAGAGCTTATATTTTATCCTAGAAGCCATAAAGGGCTTTTAAAGTATATTGAGCAGGAGAGTAACATAGTGAGGCATGCCTTAAAAATATCTATTTGGTAGCTGTATGGAGGACAGATTAGATAGGAGAGAGGCTTGAACCGATTAGATGATTGTATTAGACTTGGTAAGAAGGTATGAGCACCTGACCATGGTGGGTGGTCGTAGTAGGACAAAAGTGAGAGATTTTTGTAGAGATAGAATCAATAAGATGCAGCAACTTATTGGGTAAAGAGTGTGAAGTAGAATGAAGGGTTGAGAGTGATTTCTAAGTTTCGAACCTAGTGACTGGAAAGGTGATTTTTACCTTTGAGAGAAATAAGACAGCAATAAAGGTAGGTTTCAATGTTGAAATTATTGTATGCCTTATAGTGAGAGGGAGAGAAAGTAAATGCTTCCTAATCAAAAAAATAAAGGAAATAAAATATGCAAAGGACAGTAGTGGATTAATATATACTCATTTTCTATTCTGTCATATCTGTGGAAGTGCTATTTTTTTCCCTTTTCATGTTTGTTAAGTGCAGAATTTTTTTTTAAAAGAGTGTTTCAGGGGGGAAGATAATGATTTTCTGTTTGTGATATGCAGATGGAAATGTTCCTCATTAGGTCATGTGGGGCCAGAGCTCAGGAGAAAGATTAAGACTGAATTTGAAGATATGAGTCATCAGCAAAACGACAATTAAACACACAAAAGCCGATGAAATCACTAAGGGAGAGTGTAGTATGATAATAAAAGAAAATCTAGTCTAGATCTCTGGTTTACACCCATACTAGGTGCCAGAATGAGCATGATCAGCCGAGAAAGGTCTAGGAAAGGAGCCTATGGATAATAGGAAATAGATTAGTCCTCGAGGCCACATGTGGCCCTCTAGGTCCTCAAGTGTGGCCCTCTGATTGAATCTAGACTTGACAGAGCAAATCCCCTTAGTAAAAGGATTTATTCTGTAAAACTTGGACTCAGTCAAAAAGCTGTACCCAAGGACCTAGAGGTTCCCCACCGCTAGATTAGACAAAAGGAGAAGGCTTAAAAGGAAGGACTTGCTTCCAAGGGAGATCAAGGATTGGTCTCAATTTTCTGGGTAAAGAGGCTAGATCCTCTACTGTGGGGGAGGGGGGAGGCGAAGGAAAAGGTCTACAAGGTTTGAGGAGAAGAGAAAATGTTTGTATATGGGTGTGGTACTGTGGTGTGCAGTGTTGTTTTGCCCTTGTAGGTTATATGTGTCTACATGGGTCTGTCTAAATGTGGCTTGCAGGGAAGGAAGAATAAATATCTCTAGAGTCTCCTTCTTCCTGCCCCCTCCTCCAAGGAAGACATTAATTTCTGCCAGGAAGGAAAGCAGGGGTTTGGGACCAGAGACTGGCCACTCTACTTTCCTCAGAAAGAAGGAGTATTGGTCTAGAATTGTATCTATCTACTCCCTTAAGTGTTGTTAGTCTAGAGAAAATGATTTTTTACTTCAAGCTGAACTCCTGATCTCTAACCCTTAATGGGGAAGGAGTGCCTTAAGTTATATAAGGCTTGACTTCCTTCCCACCAAATGCCAGTTCTACAATGAACACGTAGTAAATAGTGAATAAACTCATTTATCCAAGTTGATGGCAAAACAGACATCATAAAAAGTATACATAGGAGAATATATACCAGTCAATACACAAAGTAAATGAGCTCTCCCTTTGGGAGTGAGGTAATGGCTCAAACAAGAGAAATTCCCAGATCTCCCCTAAAGGGAAATTTCCCAGAGTCTCTAGAATTGCTTTCTAAGAATAGGGACATGATCCAAGTGACAACTTCGCTACATGTTGGCTTCTTCCCAGCGTCTTTCTTTTAGAGGAATAGGTTTCTATTAGAGAAGGACTCTGGGAAGTAGTGAGAGAAGAAAGGAGTGCCGCAAATAGAACCCTGGCGTATACCTATGCTAAGGGCTAGGACATATGTGATCATTCGGCAAAGGAGACCAGGAAATATTAGTCAGACAGGAGGAGAAAATAATGTCAAGAAAACCAGAAAGGAGAGAGTATCTTTTTCCTACTCTTTACTCTTTTCTTCTCTCACTACTCACTGTTTCTCTTTTTCTTTCCAGAAACTTTTAGGGACCTGAAGAGAATCTAGAAGCAAGCTTCTTCTTTCTTGAAGCTGGACTCCAGAAAACTAGAATCTCTCTTCTCTTAAGTTCTCACCAGCTTTACTCCCAAGCAGACATGGAACAATGAGTATTCAATCTCTATCAATGAGGAGAGTCTTGTGCAAAGGGCTCTTTTAGCCAAGGGATATGTCTAGAATAGTCACCAGGGCAAGTGTGATGGTCAACCAGGGAAGAGTAAAATAAAGAACGGAGGAAAATAAAGTCAGAGTTCGAGTGATGCCCTGTTAAAGGTAGAGAACTATGGGAGTGATTGGAGAGGAAGTGAGGATAAATAACATATTTAAGGAGGATGAAAAACAGGAGAGATGGACAGATAGGAAGTTATGACTAGATAGAGAAATCAAAGTCTTTCATGTGAGATGAAGAACCCTTTGGGTCATGGCAAGATAGAGGGTATAGTTATTCCTGTGCATGGCTGAATTGGAGTGAAAGTGAAGGGCATAGGAGTTAAGGTTGATGAACTGAAAAGTCAGTTGTTTGAACAGATATCAGTATTTATGCTGAAGTCCTCCATATTTGCTGGCAGAATTTGGGGTAGAGAGGAAAACTTTCAGTTAGGTGATGAACTCCTTGAGAAAGTAAAGAGAATGACCAAGGGGCTGGTAGATAACTACAAAGAGTTTCTGAATGGATGGAGTGAACTTCAAAGGAGAAGCTGCAGAGTTAAGGCTGCAGAGAGAGGATTAATAAGTGGCCATAAAGAGCAAGGAGGACACTGTTTACTTCTTCTGGCCCAATTTCTTTTGGGGGGAGTGGGGGTTAGTGGTTAGCAAAGAAGGAGTATCTGACACTGGAGAAGGTGACCAAGGATACAGTCTTGACTGATAGGAGCTAGCTTTCTGTGCCTGAGAGAAGACAAAAGGAGTCTGAGAGGAAGAAGTCAAATATGAAAGGCAATTTGTTAACAATGAAATGGGCTGCCAGAGGGCACAACAGAATGAGAAAGTGCAGCAAAAGAGGGATGTCTCTATATGGATTTAGATGGTACTTGGAAAATGAATGCGATAAGGCTGATACAAGATCCAGCGGGGATCCAAATGATTTTATCGGAATGTGGATATAAATAAGGGTTTCTGGGTTTACGTTGGTAGATTTAGGGGGTCAATAACTTCAGATGAGGAAAAAAAACCATAGCCTCTCTAGGCTCTACCTGAAATTTAGCCTTTCCTTCAATTATGAATGTAGGCAATGAAACATTATTCTGAAAAGGGGTCCATAGGCATCACCAGACTGCCAAAGAGGTAAATGACAAAACAAAGAAGCAAACAAACAAATCAAGAAACAAAACAACACCCCTGATCCAGTTTATCTTTCTTGTTTATTGACATTACATCTGTACCGGGAAAATAGACACCCAAATTGGATAGTTCTAGGCAGAACTCCCATGCCTCCTTCAAACTTTGTTTTTCATTTTGTTTTGTTTTACTTTTCCATTATCTATAGATCAGTTTGCCTGGATTAACTGGATAATACCCTTAACACTATTTTACTGTGGTTGCAAAGTTAGCCTAAATGTGACATTAGGTACACGAACTGGATCTGTGACTTGACTGACATAAGGAATGCCTAGATGAAGAAATTCTCTCTATCACTGCAGGTTGGCACCTTGTTTTAAGTCAGAGTCTTAAGATAATTGCTTAGATCACTGACAGATTAAGTGATTCCCCAGGATCACAAAACCAGTCTATGACAAGAGCAGGATTTGAATGCAGGTTTTCCTTACTCCAAGGCCATACTACATTATACAGTACACCACACTACCTCTCCAAATGTAAATTAATGAAACCTTAAAAATAAAATTTTACTTCAGAGGCTCAGTTGTATATTCAATGATGCTTTAAATTTTGCTGAACATGAAGATGTTCTGTTTAAAGTATTTTTAAAACATCCCACAAATAAAGAGAAAAAGGAAAAAGTAAAGTTTCTTAATTTTTATTTTCTCTTCCGTGATGAAGGGCTAAGAATAAAATTAAAATTGTTGGATGAATAAGAGAGCAATGACTTCCCTATTTTGTTAACTGGTAAGTGAATCCAGATGTTTACAGTACTCATACAGTAACCTTGCAGAGTCCAAGGCCCACAAGGAAATCTCACCCCACACAGAGGAAGCAGTCTAGGAGGCTAATGCTCCTGCTGTGAAAGACCAGGGCACACATTCAACTTGTGGTGGTAAAATCTCAGGGTTTGGAATTTTATGTGTGGAAAGGAAAATTTTTATACCAGTTCTTTTCATGTTAAAACCAAAAAAGAGTGTTTGCTTTTAAGCCACTTGCAACCCTTTTCTTGGAAAGTAACCCTTAATGTTTCATTTCAAAATATTACTGGAAAATGAAAAAGCAAACTTTATGACAATGGGACTCATTCTTTTCCCTTGGGTAGTGACCTGGAGAAACAGTGGTCCTTAGGTTGTGCGAAGGCCTGAAAATGAGCCTGGTGCTTCCTAACTTCATGTCCTTTCCTCTCCAGAAGAATGCTACCAAATGCAGGGTGGAGTAGAATACACTTTGGAGACTGTCTGCAGGATTCCTTAGGGTGCTAGAGAGATCAGTGTCCATCATCAGTTCAGCAGGCCTATCCTTTCTTCCACTGCAGAATGAAAAAAACAAACAAACAACACTTTCCTGACATGCTAAGTAGACTAACCATTACTCTTAGATGAAAACTGTTAGTAACAGATTAGGATGAAGTTTTCCAGTTGCTGAGGCACTCACACACGCAGGAAAAGGTGTGTGGGGGTAGTGGTACAATTTCATCCAGCACTGGTATTGGGGCGAGTTTCTTATTCATTCACATTTTTTAGGGGGGAGGGGATAAGACCTGTTATTTCATAGGTGTAGGAGCTCCCCGGGTGGGGGGCAACACTCTCCATTAAGAAATTTAACTTTACTCTTTTCCTTTTTTTCTTGTTGAATATTTTTAAAATGCTTTAAACAGACTATCTTTCATGTTCAGCAAAATTTTTCTGTAATTATGGGCGTAGTGTCTGTGGGCACTTCAGAAATTTGCTCATGGTCATACAATCAATATGCATTGAAGGGCAGAACTTGAATCCAGGTCTTCTCGACTCTAGGACCACCATAATACAACACTTCATTTCTATGCATTAAATAGCCAGAGGAATGATGGCTATTCTACAAAGAACCAAGGGCAAAAGGGGAAAATAGATTAAATTGGACCAGAAGAAACTAAGTGGTACAGTGGGTTTTTATCCATTTGACTTGGAGTTAGGAATACCTGAATTTGAATCCTCCCACATACAGTCACTAGCTGTGTGACTCTGCTCAAGTCCCTAACCTCTCTGGGCCACAATTTCCTCATCTGTAAAATGAAGGAGTTAAACCTGATGGTCTCTAGGTTTTAAACCTATTATCCTATATTTATGTTAAGCTTCAAAGTATATGAAGCATCACTGCTAAAAGTACAAATGTGGAGGGATTTCTGGGAATGGTCCCCAAACCTAACTATCTTTTGAGTAATTTCTCAGAGGAAGAGATGCCTAAGTTGAAGGAAAAGGCATTATAGGGGGAGAATGGTAATGACATATGGGGCCTTTTGCCTTTCAAAATGATCCAACATGGCTATAAACAAGTGTTCATTGGAATCAGACAAATGGATTAATGACCTCAGTTAGTATCCAAAGATGCCATCTGCCAGAGTTAGCCATGATGGCTCCTTCAGAAGAGAGATTAATTGAATAGGTTTCTGACTATCTAAGGAAAATGCAACTCTGGTCCAGGCTACTTATTTATTTATTTTCCCAGTTGGTGGACTTCTTTTGATAAGGCTATCAAGCCAAGCCATTTGCTATAAGCATTCAGTGATGTATTCCTCTCTCCCCATGAAAGAAAGAGAAAGAACAAAAGAAAAAAACAAAGAAAAAAGAAAGCAAAGAAGGAAAGAAAGAACATGAGAGAAAGAATAAAAGCAAAAGACCGAAAGATCAAGTAGAAGGATTTAAAAAAAAAAGTTACAGTCTTCAGGTCATCTTATGAATCTTCAATTCAGTTACTTGTTTTTTGACTGCCTCTACCCTAGATGAGCCAGGTCTTCACAAGTTCTACCACAGGAAAAATTAAGTAAACATTACCAACTGTGGCTTGTAATTACTTGTCACCCTTCTTTCCTACTAGACATACTTTTCATCCTTTAAAAAAAATCTGCTGTATTTAATGCCTTGAATCACCCTACCAATGGGAATATTGTTTGCGTCAGTGCCACTGAGTAAGTGTCTCCAACCTACCATGTCTGGAAAAAGCCTTAGACATTCAACTCTTCATCAGTCACAAGCATGGGAAAATACTACTCGTCTATCCTGTTTATATCATGACTGTGCTATACAATTGTCCATGGCCTTAAGAGAAAAAAGAAAAAAAGTCACAGAGGCTGCCTTTGCCTTGGCTGTTTGATCCAAATTTAACTGTTAATCTCTACACATAATTCAAAAAGCAATGAAATTTATTTTAGATGACTTTTTAAGTTAAAAACAGAGTTTCTGCGTGTTAAAGCATGAAGTGAAATGTTACTGAGAAGAACATGAATAAATCAAAGGGATATCATTAGTTACTTAGTGGAATCAATGGTTCAAGTAGCATTAATTATTAATCAATAAACTTTGATTAAGCATCTGCTATGTACCAGGCAATGTGCTAAGCACTGAGGGTGTAAAGAGAAGCAAAAGACAGTCCCTGCCCTCAAGGAGCTTAAATAACAGGAGAGACAATGTGCAAACAATATATACAAGCAAATATATACAAAGCAAACTGTATACAGGATACATAAGAAATAGTTAAGAGAGGGATGGCACTAGAATTAAGAAGGAATGGAGAAAGCTTCCTTTATAAGGTGAGATTTTAGATGGGGCTTTATGGAAGCCAGGGAGATCAGTAGTTGGAGCAGATGAGAGAGAGAGTTCCAGGCATGGGGCAACCAGAGAAAATGCCTGGGCCTGAGAGATGGAATGTCTTATTTGTGGAATAGCCAGGAAGTTAGTGTTACTGGATAAGAGTATATTTTGGGGAATAATGTACAAGAGAACTGAAAAGATAGGAAAGGCTTGGGTTATGAAGGGCTTTGAATAACAAATAGAGCATTTGTATTTGATCCTGGAGGCAATAGGGAGTCGCTGAAATTTATTGAGTAGGTGGGTGACATGGTTGGACCTGCACTTTAGAACATTGCTATGGTGGCTTATTGGAGGACATATTGGAGTGAAGAGAAACTTGATATAGGCAGACCCACCAGCAAGCCATTGTAGTAGTCTAGGCATGAGATAATGAGGGCCTGCTCCAGAGTGGTGGTAGTGTCACAACAGAGAAGGTGAAGTATTTGAGAGATATTGTGAAGGTGTAATCAATGAACCTTGGCAACAGATTGGATATGGGGTGGGGGGTGGGGTTTGAGAGATAGTGAAGAGTTGAGGATGACTTCTAGGTTGTGAGCTTGAAGGACAGAGAGAATTGTGTTTCCCTCTATAGTAAAGGGAAATTAAAGAGGGGATAGAGTTAGGGGAGAAAGATAATGACAATTTTGTAAACATTGAGTTTAAGATGTCTACTAGTCATCCAGTTCAAGACGTTTGAAAAGCAGTTGGAGATGTGACCTGGGAAATCAGCAGAGAGTTTTGATCAGAATAGGTACATTTGAGAATCATCAGCATAGACATGAGCTGGATGAAATCTCCAAGTGAAGTAGTATAGACAGAGAAGAGAAGAGGGCCCAAGACTGAACTCTGAGGACATGTAAGATTAGAGAACATCCTCTGGAAGAAGATCTAGCCAAGGAGACAAAGAAGTGGTCAGTTAGGAAGCAGGAGATTCAGGAGAGAACGCTGTCCCAAAAACCTAGGGAGAAGAGAGTATCAAGAATAAGACAGTAATTCACATTGTTAAAGGTTACTGAGAAGTCAAGGAGAATGAGGATTGGGAGAAAACCATTGCATTTGGCAACTAAGAAATCATTAGTAATTTTGGAGAGAGCAATTTTGGTGGAATTATAAGGTCTGAAGTCAGATTCTAAGTGTTTAAGAAGAGAATGAGAGGAGAGAAAGTGGAGGCAGCCTTCTTGAGGAACTTACCTAGAAAGGGCAGAAGAAATATGAGAAGATGGCTAATGGGGTTGGAAGGATCAAGTGAGGGCTTTTTTAAGGGAGCCTTGGACATGTTTGTAGGCAGTAAGGAATGAGCCAGTAGGAAGGAAGAGGTTGAAAACAAGTGAAAGAATAGGGATGACAGAGGGGGAAATATGTTGAAGGAGATGGGATAGAATGAGATCACATGAACAAGTTAGCCTGGTGAAGGTTAGTGTTGCTAAGGAGTACGGCTACTTCATCCTGTTAGAGGTAGAGGAGGAAAAGGTGATAGAAGGCATCTGTGTGATAGATGAGGAAGAGGGAAGAAGATGGAGTTAACAGCAAATGGCCTCATTTTTTTCTATAAAATATGAGGAAAGATTCTCAGCTGAGAGAATTAGGGAAAGGCAAGCCATGAGAGGTTTGAGGAAGGATGAAATGATTTAGAAGAGCCACTGTGGAGAGTGGGATAGTGAGCTGATAAGGGAGGTAGGGTAGCATAGTCTAGCAGGAGTAAGGGCCCAGCTGAGCATGAATAACACAAATAGTGGACCTAATCAGAATGGTTTGTGATTTTCTCCATCTTCATTCCACAGTATACATGTAGAAGTGAAGGCAATGAATAGTGAGAGTGATCCAAAGTTGAGGCATGGCTAGCCATAATTGATGGTATAACAAGAAGGTTAGGGATTCAAGTAGATGGAAGGAATGGGAGATAAATACAGTTAAGATGAAGAAAATTTGTTGCATATAGAACAGGCATTCCAGAGGGCACAGTAGAAGGGCTGAATGGAGTTAGGTTGAAGCTTTGGGGTGGGAGCATTGAGGGGGATGGAAATTAGGACTCAGGTGTTGGGGAATGGGGCTTGGGTGATAATATACAGGAGTTAAGAGTCAGTGGGATGTGAAGGGAATGATCAGGTGTGAGAACGTTCATTATTTAGTAGAAAGTGCAACTCCTTTACCCAACAGAGGTTGGAGATTGAGCTGGAGGCAACTATGATATGAGGCACAAAGTCAGGTGGTCACATGAGAGGCCTCATCCCTTCAAAGGCTAGAGATTAGGCTGGAAACAGGTGCAGCTGGAGATGGAAATTGAACCTGCACAACAGGAGAAAGAAGTTCTATAACCTACCAACTTTTCCTTTTTCTTCAAAATATGGGCACAGCAAGAGATGGAAGGCTTGAAGTCAACGGGAAGGTTGCTCATCTTTGCACTAGAAGTTCTTCACATTCCAGGTGGGACATCAAGTTGGAAGCAGGAAGTGGAAATTGCCTTGTGCTGGCACAAATGGAAGTGGTTGCTCTGGGGAAGATGGAAGACACTTGATCTGGTGCCTTGCAGCCTTCCTTCAGGAGATGTGTTGAGTCCAGCAGGAGATGCAAGGCATAAAGCACTAACTTGTCTGAGGTCTTCCCACCTAGGGAGGCTGTCTATGAGGAGGCAACAGGAAGTGACAGACTCCAAGGAGCAGGGAAGCCCTTTGGGGCAGGTGGAAGCAATGCTTACTGTGTACAGCTCTGGGGCCAAGAGTCACAAAATAATGTATAAGGAATAAAACTATCTCTTCTTTGCCGTATCATTATGTATAACTCAGCTGTTACTAGCTATAAAGTTCCGTTCTGTTCATGATACTTTGAAGATTCCCAAGCTCTTTATATTTTTTTATCTTATTTGACCTTCACAACAACCCTATAAAAGTAGGTAATACAAACATTGTTATCCTCATTTTGTAGCAGAGAGTTAGCATGGTGTAGTGGACAGAGAAGGGGCCTTGAAGTCAGGAAGAACTGTGTTCAAGGTCCACCTCTGACACATATTAGTTATGTGTGACCCTAGGCATGTCACTTAACCTTTTGGTGCCCTGGGTAACTATAAAAACAAAATGTTACAGAATAGGTACTGACCTGTGGGCTAAGCAGGTAGGCACTCTACCAATGAAATTGAAGGTCCCATGCCATTTCCATTTACAACTGGAGAAATTGAGATTCAGAAAGGTTAAATTATCTTCATTTCTTTGACCATAGGTGTCCCTGAGGATTCTGTCCTGGGCTCTCTTCTCTTTTCTCTCTTTGTGACTTCACTTGGTGATTTCATCATTGCTCATGTTTTAATTACCATATCCATGATGATGAGGCTAAAATCTACCTTTCCTGCCCTCAGTCTCTGCCAATCTCCAATATCACATATCCAGCTGCCTTTCAGATATTAGAACTAGGTGTCTGATAGACATCTTCAATTCAGCATGTTCAAAAGTGAACTGAAGAATTATCTTCCCCCTAAACCATGCCCTTCCTCCTAATTTCCCTATTCCTATCAAGGGTAACATCGTCCTCCCAGTTACTCAGGGTTACAACTTAGGTATCATCCTCAACTCCTCACTATCTCTAACCCCCAAGACACCAATCCAATTTATAACCAAGGCTGTTGATTTCACCTTTGCAACATCCCTCAAATAAGCTGCCTTCTGTCATCTGACACTGCCATCACTCAAGTGCAGGCCTTCATCACCTCATGCCTGGACTATCTTCAATGCTAAGTATAATGCATGGCTTAATAAATACAGAGACTGACAATGAATTTCTGAAGGTCTTTGGCAGGACTAGAGGTTAGCCCTTTGACTAAAGCTTACTTCAAATACTGTTCCTTTCAGAGCTAGACCAAGGATAAGAGTGTTCCATGGCACCAGCTGAAACCTACCCAGTTGAAAAGTGAGAAGAGGACTCAGCCAGGTGATTCTCATTCAGGGAAGATAGAGAAGAATCAGATGGGTTGAGATAAATGCTGGAGTCTATTATTAATGATATAGGTACTGAGCTAAAGGGTTGAAGGCAGAAGGTGAACAGGGTTGAGATTGAAAGCAGGGTATTGATACTAAGATAAAAAACACTGAATGGAGTAAAAGAAGAGAAGTCATCCAGGATGCATGGTTCAAATGTAGGTAAAGAATGAGATTCCAAATTCCACAATGAATTTCCCTAACTTATGGCACTCAGCTTCCTTCGGGCATGTGAGTATGTTTATAACCAGCTGAATGAAGCTATCCTACCTTCCATTTTCTTTTAAATCAGCAGCTCCTACCACAACTGTTCATGTTATTCTCCATGAAAAGAGCTATCTCTAAGTGACAGTGGACAGTTTCTGTCATTTAATGTTTGGCTCAGTGCAGAGACTAAAGTACTCTTTCCCTACACACAACACAATTCTAAACTGGAATACAAATGACAACAGAGAGGCACTGTATCTTTGTGATAAATGACATAGAATGACATACACAGCTGCCTGAAAACATATAATGAAGCATCTAGCTTACCCAAGATAACAGGAAAACCATAAGACAATCTTAAACAATGGAGAGAAGAAGTGAGGAGTCACTTAAAATCTGTACCTAGGAGATTGTCTTCTAAAATACTTGCTTTTCCTCAGTTGTGTTTTTTATAAAGTTTACACTTAGCTTTTCCAAAGAGGCAGCAGTAATGACTCATGTAGATCATGTGATCTCTGGGTAACTGTTTTTCCAAGTGTCTACAGATATCATAGCTCAAAGGGACTAAATTAAAATGCACAGGGAAAGTCATATTGTTGGTCTTCATAACTATTTAATTCCATTTCAGGATTATGGGATTTTGGGGATCTAACTGTAGGGTTCATTGAAAGCGTGCAAATCAAGGGTGAAATATTTACTCGCACAAAAAAGATGCAAAATGGGTATGCTCTCCACTTCATTGCCTTCCCAGGTCCTTGGTTTGACCTGATTCAAGCCTTATTCTCTCCACATTCTCTTTCTTGATAATATCATCCTCTCCCATGGACTCAAAATTAGTTCTCTGCAATTGACTCTCAGATCAATGTATCAGCCCTAATCACTGAATCCCAGTCCTGTACTATCCACTAACATGGAAGACTTGAAGAACCTAAGCAAGTCTAAAAAATCTGATCCATGTTGGTGATATTTATCCTAGTTTAAAATATACACTTTCTCTTTCAACATTTTTTTTCATATTAAGGTAAGAGAAATAATGAAAGGAACAAATTATACCATAAAAATGCATATTCCAGCAGCTATTTAGATGCCCAAATGAATGTGTCTTGAAGTGAATAGTAAAAATAGAAAGAAGAGAAGCATAACATGTCCCCCCTCCCCAAGCCTCCAAACCAGGCTCTCGAATATTTCATGGTAGCTGTGTTTGACAATGAGTATGCCTCACATTATGGGATTTACAGAACTTCAAACAATATGATTCAAATGTTCCATGAAGATCCAACTCAGAATGAACTAGAAAGCTAGCTAGATTCCAGATTCTCTTCTCTTGTATATCTTCTCCCTCCACGCTCCTCACCTAATGAAATATCAGTCTTCCCTTCTTGGATTTAGCTGATGGTCTCTCAGGAAATAAGGAAGGAAACAAGAATTTATTAAGCACTTACTATGTGCCAAATGCTATGATAAGTGCTTTATAAATATTTTCTCATTTGCTCGTCATAGTAACTCTGGGAGGTAGGTGTTGTTATTATCTCCATTTTGCAGTAGAAGAAAATGAGGCAGATAGAGGTTGAGTGACTCACCCAGGGTCACGAAGCTAGTAACTGTCTGGGGACAGATTTCTATCCACTGTCTTGCTACCAGATCACTGATTGGTTGCCTCTTACCTTCCAATAGATGAGGGCAAACTGTTAATATATTGGCTTATGGAGCCATTCTGGGGTTGGGCAAGGGATCTCAAGCACATTTCCTTTCCCTTCCAGTTGCTATTATGGTTGGTACACAAGTAGCTCCTAGTTGATCAACAGAGAAGACGATATATCATCTAAGTCATCAGAAACAAAACAGTTCTGATGAAAGATTAAAGATATGCCCCAGATGTACAGCAAACTGATAACAGTTTAGGGTAGTCAAGAGTTGACTAACTAGTTTGCTGGTAGAGGTATCTTATTTACACTAAAAATGTGATTGTCATGTGCATAACAAGTCAAGAATTCAAGGTGTGTCCAGACATTTTTGTTGCTTGAGTAATCAACTTCTGAATGATATTAAAATATTATCCTCAATTTTCTTTTCAGAAATGTTGAGTTAAAGGTGCTGAAGGGAAGCAACAATGACCAAAACACTTCAAACTCACCAGACCTGGACATTCCATATGCTTCCAACTCACCAAGGCCAAGAGAGAATTCAAGACAATGTTTAAATATGTGTAAAAGTTGATTACTCAAATAATGAAATGTCTAGACATACCTTGAATTCTTGACTTTGATATGTATACAACAGTCATGTATTTAGTATAAAAAAACACATCTATCAGTAAAATGGCTGACCAACTCTTGTCTACTCTAATCTTTTATCACTTTGCTGCATGTCTGGGACTTATCTTTAATATTTGACCAGCATGGATTTGTTTCTGACATCTTTGATGATATTCTTTTCTGTTGTTGCCCAACTAGGCGATGACTTGTGCACCAACTATAACAGTATATGGAAAGGAAGAGAAAGGGAGGGTGCCTGAGGTCCCCTTTCCCAAATATAGATAGCATCTAGAAAAGCGTCACAAGGCAACACATCAACCACTTTCCCTCATCTAGGGGAAGGAAAAAAACAACCAGCTAGTGTTCTGAGAGAACATCAGTTGAATCCAAGAAGGGAATATTCGAAACATGGAGTGAGGAGCAGGAAGGGAGGAAATGAGCAAGAGTAGAAGTGGGAGGGACTCAAGCTAGCTTTCCAGCTTGTTGTGAGTTGGATCTTCACAAAGTATCTTGACAATTTTGTTTGAAGTTATGTAAATTTCCAGAATGTGAGGCATACTCAGAGTCAGATGCAACTACCATCCAAAGTCTGCTACTCTGCTTTTTTATAGATAATTGATAGGTAACCATAACTGTATTGGTTATGTTCTTCTAGCAGGAAGGCATGGTATTAGCTTCTCAAAACATATTTGTGGTCAATAGCATGGGAGTGAACTAAAATGAAATCAGGCTGTTCTCACTAATCACTTCAGGGTGCATTTGGATGCCTAAATAGCTGCTGGAATATGCAATTTGTATTATATGCTTTTTTCTTTTCATTACTTCTCTTGCCATATTTTGTTTTGCATTAATATGAAAAAAGCTGAAAATGAAAAGGTATATTTAAAACTAGGTTAAATATCACCAATATGAATCAGATTCCTTTAGACATGCTTAGCTTCTTGAAAAAAAATCTGCCTGGCAAGGATGACAAAAATGAGAATAGTCAATACTGTAGGGTTTGTGGGAAGATAGGTACACTAGTACATTGTTGGTGGAGCTGTGTTGGAAATCAATTTGGAAGTATATAAATAAAGTGGCCAAAATTGCCATATCCTTCAATTCAGGGATTCCACTGTTATTAAGCTTATACACTAAAGAAGTCTTTGATAAGAAATTATCCATATACACCAAAATATTTAGCAGCACCTTTTGTGATAACAAAGAATTGAAAACAAATTGGTAGATGGTGGATCCCCATATGTTGTGGAATGGCTAAACACATTATTGTACATAAAAGTAACAGAATATTACTATGCCGTAGAGAATGACAAATGTAATAAATACAGAGAAGCCTGGAAGTATCTATATGAATTCCTAGGAAGTGAAGTAAGCAAAGCCTGGATAACAGTATACACAATGACTACAACAATGTAAATAGAAAGATTGACCATAAAAAATCAAAAGTAAGTGATGCAAAATTTCAAAGAACAAGTATGTCTACAAAAAAGAGATTTTAAAATATAGCCCCATCTATACCCCCTCTGCATCCTACCAAGAGTGTGATATATTGCACATATTTTTGGACTTTTTGTTGTGTTGATCAGTTATTCTGGCTTTTCCTTCTTTTATTTTATTTTTGTCTTTAAAATATTATTTGTGCTATAGGATGGAGGGATACTGGAGGAAAATTTGGTAATGTAAAAAAATCAATAAAAATTTATTTAGAAAAAACAAAAAAAGTCTGTCTTCATTTACTGCTCCCCTGTATTGAAAAAAACAGAAAGGTCAGGCTCAGAAATATACCCTCCTTTTGTTCTCTTATTTCCCCCTCCTGCCATGCATTATCTCATTAATAGCCCAACTCAGAAGTTATTGAGGGGAAAGATTAAAAGTGCAAGCCCAGGGTTCCCAGGAGACAAAGATCTCTTAGCTTCCAAGACTTTGTGGTTACCAAATCACTTCACTTCCTAATCTTTTTCTTTCTTTTTACTCTTGTTTTTTGGATCTTTGTAATAGAGCACACATCTTTTCTATGTCTGGCAGAGTAGCTGAAAAGTGCATTTCATGGCTTAGAGTCCTTCTTGCACTGTGTGCATAGGCAAAATAACTTTAACATTTTTAGCACACCAAGTCATTGGGAGACTTTAAAAAATAGTAAACACAGAATCAATGAGCTTGAAAAGTACATGACATTGGAGAGTTGTGTGTTAAAATGACTATCCAGTTTATATATTTGCATTATTTCAATCTCAGTCTAATGAAAACACATTTTAGCAAATTTTGAAGAATAATTTGACCTTCCATCTGAGCTATATTTAATTTCTTATCTAAATGGCAGGTTTGGGGAATGGAAAATAGCTTTCGTAGACTTGCTAAAGAGAAGACTACTTGGAAAACTGAATTAATTAGGTAGAATTTAAGTGTTTCTGGGGTTGGTCTCCTTTAGAAAGACAGTGGATACAATTTCCAGGGATAGATATTTCGGGGTGAAAATGCTGCCCTTTACTTGTTCGAGTACATTATTATGCTCTTACCAGATGAATGGGTAAGCATGATCAGCTTGGAATCATAGGTGAGAAAGGATTTCCATACTTAACAGGTCTGTACCTCTATCTACGGGCTAGATTTTACAAGGGAGGATTAATTCCATAACATTCCTTAGGAACCTGTTCTTATGTATAATACAAAGAAATTAAAAACTCATTTGATTACGATGTAAGCTTATTTCCTTTTATGTACTAAGGGAGATAACTAGTTGATCACCAACTTAGGTTTTCTGGAATCAGAAGACTGTTGTTCAAGTAATTGGTCCAGCCTTTTTTGACTTTGTGTTTTTGGGGAAGTCATTTAAACTATCTAGGCCTTTCTTCATCTACACGATGATTGGGTGGGACTAAATGACCTCAAAGATCTCTTCTGCTTCTAAATCTATTATGCCATATGTCTGATAAAAATGGGACTATGTTCCCCCTCTTCAGGTTAACTAATGAATTCCCAATTTCAAAACATATTTATTTTTTGTGGTTCCATGATGATTATCAAATAATATGTATTTTCACTAGTTAAGTATTCCTTGTACAAATGCAGATTTCAACCCCTCTGTGCTGAGACCAAAATCACTGTAAGGCGATTTTCCTATTGGTGATGAACCTAGCTGAACTTGGCTAGACCTTGTAAGACAGATGCCCAGTGTATCAACAGTCCCATTCTCAAAGCCTTTCTTGTTTGTAGAACCTGTTAGAGCTTGTATTTGGCCAGCGTGGTTTCAAGAATACAATATTCCTTCTGCAATATGTTGAGGGACCAGAATAGGTCATTGGGTAGGGGGCTGGGGATAATGTAAAATTCTGTGAATAGGCAAGAAAAAAACTTATTTCCACAAGGACTGACGACACATGGCTGGACAATAATAAATGTGAAAAAATTTGAAGGCTAAATGTTAAAAAATGTTAGACTGCATCAAGAGAGGACTATTGTCCAAAATGGGGAAGGTGATAATCTTGCTGTGTTGTGCCCTGATTTGAGTATTGTACCACTTATTTAAGAAGGATATTGACAAGCTGGTTAAGAGAAGGTCAACCAGGAAGTTGAGGTCATAGGAGACTCTATTATTAGTTGGAATAACTCAGAATTTTAGTTTGGAGAAGAGATGATTTAGGGGGAAGTACTGGGTTCTCCCTCACAGAAAGTCTTCAAACAAGTCTGGAAGATCATTTGTGGGATACATTGTAAGAGGGATCCCTGTTCATGTACAGGTTGGCTCAGATGACTTCTGAAATTCTATGACCATGTAACTTAATTAATGATTCTGTAACCTAAGGGCTATGCTCAAAGTTTTACCAGGAATTGAAATAAACTCATTGACCAAATTATCTGTAGACTAAATTCTCTTGTCTTTTTGAAAATCAAATAATATTTGCCATTGTCCAATCTTGCGGTAGCTCTCGCATTCTCCACAGTCTCTTAAAGATCACTGACAGTAGCTAAGAAATCCTATCTACTGCTTGATTTCACCAAAGTGACTGTGTACTCTTGTAATTTCTCCTTAGGAATTTTGGGCACCAAATTCCTATTAGTCACTGGGGAATTTCCTGTCATGCATTGTTTTCTTCCCATCTTTGCAGACCAGAAATTATTCTCCTTGCCAGTGAAAAGAAAAACAGAAAATAGGAGTGGAATCACTCTGCCTTTTCTTTGTCATCCAATATTATCATCCTATTCCGGCTGAGCAGCAGTGAAATTTCTTCTTTGAACCTCCTCATTTCCTCAGTACTGCTAACACAAAAACCAAAACCAAAACCTTTTGTGGTCCTTAGATTTCCTCAGCAGCTCATGCTCATTTTGAGTTTTAGGACTTCTGATCCTGGGCTTGTAGCACTAGGCCATGCTTTTATACTCCTCCTCCACAATATGAGCTTGCTTTAATCTTCAGTATGCATCTTTTCATACTAAGTTTATTGCAATATTCCCATAATTCTCCATTTTCTTGCTTATTGGAATCATTTCTTGTTATCTTCATAGTTTCAGAACCCTCGTGGAGATGATTTCTCCTGTAGAATTTTAGTCCACGAGATATTAGCATCCTTTCTTGGAAACAGATCTTCCAGAATATAGGGTATAGACCGGACTTTTCCTGAATTCTTTTTCTTTTTTTTAATTTTTTTTTATTTTCAGTTTGCAACAAACAGTTCTACATAATTTTGAGTTCCAGATTTTCTCCCCTCCCTCCCTTTCTCCCTCCCTCCCTCCACAAGAAGGCATGGAATCCCATATAACTTCCATGTATAACTTGGCATTGGATTAATTTACACACTAGTCAAGTTGTGGAGAAGAACCATGACCAATGGAATAACCCATGAGAAAGAAGAAACAGAATCCAAAAAAGAAACCACAACCCAACAACAAATACAAAAGAGAGAAAAAAAACGTAGGGGGGAGAAAAAGGCGAGCATGAAGTGTGCCTCGATTTGCATTCATACTTCATAGTTCTTTCTCTGGATGTAGATAGCACTCTCCATCATGAGTCCTTTGGAGCTGTCTCTGCATATTGTGTTGCTGAGAAGAGCAAAGTCTGTCAGGGCTAGTCATCACAGAATCCATATATCTGTGGTTGTGTATAATGTTCTCTTGTCTCTGCTCCACTCACTCAGCATTATGTCGTGTAGGTTCTTCCAGGTTGTTATGAAGTCCGTATCATCCCCATTTCTTATAGCACAATAGTTGAATTCTTTTTCTTTATAAAAAATTTTTTGTCTGGAAATTGGGGTTAAATGACTTACTCAGGGCCATTCAGCTAGTAAGCCTCAAGTGTTTGAAGTCAGATTTGAACTCAGGTACTCCTAATTCTGGGCCTGGTACTCTATCCATCGCAACACCTAGCTGCCTGTTTCAAATTCTAAGATGCACTGGTTACTTCCCTCCAAGGTTCCCATTATTTCTACTAAAGCAACCAGTTTCACCTTGCTGGTAAGAATAAGATTCATTAAGGGATTTTCCTTCCTTGGTGCCTCCACATTTTGAAGGATAAAATTTTTGTTAAATCAAATCAATAAATTATTAATTATTCTGCTTTTTATTGAGAAAATTTCAGAAGTTGTCCAGCTAACTGAAGTTCTCATCAATATCATATTATGCCTCTCTGCCAGGTTTGTTTCTTTAACTTCTTGTTCATTTCCACTGTTTGTTCAGGTTGTCTGGAGTGTATTTTAATGATCATATCACTTCTTTTTTGGTCTCTTAATCTCTCCCCAAATATGATACATATTTCTTTTGTCTGTCTGGTTCCTGAATTTCCTTACACGAGAGGTACAATAATAGTCTGCTCTTTAATTACCTGCCTTATTTCTCTTGTCCAAGACAAGCACTTTCTAGTGCTTTAAGATATCAAGTACCTTCCTCAAAATAGCACTGTGAGGTAGGTGGTTGTATTGGCAATTAAGGTGGGACATTTTTTTTTACTGTTTTCTTTTTTAGAATGCTAACATAATCAAGTGATTTTGATTAAGTCTTGCTAGATGCTAAGCCCCAGGCCCACAGCCTTTTGCTGATTAGGTGTGAAGCCTTTAGGCCCTAAGAAAGGTATATAAAGTCAGAGGTTAGCATTTTGTTTGGGGCTCTCACTTACTGGAAGAGTGTTGTGTGATTTGATCAGACAAGACTCTGGGTAGCCAGAGCAATATGGCTTCAAAGAAACCCAGATGTTGGTGCTTCTCTGGTAACTATATATTGCTATGGATAGACTGGTTTATGTTGTTTATGTTGTCTGTTTATATTGTCTCTGTTTGTAATTTCTATTTGTATTTTCTCTGAAGCTCATGGTGCTGGCTTTTCCTCCTGAACTAAGTGAATGATATATGTATGTTTGATTAAAGTGA
>CM053622.1:275943081-275964235 GCA_028646595.1 Phalanger gymnotis | reverse complement strand
TTCACAAGGAATAATAATCAATTGAACTATTCTATCATTTTTACACAACTGTATAGGTTTTTTACCCAAATTCTGGAGTGTCACAATGATTTCTCCTTGATAACTAGAATCTATCACTCCAGCCAATATATGTATTCCCTGAGCTGCTAATCCTGGTTTAGGTAATATCCATCCAAAATGATTCTTAGGGATTCTCACACATATTCCAGTAGAGATTTTTCTTATCTCTTTTCTATCCAACCAAAAATTCTCTAAACAATGTAAATCATGTCCTGCCGAACCACGTATTCCTGGATATGGTGGTAGGACATCTTCCCTCACAGTCCAATACTCAATATTTTGGATTTTATGTGTTTTCTGTTTTCTAATTTGCAGATACAGGGTCATCATTCTGGCCAGAGGTCTACTTTCTCCTAATGGTTTATTATTCAAATTACATAAAGCAGTGAACAAATTATCCTTCCAATGTTGATATGAATTATTAGAACTTAACTTTCTTAATTGTTCTTTCAGCAATTCATTCATTGTTTCTATCAATCCAGATGCTTGTGGATAGTAGGGAATATGATATATCAATTATACATTGTTCAATACACAATATCTCTTTATCTCATTACCTTTGCAATGTGACCCATTGTCACTTTGAATGTGCATTGGGGTTCCATAATATAAACATAATATCTAGAGTTTTACAGGTGTTTTTCTGTGTTACATTCTTATAAAGACAAGCCACTAGTACACCTGAATAGGTGTCAACACAAGTACATATAAATTTGCATCCTTTGTCTTGGGGTAGTGGTCCAATATAATCTATCTGTCAAATATGGGCTGCAACTCTTCCCCTTGCTATTTCTCCAGTTACTATCTGAGGAACAGTTCATTCCTTTTCCAATTGACATATATGACATTCCTCTGTTACATGCTTCAACAATGAATAAGAGACACTAATGCCTTGATCTTGCGCCTACTGGTGTGTGGCCTGGACCCCTAAATGGCCAGCTGCTTGGTGGACCCATTTTGCTAGTATTGGATCATCAGCTGGTGTCAGAGTAGGGACAATATGTTCGGTGGCAATCTTTACTGGTCGATCAGCATGTGCATTGTACTCATGTTCTGGTGTAATGAGGGGCACGTGAGTTTCTACATGAAAAACTGACAAACTAGTAACCAAAGACATGTCCCATATATCTTCCCATTGTTCTTTGCCCCAAACTTGTTTACCGTTAATTTCCCAATTTTGATTTTTCCACATTGACATCCATGTAGCTAACCATTAGCTATTGCCCTCGAATCAGTGAATATATGACACTGTCCTCCTTTTTCTCTTTTAATAGCTTGATATACTGCAATAAGTTCAGCATATTGACTACTTCCACGTATCGCCATACTTTCCAAAGTCCTCTTAGTACGTGGGTTATAGGCTACTGCTTTCTAATATCTTTTATGGCCCAAATATTTTGCTGTCCTATCAGTGAACCATGCATATTTCTTCTGTTCTTCAGTCAGTCCATCATATTCATCATTCCATTTTACCAAGGATTGTACCAAGTGCTGCCTTGGTTCAGGGGGATTTGTCATTTCCATCAATGTCAATGCTTGTGATAGATTCATGTAGAGCAGAAACTCTAGTTTTGCCTGTTTTCAATCTATTCTGGATATACCATTTCCATTTAATTATGCTAGCCTCTTGCACATGTCCAATTCTATGAGATGCTGGCATACTCATTACCCAAGTCATAATAGGGATTCTAGGCCTTAATATCACTTCATGGCCCAGAATCAGTTGTTCAGTCTCTACCAAAGCCAAATATGCAGCTAACAATTGCTTTTTAAAGGGTGTATATTGTAGTGCAGATAAAGGTAGTTTTCTTGACCAAAATCCTAAGGGTATATTTCAGCTTTGTTGTTTCTGCCATAAACTCCAATTCGCATAGTCATCTTGTACAGTCACTTGTAATTCCACAGGTCCACTTTGCATAGGCCATAAATCCAGAGCCAATTGCATAGCAGCTTTAGCTTCTTCAAAAGGTTTCCTCTGTTTGAGTCTCCAATCGGATTCGTATTTTTTCCTGGTAATTTTATATAAGGGTTTCAAAATTTGTCCAAGATGTGGAATGTGGTGCTGCCAATATCCAAAGAGTCCTATGAACTTTTGTGCCTCTTTCTTATTGGTGGGGATAGGAAAAACTTGAATCTTCCATCGAGCTTGTGGGAGAATTTCTTGCAATCCTTTATTCCATTGTATACCCCAAAACTTTACAGTTTGAGCTGGTCCTTGAATCTTTGCAGGGTTAATTTCCCATTCTTTGCTTTTCATGTGCTCAATTAAAAGTATCAAACTCTTCTCCATTTCTTTTACATTTTCTCCCTGTATCAAAATATCATCTATGTAGTACGTAAGCTGTACACCAGGTAACTTCAATTCATCCAAATGTCCAGCCACAATCCTATGACAAATAGCTGGACTGTGCAGATATCCTTGTGGCAAGCTTGTAAAAGTATGTTGTTGATCCTGCCATGTGAAAGCAAACTGGTTGCATTGTTTGGAGTCTATTGGGATCGCAAAGAAAGCATTGGCCAAATCAATAACTGTGTACCAAGTCCCATCATATTTCTGGATCCTTTCCATTAAGGTAATAGCATCTGGAACAGCAACATACAAGGGTGGAGTCACTTTATTCAGTTGTCTATAATCCACTGTCATTCTCCACATTCCATTTGACTTTTGTAATGGCCATATAGGATTATTCCACTGAGTGGTTATAGGAACTAATACTCCTGCTTCAACATATTCCTTTATAGTATTGGCAATTTCATCTTGGCCACCTGGCATACAATATTGCTTCAAAGTAATTACTTTAGAAGGTTCAGGTAAAGTGATTGGGTCCATCTTTACTTTTCCTGCCAAAACTGTATTAATTCCTGTCTTCCTTGCAGCAATATCTCCCCTCAGGCAAATTCAATTGATATCTTCCTTCAGGCAAATTCAAAGTCATGCCTTTCAATATATCTATTCTAAAGATGTATTCAGGAATGGGTACAATGACCACAGTATATGCTTTCTTAAGCAATTGTCCAATTTTCATCATCAGTTTCACTTGTCTGGCTGATATTTCAGCTCTTCCTAGTGCTGTGCTGGTAATAGGAGTTCCATGCTTAAGTTTATCAGGGTTTCCATAAATCAAGCTGGCCTCTGCCCCAATGTCTATCAACGCCCCAGTTACAGTATTTGATCTATTCTTCCAATATACAGTCAGATTAATATGGGGTCTATAATCCCGTCTGTGTGTTTCTTTAATCTGAGCTGGGGCTTGGCCTATTCCCTAGTCTCCTTGAAGGTGTGACTCACTTGGATACAAGGGTTCAAGATCTATAGGATTTTGTAGGGGCAGTTCTTACTTCTCTATTCCATTTGCTATTAAGCCCCTTATCTTGGTACATTTTATATAGATCATTAGTTGGAATACCATCTATTCTTCTAAAATCTACTCCTGCTTTCAACAGAGTAGTAAACATCTCTTTCCTTGTCACTCTATTCATTGGACATTGAATCTGTTGGCTATGTACCCTTCTTTCCTGAGGAAATTTATTTCCCCAGTCTCCTAAGTCACTTAACTGTGAAATCTTATCCAGCACCTCAGAAAGAAGTTTCCCTACTTCTACAATCAGCAGAGTCAGAATCACATGTTTATAAGTGGAGGGTGCTGTCTTAACTATCAAATTCCTATGAGAGACTCCCAAGGGAGTTTCATAATAAACTTTGGCATTCCCCAACATAATAGCAGTCTTCATTACCTCCTCCCTTAACTTTGTCCTACAGTCCCTAATTGAATACAAAGGTCTATCTGCAGTAGGCCACACAGTATCAGCATGGTATTCCTCTTTACAGCCTGTCACAGCCAAAGCCAACAAACTGATTGTTTGGTTAGTTCTTTGTGAATGATAATCCCTAAAAGTTTTCTGTACAAAAGAATTCTGAGTAATACTTATGAATCTCATACAATCCACAGAATCTACAGACACTCCTGTGGCCCCTTCATCACTGATTCTCATCATCCAAGATATTAGCAATTCGTCCATTCTCTGGGTGAACCTACTCAAGATATCTGTGATTTCCTGCTGTGTAAAATCCTCCAAAATCTCCCTAAACTGAATATGATGATTTTGTGTTTCCTGCCTCCTCTGCTGTATGGGGTGCACCTTGTCTTTGAGAAGTGTGGTGTGATACTGTCTCGCTCTCTCTGTGAGAAGTACCATGCGACAAAGTATTGCCTCGTGCCCGTGGTTCTGTATCCTCCTTGTCTCCTTCTGTCTAGATTCTCTGCCCCTGTTACCACAGTAACCAGACTGACTGCTAGGCTCAACCTTGGCTGAACTGAGGTGCATTCTTAACCTCCTTGGTTGGCTCCCTCTGCCTTCCAGCTGTATTTACAACAAGGCTGTTGGTTTCCTGCTGTTCTACCACCTGAGTTTCTCCATCTTGCTGCGGTATACAAGAAGTATTCTCAGACATTTCAGTAACTGTCTGAGCCTGAGCTGTCCCCTAAAAGTCTCTCTCTGTGTTCATATACAATATGATAGGCTGTGAGTAAAATCCAGCCTTGTCTAGAGATTGCTCTTGGGATCCAAATTCTTGACTCAACAGTAACCTCTCTGAGACATCGCTCCAAATGTCTAGGTCCTCCACCCTGTAGCTTCTGCTTCCAGTCCTCACAGAGACCAGTGCCTTTGGTAGGGAACTATAAGTTACATTCTCCCATCCTGGGACAACCATTTCTTCTTCTAAAGCCCTTCTACCTCTAAATAGAGATACTGTACCTTGTGATCCCATCTTCCTAGTCACCAAATGAAACAGTAAGGCAATAATAACAGTGTAGATGATAATTGTCAAAATGCCTATGTAGTTCTGTATCACAAAGTGTACGAGACTCTCCACATAGAAGGCAGAAGAAGTAAAGCATTCATTCAGACAGCAGAGAATCATATCCCACAAGCCATTTATCCAGTCAGTCCACTTCATCATAACAGCAAGGAACCCAAAACATTCAATACACAATATAACAACCTGGAGCCTCGCCATCCCAAAACCTCTCTGACCCCCTGCTGGGGTCTCCCCAAAGACAAACTCACAGTCAGCTAAGTCCACTTGTTCAGTTCTAACAATCATGAGGGTGGCCATTAGCAGCCATAACTTTCTCTCAGCATTTCCTGTGACATAGCTTCCTTTTCCTGTCAGGAAGCTCCTCCCACCACATGTAACCTAGGCTTCTTGTGATATAAGCAGGTCACATTGCCTGGTAATGGGTGGGAAAGATCTTCAAATTCAAATTGCTATTACACCATCAAGAAAAATAGTAGAGAGGGAAAAGAGAAGAGGGCCCAAGATAGTATTCTGTTGGACATCCACCATTAGCAGTTGTATTCTGTATGAAGATTCAGCCAAGAAGACTGATAAGAAATGGTCATGCAGCCAGTTAGAGATGGATGATTTACTGGAGAAGCTGGGCTGGAATGGGGTCATTTGGGCATGTAGGGGATTTAGTCTTGGCAACAAGCACCTCTTCATGTGAAACAAGTGAATGAGGAGATAGTAGCAGAGAGCATCTAGATGATATGAGATGAGGAGGAGGGGAGAAGAGGGAGCCTTTAGCGAATGGCTTCTTTTTTTTTCTCTCAGTATAAGATGAGGCAAAGTTCTCAGCAGAGAAGGGGTGGGGTGGGGGGAGGCAGATCTGTGAGAAATTTAATGAGGAATGAAAAAATTTGGAAGAGCCGCTATGGCAAGTGTGAAAGTAAGTTAACTAATGAATTGCCTAAAGTACCATGATTTTCTGCATTCGTATGACTTTCTGATCAGGTTCTATAAGTTTGTGCCTACTCTGTGCAATAGACTAAGTGTATTTATGGGAGGATGGGGCCCAGGTCTACGTGCAGGCTGTGATATATTGATTATTCCTGCATTTTTAACTTTGAATAACTGTAATGCTATAATTATTCTTGTTTTGGCCTTATTTTTAGGCAAATGTTTTATGCTTAAGAGTTAATAGTGTTCTAGTAACTGCTTCTCTGGGTTGAGATCGGCTGTGTATATGGCAAAAATGAGGGATAATAGCTGGATTATCTGAATGATTCACTGGTAATGATGACATATTGAAAGGCTTAAAGGAAGCTCTCTAGTGATTTAGTGAATTTGCAAGCCCCTTGAAGGCAGGGATTTTTTTTTTTGGCCTTTCTTTATATTCTCAGTGTTTCGCACAGTGCCTAATACACAGTTAGCACATAATAAGTGTTTGTTGACTGTCAAACTGACTGATATGGAGAATTTATTGGAAGTCATGGATAAGTTGAGAAGGAATAAATAGGTTGTGGCCCGCATCATTGAGCAGCCATATCAATTAGATCACAAGCTAATTGAAATGTTGAGGTAAATGTCTGGTTATATACACTTGGGTTTTAAAAATTAGCTTCAGAAATACAGGAAGAAAATAGTTTGCTCAATACCAGCGAGCCCAAATATAGTTACACCTGGCAAATCCCCTTGGGAATGAGACTAACTAGAGTCTGATTGCTGTGAAATGAATGGATCGGTGTCAAAAGACTCTATAATTTCCCTCCTATAAACACACTAGGCTCAATAGCCAGAGAAGGAGCACCCACGCGGAGAGATGGGCTCAGTCTGGTTCTCTCTGCTGTCAACAGGAGCTCTCTAGGTAGGCCCTTGTTGTGGCTATTGGTGATGGATGTTGCTTTCATGTTCCCATGTATCAACTGCCATGCATGAGCATATTCAGAAAAGGGTGACCAGGATAGTAAGAGGACTAGAGAATATATCATTGGCACCTTTGTTGAAGTAACTATGGATATTAGCCTGGAGAAGAGAAGGTTCAGGGTCATGTGGCACATAGTAGGCACTTCATAAATGCTAATCAACTGACTGGAAGCTTGGTGACACAGTGGATAGAATGCTGAGCCTGGAGTTAGACTCATCTGAATTCAAATCTGGCCTCAGATACTTCCTAGCTGTGTTACCCTGAGCAAGTCACTTAACTCTGTTTGCCTCAGTTCCTCATCTGTAAAATGAGATGGAGAAGGAAATGGAATCCACTTCAGTATCTTTGTCAAGAAAACCCCAAATGGGGTCACTAAGAGTAGGACATGACTGAAAAATGACTAAACAATTGACTGAGTGCCATGAAAGCTTTACTTCCAGTTACTTGAAGGGCTGTCATGTGGAAGAAGCATTAGACATTGTTTGGCTTCAGAGGACTGAATTAGGAGAGGGAGTAGAAGCTGCAAATAGGCACATTTTGACTTGATGAAAGGAGAATCTTCCCAACAATGAGAGTTTTTCAAAAGTGAAACTGGCTTCCTTGGTGGGAAGTGAACTTCCCTTCACTGAAAGTCTTTGAGCAAAGGCAGGATGATCGCTAGTCAGTCATATTGTTGGGAGAACTCTTGCTTACCCATGACTTGGGCTAAATGGCCAGGGAGGCCCATTCCAAGTCACTGGTTCTGAGCAAGAGCCACTTCATTGCTTAGGAGCAGCTATGGTAATGAAAACTTACTGCCTGAAAATGAAATTTGTGTATTACAGAGAGTGGGCTAGCAGGCACGAATCCTGGGCTTCAATTCTTCTATGCTGTGGAAGGCATTATTGAGCTAATATGCATTAGTCTGGATGACCTCCGAACTCAATTCCAAACCTGAGCGCCTATTATTGTGTGATGATTTCTCCCTGCTATAAGGGCAACAACAGTTGACTCTGAAAATACCTTAGGAGCTCTTTCCTCTGGCATACCTGAATTAGAATGAGAAAGATTTTTATAGTTAGAAGTCATGGCCTGATAGTTTAAGGCACTTAGATGTTTCTTTAAAAAAAAATCAGTGTAAATCGAAGCCTATTTTCCTATTATATGATTGCGGAGATGTTTGATAATCCTTCCTGACTGATCTTCACTTAAAAGGGGTCTTTTCTTAGATTGCGGCTTCATGTTTCTTTGCTTCTAGTTTATCTGTCAAGTAGTTCACGATCTGTAAATATTTAAAGGTATTGAAAGGCCTTGGTGTTTGACCAAGGGGTGCTTTTGTAATGCGGATAATTTATCTACTTCATAACTTTGGATTTTCATATACAGGTTGTTCTTGGAGCAGTATGCATTCGTATTTATGATGACATATGGAGGTCAGAGCTAGAATTGAGTGAAAGTTTGAAGAACTGACTTGATTTTGGACTTATAGTACGTCTATGTGTGTGTGACAAAAAGGTTGGAAAATAAACCATGATATGGCATTAAAATAGAGGTGATTTCCTATATGGAGCTATTCATATGTGTGTATATATACACATACACACATACTGTTAAGGTTGAATGTCGAATCTACTTATTTATTTCAAGGTAAGATCATTTGGCAGTACGTGATAGATTTGGGTCAGTTCCAAATGACAGATGGTTAGATGGATTTGGATGAATAGTTATAAAAATGAAAATACAAAAAGTTTTTATTTTCTTCCTGAAGGATACAGAATAGTGAAGTAAATAAGGACAATGAGGCAATCCTCACATACTTAAACACAAGGTCATAGACCTAGAGGAGGCAGGTGCTTTAGAGGCCATTATAGATGAGGAAACTGAGTCTCAGAGAGGCTAAGTGATTTGTTTGAGAAAGCAACACTGAATTTGGTGCCTGATGACCTAGATTCAAATCCTGACTCTGCTACCTGTATGACTTTGGGCAAGTCACTTAACCTCATTTCAAGGTTGGGCCTTAAAATGGCCCTGGGCCTCATTTTCCTCTTATGTAAAATGAAGGGGTTGGATTCAATGATTTCTAAGTTTCTTTCAGGTTATAGCTCAAAGTCTATTATTCTTCATGCTGGGTTTACCTGATTTCTCTCAGGCCTTAATTTTCAACTTGTGTTATGATAAGATTAAACTGAGAAAATATTTCTTGATTGGTCCTTATTCTATAGGAAGTGTCAATAATGTTCTTAAACTGGAATATTCTTTGAGTTTCTGTGTCTGTAGCATTGAATACTACATAGTAACAGATTTCTCTTGGGAAACTAATAGACATAACAACAAACCAAAACTGAATTTTTTCCAAATAATTCAAAATCTGTCTCTGTCTCTGTCTCTCTCTGTCTCTCTCTCTCTTTTCTTGGCCATACCTGTAATTTCACTGATGGAGGGAATTCCTTGTGAGGAAATTTCCTTTAACAATGTCAATTGGCAATTGTTCATTTATAGTCTTAGAGTTTCCTGGAGACACTGAGAGGTTAAGTGATTTGCCCAAGGTAACTCAACCAGTATATGTTGACAAGATTTGAACCCAAGTTTTCTGTACTTCATAGGCCAGTTCACTCTCTAATATGCCAGGCTGCTTCAATTTTGAGACTAATTAATTACATTTTATGTTTATATAACATTTCTTCATTAACTCATTTTTTAAAAAAACTTCACTAATTTTTCTTGGAAGGAAATAGAAAGGATTTGTTGACATCATATCTCTAATGAAACAGATTTATAAAAACTTATTGACTTGCTATAGGTTCTATTGTAGGACTCAGCTCTTGCTCCACTCATCCTTAGAGCTTCTAGAAAAAGGGGAACAAAATTATCTACATAGTTCCCTGGGCTGCTTCAGGAACAACCAGGTCCTTGATAATTATTTTGAGATGTTGACAGACTATTGTTCACTTAATAAATATTTAATGAATACTCACTATGTACAAAACATGATGATACCCAGTGCAAGGAATTCAAAACTGTGTGTTTTTATTTATAGAAGTCTTTTAGTCAGCTAGGTGGCGCAATAGATAGAGCACCAGGCCTGGAGTCAGGAAGAACAGAGCTCAAATCTAGCCTCAGACACTGACCCTGGGCAAGTTGTTTAACCCTGTTTTCCTCAGTTTCCTCATCTGTAAAATGAGCTAGGGAAGGAAATGGCAAACCACTCCAGTATCTTTGCCAAGAAAATCCCAAATAGGAAAACGTTGGACATGACTGAACAACAGCGAACTTTTTTGGGGGGGTAGTAATTAATAATTTTATTAATAATGCTAGTATTTTATTAATAAAAAGGTCAGTGGCAATCTCAAATGCCAAAGACCCTAACAATTAGTGTTTAGCAATTCATTACTCCATTTCCTATCGCCACACTATGCTGCTGGAATTCTGCCCATCATCCCCATCTTTTTCCTGTGGGAAGAACTCTGATTCTGGAAAGTCCAGGATTGGGAGGTAAGCTTACATCTTAAACAGAGCAGACCTTCACACTGCTTCCTATCATCTCCACACCACGCAAATCTCCCAGTTAGCCCCACCTCAACTCCTTTTCCCACTCCCTCTTATGTGTTGTCTTTCCTCAGTAAAGTGAAAGTTCCCTGAGGCTGGAGATTGCCTTGCTTGGTTGTATTTATATCAATGCTTAGCACAGTGCCTGGAACATAGTAAGCACTTAATATCTCTCTCTCTCTCTCTCTCTCTCTCTCTCTCTCTCTCTCTCTCTCTCTCTCTCTCAATATTATCTATACATCTGCTTTATCTAATGTTAATCATTTTAAAAAATAACCCTAATATTCCAGGTTCCACTCACATTTCATACATGATTCATTTTTTCTTTTTGCCTGCCTTATAAGGTGTTGCCCTTTTTACTGTTTATCTTAGCTGTTCTTCAGAAACAACAGTATCTGCTAATTGTCCCATGCACTGATCTTTTTAGTCTCTTCTCCACCCTCTTCTGACTCAGGGATGCAGGGTGGGGTCATGGAAGGTATATTGATCCTGAAGTCAGAAGACCTGGGTCCAAATACATCCTGTAATATTATGTGACACTGAGCAAATCATTTAACCTCTTTGATTAAGGTTTCTAAAATCTCTAAAATGAAGGGGATGGATTAAAGGACCCTGAAGTTTCCTTCTGGCTCTAGATTGATGATCTTATAAACTGCATTATTAATTTCAATTCTTAGGGTGCTTGCCTAATGTGTCAGTCCCTGCTTGGCTTCATGGACCAGAGCAAATAGCATGGAGGAACACTATTTCAAACCTGGGGGTAAAAAACTCAGATTTTCAGTCTATAATTAGGTCATTCTGGCTACCAAGAAGCTATTCTTCAGTAGAAATAGCAAATGAATAATCTGCTGTCAGTTGTAAAAAATTGAAACTAAAGAAATAATACATAAGAGCTGGTAACATTCCTACAACTACGCAATCTCTAATATTTATTATGAAAAATTCCAGTTCTTAATGTGGAGGGATTTCATGAGGGATCAGTTTCTTGAAGCAAGGCAATTCTATTTTCCAATTCAAGTCCTTCTGTATAGAAACAATTTGTTAGAAACAATTTATTACTCTCTAATGGCCATCAAATCACTGTAGTGTGGGATAAATTGAAACTGTGGAAAGATATGTTCCCCTTTTTCCATTAGTATGCCTTTCATTTTTTAGCGACTCCATAGTATGGAGAGGCAGATATTCAGGGAGGCTCAGTGATGACCATCTGAAAGTCAGATAAGCCTCTGAATTCTGTCTTCCTTCATGAAGAACCTGTATCACGTCTGTGATGTTTATAACCTGAATGATGGCATCAAGGTACTGGTTATAGTCACTTGATTAAACAGACATATGACAAGATTGATCTCTTATTTTCCCTTTAATTCAGCAGTTAATTCCTTTAGGCTCTCTTAGAGCTTATTTCTGTTTGGAGAGAAGAGGAATGCAAAATTTCACATTGAGTTCCCCTCAAAAATGTGATTTCGTAACAGTAAATCTGGAAGGCAGCTTTAAGGTAGCTCTCTCACATGCACCCCACACCCACATACAACCACTCACCTACAGAGAGAGAGAGAGAGAGAGAGAGAGAGAGAGAGAGAGAGAGAGAGAGAGAAAGAGAGACAGAGACAGTGACAGCGACAGAGACAGAGACAGAGGTACTGAGTGATTAAGTCATTTGCCTAGGATCACACAGCCAGAGTATTTAAGAGTCAAAGCTTGAATTCAGATTTTCCTAACTCTGAAGTTTGCTTTATATATACTATATTATAATGCCTCCCTGGTACTGTTATTTTCTGGGAAATACTGGATTCTTTTGTCTGGGAGTTCATTATCAAGTTTAAAATAACTATACAAAACTCCTGATGCGTTTTGTCTTTCTTCACAGTTATTTATGGACTTAACAGTTATTTATGGAAAAAAGATCTCCTCTTGCCACCTGAAGACTGAACTCTCTCATATATCAAAGGAAAACAATTAAATATATACATATATTTTACATTATATACACATATATACATATACATACATACATACATAGTATATATGTATATATACATATATACATATATATATATTTATATCCATGACCACATACACACACACACACACACACACACACACACACACACACACACACGTCTGTGATCACACCTGATAGTGTGTGGAATCTTCTGTCCTAGGAGTACCTTGATTCTCCGCTGAAAGGAGAGCTATATGTTTTATTATTGATTCTCTGGAACCATTATTAGTTTTTCAGTAGAGTCCAGATTCCTTTTATTCCTTTGGTTCTCTTTATTTTTATTCTTTACTAATTCATACAAAATTACCCACTTTTCTCTAAATTCCTTACACACTTCATCTCTTACTACACAATACTATTTTGCTATTTTTATATAGAGAACCATAGATTTTTCCAGCCATTCTGCAATTGATGGGTAACTTTATTTCTAGCTATCTGCTAACACAAGAGTCCTATTACACATATATTATACATCTATTTGTATCTTTGCTTTCTTTGGAGTCTATGGCCAGCAGTTACATCACTGGACCAAGTCGTCAGGCGCTTAGTCCGTTTACTTGCATAATTCCAAATTGATATTCAGAACAGTTGATCCAAATCACCTCCCTCCACCCCCAAAAGGTTTTGAATGGGTCCTTCTTTTTTTGTCATTGTTGCCACTTTTTGGGCAACTTCTGAGATGTTTTGATTGTCATTTCTCTTCTCAGTGAATTGGAATATATTTTCAAATGGCGATTTATTGCTTACAACTCTTCTTTTGAAAAAAAAAACCCAAATGACCATTTTCTAATAAGAATAGAGCTTAGTGTTGTGCATCTAAAACAATTCCCTCTGTATCTTGGCTATCAGATTTTTATCAATGATAATTGATACAAATGTTTTCCCCACTCTGTATTTTCTCTTCTTTGTTGACTTTATCCATGAAAAAAATTAGTTTTGTGTAATTAAATGTGTTTATTTGATCTTTTATGATCCCTCCTAATCCTTTTTAAAGGTCAAGACTTTCATTTAAGCTGTATTTGTAAAAATTTGTACATCTATTGTTTTAAAAAATGATGTTACCTTTTATCTGAAGATCACCATTTTGAACATATATGGCTTAAGAAATGCTGATTATTTTATTTTATATCCAGCTACTTTTTTGTGGTTTTGGTCCATGGCAAATTTATGTTACATAATCTCAACTGGGCTTTTACTGTGGCAAGGCAATCTTTTTATACCTTCCTAATCAATTCACCATCCCAGTCACCACAGTAGCTTTTTATCTGTCCTCAAATCTCCCATGGCTCTGCTCCCCACACCTTCTCAACTTGAGAACATTTGCTCATATTTCACTGAATAATTGAGGCCATTTACTGAGAACTCTCTCTTCCCCTCCTCTTCATTCAAATGCCTTTTGCCACTATATTCTCCTTTATAAGTAGATGTGAGAATCATCAACACAAAAATGATCATTGAGTTCATAGGAGCCAATGAGATTCCCAAGTGAAATAGTACAGAGAAAGAAAAGAATAGGGTCCAAGGCATAGCCTGTGGGACATCCATGGTTAGCAGGAATATCCTGGATAAAGTTCCAATAAAGAACTGATTGGGAAGGAATGTTCAGACAGAGAAGAAAAACCAGGAGAGAGTGGTGTGAGAAAAACTCTAGAGAGAAGAGTATCCATATTCTGTATATTCTATATTCTCCTTTACCTCATTTCACATGAAGAGATGGTCCTTCCTCTTGACAAGACAAACTGCACTACTAGTGATCCCCTTTCATTCTATCTTCTCCAGCAGATTGCCCTCTCTATCATCCTCATTCTTTTACCAAACTTCAGTCTCTCCCTCTCTATCAGCTGCTTCTCCACTGTCTACAAGTTCACATCTCCCCCATGTTCAAAAAACCCTCATTTGATCCATCCATCCCCACAAACTACTATCCTATAGTTCTCCATTTTTTGGAGAAAGACTTCTTGAGAAAGTTGTCTACAATCAATGCCTTCATTTTCTTACCTCTCGCTCTCTTTTTAACCCTTTTTAACATTCTAGCTTCTGACTTGATCATTCAAATGAAACTGCTCTCTCCAAAGTTATCAGTGATCTCTTACTTGACGAGTCTAATGGCCTTTTCTGAATCCTCATTTTTCTTGCCTTCTCTGCAGCCTTTGACACAGTCAATTACCCTCTTCTTGATATTCTTCTATCTAGTTTTTGCCACCGTTTTCTCTAGAGTTTTTGTCACATTGCTCTCTCCTGGTTCTTCTCTTCCCTTTCTGAACATTCCTTCCTACGCTTCTTTTCTGGATCTTTATCCAGGATACACTTGCTATTCATGAAAGTCCCACAGTGCTCCATCCTGGACCCTATTCTCTTCTTCCTCTATACTATTCCACTTGGGAATCTCATTAGGTCTTATGGATTCAATTACCATTTTTATGTGATTCTCAAATCTACTTATCCATCCCTAAACTCTCTGCCTAGTGGACATCTTGAACTGGGTGTCTTGTAGGCATCATAAACTCAACATATCCTAAACTGAACTCATTATTGTTTTCCCCCAAAGCCCTCCTAATATTCTCATTACTTTGGAGGGTACCACTATCCTCTTCAACTTTTCACTGTCTCTTGTTCTGTCCTCCCTCCATATCTAATATGTTGCCAAATCCTATTGATTTTATCTTAGCAACAGTGTGTGTGTGTGTGTGTGTGTGTGTGTGTGTGTGTGTGTGTGTGTGTGTGTACACTTTCCCTCATCTGACACTGCTGCCACCCTGTTCTGATTGGTCTCTATATTTCAAGTCTCTCCCCATTCCATTCCATCTGCCATTCAACTGCAAAGTTGATCTTCCTAAAGCACAACTCTCATCATTTTACTCCTTTATTCAATAAATTCCACTTATTCCCTATCACCTTCAGGATCAAACATAAAAGCCTCTTTTCAACATTCAGAATCCTTTATGACATGACCTCTTCCTGCCTTTCTAGCCTTCTTATACCTTACTCCCCCCACATAATAATTCAGTGATGCTAGCCTTTTTTTTACAGTTCTTCCCGTAAGATACTCCATCTTCTGATTCTATATATTTTCACTGACTTTCATGCCTAGTTCACTCTCTCCTTATCTCTCCCTCCTGCCTTCAGTGGATTCCTTAAAATCTCAGCTAAATTCCCACCTTCTACAAAGCCTCTTAATGCTAGTCCCTTCCTTGTCTCAATTATCTCCAGTTTGTCCTGTGTGTGTCTAGTCTACACAGTTATTGTCATACTATCTCTCCCATTAGACTGTGAGCTCTTCATGAGTAAGGATTCTCTTTTGGCTTTCTTTGTATCCCTGGAACTTATCACAGAGCCTAGTACGTAGTGGGCTTAATAAATGCATGATGAATAGTTAAAATGATTAAAAAAGATTGATAGTGCAAGCACCTGGGCAGCCCTCCAAACCTCTGTCACTAAATATATATGTTGTCGCTTCTTGAATGTGAGCTGGCCACATGTCCCCTATGTGTGTAGCCCTCAATCAGTATATTCTATGGATTTAGGTCTGCTTTTCCCACAGACTCCTGAGGAGAACATGCCCAACATTGATGAGCCTGCTCTCCTATTACACCTTTTCCTTTGAGCCAATTGTCAACTGGCTGACTCTTGAAAAGTAAATCCATCAGTCCAGCTCTATGAGCTATAATTTTAGGAGCAAGAATCAAAACAGAAGTTGAATCTGAATGAGTTACTCCTGAGGAAGCCCCAATTTGAGCATGAGTTCAGGCAGTAGTCCAGAAGGAGGCGCTGTAAAAATAATGACTTACATTTACATAATGCATAAAGTTTACAGTGTTTTCTTCACAACTCTTTGATATAGATAGTAGACCCATTATTTTGCAGATGACTAAACTGAGGTTCAGAAAGTTAAATAACTTGCCCAAGTAATAAATGGCAAAGCTGAGATCTGAACTCAGGTCTTCTCTTTCTACTTCCTGGTGCTGTTTCACATGTTGGAACTGGGAGAATTTTTTCTTTTAAATCATAGGATATTAGAATTAGAAGAAATCTTAGAAATCATCTATTCTAACAGGTGCATGAATCAGGAACCCATTCTAAGACACATTGAGGAAGTGGTTACCCAGCCTATGCTTGAAAACCTGTAGTGACAGGGAGTTTGTTCTCTTCCAAGGAAACCCACTCTGCTCTGAGGGATTCATGATTGTTAGGAAGTTTTTTCCTTATTTTGGGTTGAAACTTGCCTCTCTGCCGTTTATCCCTTGTCTCCTTGTTCTGCTTTTTAGGGCTTGGCAGAAGAAATCTAAACCTTCTTCTACATGACAGCAGGAAGGTGGCTATTGTGTCCTGCCTAAGTCTCTTCTTTTCCAAGCAATACATTCTCTACAGTCCCTACTATTTATCCTCAGATGTCACGATTTTGAGGTGTCTCATCATCCCGGTCACCCTACTCTGGATAAACTTCCTCTCCTCTTCCTCCTTACTGCCTGAAATCATTCTGCTAATCTACCCATCTGAGTTTCATTTGGGTTTACAAGCATCTTTTTAAGATGCAGCTATTTCCAGGATCATAGCTTACATGTATATAGCACTTTCTATGTGTCAAGCACTGTGCTAAGCATTTTACAATTATTATCTCATTTGATTCTCACAACAACCCTGGGAGGTAGGTGCTATTATTATTCCCATTTCATAGGTGAGGAAACTGAGGCAAATAGAGGTTAAGTGACTTTCCCAGGGTCACACAGCCAGTAAGTGTCTGAGGCCAGATTTGAACTCAGGTTTTTTTGACTACAGACTGGGTGCTCTATCCATTGCGCCACTGAGTAGCCTGCAAGATGTTAAGGGGCTATCATCAACTAGATATTAATATAAATTGCTTTAATCGTATTTCTTCTTAACACAGCTAAGATCAACTACACTGAGGTAATAGGAGTCTTATGGGGATTGGAGAAAGGAAAATAGGTAATTTTGTAGCATGGAATATTTTGTGGGGCAAAATAGATGTAGGTAGAATGCCATAGTGATGGGACAGCATGTGGGCATTAGGAAGTCAGCAAGGAAAGCACATAAAGAGAAGAGGAAGATACTAAGGACAAAAGATTTTGTCTCAAGCTAGCCTATTGGTTATGGGAAGAGGGAAGGAAACTTTTCTTTTTTCTTTCCTCATACATATAATTACCCTCTGTTTCCAGTGCTATGGCTAGTGCTAGACTTCATAAATATTATGAGGTAGAATGGGCTTTTGCGGGTTAGCCTGGCAAATTGATTCATCATTTATAAAGTCATTTTGATGGGAGTAGAAGGTGTTGTAATTGCCAAAGGCTTACTAAATTGAGTCGAATTGACTTAAAACTGCACTTTTGGGATATGGTTGGTTCATAAATTTGGAAGCTGTCTGATAGATTCCTTCTTTAGAGCTTTAAACAAACATTTAAGAATGAATTCTAACCATACTTATAAAGTTGAACTCATATTTTAAACTCCATACCACACATGTTATGCAATCTATACATATTTTCATAGACTATCTTAGATATCCATTTTAACCCTTCCATTTTACAGATGAGGAAACTGTGGCCTAGAGATTTTTCCAAAGGTGCTTAACTAGTGCCTGGTTGGAATGAGAATGATAGATTATATTGGGGCAGCTAGGTGGCAGAGTGAGTAGAGCACCAGCCCTGGAGTGAGGAGGACTTGAGCTCAAATCAGGCCTCAGACGCTTGGCACACTAGCTGTGTGACCTTGGACAAGTCACTTAAACCCAACTGCCCTTCCTTCCACCCTCCAAAAAAAAATAGAATGATAGATTATAAATGATAGATCAAAAAATTTTTAGAATCTACAATCCAGGTCACTTGACACCTAGTCTAATTCTTATGGACCAAAGAAAAATAAGGTTTCTGTGAGTAAGAGTTACCCATGACTTCATTTATGGACTATTGGCAAATATTATTAAACCTTGAATTATCAACAGAATCATCTTTTTAAGTAAGTCAGGAGTAATTTCTCTATCTTTTGCGATATCCACAATCCCTAGATCTATGCAATGATTCATCTAAAAGAGTCTGGTATTCGGCTGATAGTGGCTGTTTTATAAATGTCGTTGACTTGGCGTTTGGGGCTAGGGGTGGGGGATGGCAAGGTGAGAAGGCCGACCAGAGTGTCACAAACCTAGGGAAATCTGATTCATTTTAAATGATACAGATAAAATCTCATTATGATGAAACCCAATTATGTTTGTTGTGCTTGGAATTTACTTTACCTTTATTAACTCCTAGGCAAATTTCTAAGACTCTAAGGTGCAAGAGAGGCAAGACTCTGTGTGGGTGGAGGAAGTTTCCATACAGGAATTTTCCCATGCCAATGTCTTTCCAGGTCCACTCCCTTATAGCCCCCCACCAAAGAAAGAAGTGAATTTATAAAGGGAAAAAAATCAGTTAAACATCTCAAACATTTTCCATTTATCATAGTCTCTCACTCGTACTTTCTCCATATTCTCTCTAGTTGTGCTTTCCTGGCATTGAACTGTTTCAACTTCTTTTACAATGCATTGCTCTATTGAGCCGCCTCTTCATGATTCAGTTCAAAGAGCACCAGGCCTGGAATCAGCAGACTTAAAGTCCTGGATCAGAGGTTAATGACTCCTTACTTTGAGTGTATTACTTAACTTCCCAGTATCTATAAAATTTGGGTAATGATACTTCCTTTACTTACCTCACAGGATTGTTGCAGGGAAAAGTTCTTGTGTATTTTATGGTTCTATATAAATGTGAATTGTTGTCGTTATGACCCCTTATTCATCTTATAGATGACAAGGCTGAAACTAGCCCTTTTTACTTGTCAAGGCCAATAGTAAAGATATCTTCACATAAGCAGGAAGATATGAGTTAAATATTTTACAAATCGTCATATTCGACAAGCAGATTGGTGGTATCTTAATTTTCAAAAGTATATTAAATTATTAAAAAAAAATCTCCCTCTTATCAAATTGGGCATTTCTTTCATGGCTTTTGAAAAATAAAACTCCTGAGGATTAAAAATGGTACCATCACATTTTCCCACAGTTGCTTAGAAACAAGGCTAAACATTTCATTTTCATAAGATTTTATCTTTTCGTTCATTTATTTATTGTAGTGGTTATAGAATAGAACTAATTCTTATCATTCTATCCCAGCAATATTCATTCAGTTGTATAAAATTTAAAACCTCCTACGTGAAATGCATTGTTATACGTGGTGAAGAATTAAAAATTTGCTTTTTGTTATGGGAGAGAATTTGGAAATAACTCACATTTAGAAAGTTCTTCAAAGTTTGCAATTCACTTTCCTCACAATAATCTTCTGACTTAGGTATTGTACATCTTATGATTCTCATTTCATAGGTGAGTAAACTGATATGTGGGAGAAGGGATTGAAAGTTGGGAGTGCGCTAGAACCAGACAGAACTGGCTCGGGAAAGCTGATTGTTAAGTTTTCAGCGCGAGCATTTATACTTCAGACATAGAAATTGTCTAACACTACAAATCAGGGCTTGGTTTATTACTTTGTTGATTGTCTAGACTTAAGAAAGATAAAGAAAATGTCAGTAATGTAGATTAAACTTAAAAGTGTGTTCAGAGTATTTTTTTTTTTAGAGTTGATTGTAAAACATTTACTGACACACCAGTGACTGAAACCCAGTCCTTTTGGTTTTATTTTACTTGTCAAGCACTTTTCTCAGGAGATTTTTTTTTTTTTTGGAGACAGTTGGGATTAAGTGACTTATCTATTAAGTGACTTATTCAGATATTAAGTGTCTGAGATTGGATTCAAACTCACATCCTCCTGACTCAAGGGCCAGTCCTCTATTCACTGTACCACTTAGCTGCCCTTCCTATAGGGTTTAAAGCTAGAAGGTACCATAAATGCCGTTAAAGTCAACTGTCTCATTTTACAAATGAGAAAACTGAGCCCCGGAAATGTTTCAAGACTTCCCCAAGTTCATACAAGAAATAGAGAAGACATCCAACCCCAAATGCCATGATTCTAAATCCAGTGCTCTTCACAATACAAAAGAGAAGTTCTCTTTTGCTGAAATCTGCTATTGAACCAGTTGGTGGAATAATGACTCTTGTGGGGCTGTTCAGTAATATTCTCCAAATCTTGAAAATCTTTTATCACTCACAACTAATATTCATTTGTCAGACATTGGGAGGGTTGAAGATTAAGCTATGTGGTCTCTTCTTATTACTCTCCACTTGAGTGGTTGTAGTGGTTGTTCTTAGGAGGAGGGATGAGGTTACTTAGGTATCAACATAGCACCATTGGTACTATTAGTAACCCTCTTTCCTTTTTCCTTCTTTTTCTCACATACTTATCATGTCTGATAGAAATGTTTTTTTTTTCCTCTTGAAAAGTTCATGCTGCTTTCTACAACTCAAAGAAACCCCTGGAACGCATAGCAGGTAGAAAAGGAGTTTTTATGGCTATAGTGTATTCTTTGGTCATTGTCTTCCTGTGGCAATGTGGGCCTACCTCTAACCTTATCTTAAGCTTTCATAATCCCGTTAGCCACAGTAACATTCTGCATGGTGTAGCAACCCCAAACAGGTATGATTACATCAATTACCTTCTGACTGGTTTTCTTTAATACTGGTGACCTTTTCCACATTTACTCATAGATATGCATGATGAGTTGAGTGGAATGTTATGAATTTTTCTTTTGACTACTAGGTGCCATTGCTAACCTCTAACCTGATTTTAGTTACCAAAGAGGATATGGCCCTGGGAAGTCCCAAAGGCACCGTGGTGGCTATTCAGTGAACTCCACTCCACTGAGGGGGACTTTGGGAAATACTATGTTCTCTATGATTCTCAGAGAGTATATAAGCTTCTGT
>CM053622.1:275913188-275942581 GCA_028646595.1 Phalanger gymnotis | reverse complement strand
AAATTTCCAGCTGAGAAGTATGACCTCTTTTGATTTTATGGGAATGATTGACCCAAGGCCCAGAGGTGCCAGTGTCAGATATTACACTAATTGCCTATAACCACTAACATCTGTTCCATGTATTTCCCTTATACTGTCCACATTGTGAGTCTTCATTTTCTTTCTTCTCCCATAGCTGTCCAACTTTGATGCCTCCCTGGGCTCTCTTCATTTCTTATTTCATACTCTGTCAACTTGGAAGGTAAGTTCTGATGGGGGGGGGCTGTGGATTCTGGTGGAGGGAGATGTGGACAGCATTCTATCAGATCTGAAGATGACACAAAGCCAAGAGCAATGACAAATATCCTGGATGTCACAGGTAGGATGCAAAACTCAAATCGATAGGACTAAATTTCTTTAGATTTAATGTCAAGTCTTACATGGGTAGAAAAATATCAGCCTCTGAAGTACATGACAGATGGATGGGTGGGGAATGGTTAGTTCAGGTGTGGAGATCCTGCAGCCTCAATGCCACATATGGCTTTCTAGGTCCTTGGGTACAGCCTTTTGACTGAGTCCACATTTTACAGAACAAATCCTTTTATTAAGGAGATTTGTTTTGTGAAGTTTGGATTCAGGCAGATGGTGACACTTGAGGATTTAGAGGGCCACATGTGGCCTCAAGGCCACAGGTTCCCCACCCCTGGGCTAGTTAATAAACAGTTCACATGAAAACAAAATTGTTGTTTTCTTCTTCTTTTCCTCCTCCTCCACTTCCTCCTCCTCTTCTACCTTTTTTTTTTTTTAGCAGACTGAAAGCTCAATGCAAGTTAACCCTGTGATATGGCAATCAGGGAAAGGAATTGAATCATAGAGTGCATTATGAAATGTGTACTATCCCACACTAGGAAAATGCTAACTTGGCTGCATATAGTCCTGTCTCAATCATACCTAGAGTCCTTTCTGCAGTTCTGGGTACAATATTTTAGGAAGGACATTGATTAACTGGAGAGCATCTAGAGGGGACAATTAGGATGGTACAGTATGAATGTCATCTGTAGATCTGTTGGAGGAACTGGGGATACTTAGCCTAGAGAAGAGAAGACTTGGGAGGGGGCCTTATGTGTCTTCAATAGTATGACAGTGTGTGGTGATAATGTGATTAAAGATCTTTCCCACCCATTCAGTAGGCCTCAGGTGGAGCTAGTTAAAGGAAGTGTTTCAGGTAGAGCCAGTAGAGGGAAACTTGATTAGGAGAGGGCTGATTGTAGGAAGGCCCATACCCTTTCACTACCTAGGTGTGAGGCCCCAGGTAGGTAAATGATTACCATGTGTCCAGCACTGTGCTAGGTACTAGGAATACAAAAGAAAGGCAAAAACAGATCCTGCACTCAGGATGTTCTCATTCTCATGGAGGACACAAACATGAAAATAACTATGTACATTCAAGAGATATACAGGGTAGAAGGCGATCTCAGTAGGGAAGTACTAGCAGCTGGGAGTGGGGGTGGGAAAGGCTCCCTCTGGAAGGTGGGATTTAAGATGCATCTTGAAGGAAGCCAGGAAAACTGAGAGGCAGAGGTGAGGGGGCAGAATATTCCAAGCAGGTGGGACAGATGGGAGATGGAATCTCTGTGGGAGGAAGAGCTAGAAGGGTGTTAGAGGAGAAGAAAATGTAAGAAAACCATAAAGGTAGGACAAGACCTGGTTTTAAAGAGTTTTAAATGACAGAGGACTTTATATTTGATCCTGGAAGTAATAGGGAGTCACTGGAGTTTATTGAGTAGGGGAGCGACGTGGTCAGACCTATGCTTTAGGAAGATCAGGCTATTTCCAAAGTTCAGGCCAGAGCTAATGAATGCCTGATGAGGGCAGATGTGTGAACAAAGAGGAGGACAGATACAAGAAATCTTCTCAAGGTAGAAACAAGATTTGGCAGTGGATTGGAGATGGGATGAGTGAGAATGAGGTGAGCATGGTACTGAGGTTTGTGAGCTTGGGTGACTTGGGGGGATGGTGGTGGCCTCAACAGTAATAGGGGAGTTTGGAAGAGGAGAAGGACATGGGGGAAAGATGAGTTCTGTTTTAGACAAAGAGGCAAATTTAAGTTTGATTTCAGGAAGAGAAAAAAGAAAGAAACAAACAAGAAAATCACTTTTTTCCTAACAATTAGAGCTTTCCCAAGTGGAATGGGCTTCCTGAGGAGGGATGAGAATCTTTCCTCATTGGAGGCCTATGAGCAAAGGCTCCTATGGATACTCCTTGTCAGTCATGCTATGTAGGAGATCCTTCTTCAGCTAAGTAATGGTTTAAATATCCTGCCTAGTCCATTTGAACACTGAGGTTCTGTGATTCCAAAATGCACATAGTGATCTTTCTAGAAGTATTAAAAGTGTTTTTTTAAATAGACGGTCTAATGACCTAATCAGTATAAGAATATCTGTAGGAGGAAAATGGAGAAACTGAGGTAAGAAACAGACTAAGTGACTCTCCAAAGATCATACATTTAGTCAGTCACAGAGACAGGAATAGAAACTAAGACTTCTGTTTCCTAGGCTGCTGCTCTGACCACCAGACCACACTTCCTCTCTAGACTATGAAAAACTGGAAAAAGAGAGTCAGGCAAAAGCAAATATGGAGGTTAAACCACAAAAACACAATTTTACTTGTACCAAAATCATGTCATTTAGAAAGAAAAAACAGACAAGTACCCCCCCAACCTCTCTTCTGTCATCAAAGATGGTTTGTTAACCTAAATCCACAATGAGTGTCATAGGAAGTGGATCTGTCCTGAGCTAACATATTTTTCTTGTTAAGATGAACTTGAAGTGAATTGAATTTTGTCAATTTATTAGGATTGATGTGGTTTTGCTTGTGTAAAATGGGGAAAATAGGATTTTAAGAATCTTTAGGCATATAGAGGATAAAAATATATAAATAAGCAGTTTAATCTCTATATTGTCTTCCCTCCATCCTATAATCAATCAACTAACAAACATTTGTCAAATACCTGCCATGTGCCAGCTATTATTGCTAAGTTCTGAGAATACAAAAACAAAAGTGAAAAAAATTCCTGCCCTCAAGGAGCTTATATTCTGGTAGGGGAAACATTGTGTACATATAGAGATATATCTAAGCGACCTGCAAAGTGATTACTGGGTAGCCTTACCTGGAAAGGTCCCAGCAGCTGGGGGTTGGGGATTGGAGTGGAATAGACTAGATAGGTATCCTGCAGAAAGTGGTGCAGGAGGCAGAGTGTTCCAGATGTGGTGGATAGCTACTGGAAAGGCATGAGACAGAAGAGGTAGCTTCATTTGTTAACAACTGCAAGTAGGTCAGCACATCTGGAACTCCGAGTTAGGAGGAGGGGAATAATGTGTAAGAATACTAGAAATGTAGGAAGAGATCACATCGCGAAGAACTCTGAGTGCCAAACAGGGGACTGACTTTATACTTGGTTAGAGAAGAAATGATGAGTCACCGCAGCTGATTCGAGTAGTGGGGTGACGTGGTCAGACGCGTTCTTTAGAATAGTCACTTTAGTGGCTATATTCAGGTTGGAGTACAAAGCGACTTGAGGAAAGGGGACCATTTTAGACAGCTATCACTAAAATATGGCGGTGATCAAGTGGAGGAGGGGCAGGTAGGCGAGAAGTGTAGTGAGGAGGGCAAGAAGATTTGATAACGGATTGGATATGTGGGGCGAGTGAGGGTTCAGTGTGGGGGATGATACTGGGCTTGTGAATTCTGGTGACTGAAAGGTTGGTGGTTTTCTTTATAGGATGAAGAAAGTTTGGAAGAGTTTGGGGAAAATGACAGCGAACATGGTGTATTGTACTGAACGTGTTGGGTTTGAGATGCCTTCCAGATGCCAACTTAAAATGTTTAAAAGGCCGTTGGTAGTGTGAGATTGGATATCTGGAAGCAGACTATGGCTGGTTATAGAGATCTGAGAAATGATTATTGAGTCTGAGGGATTCGATGAGATTACCAAGTGAGAAACTACAGAGAAAAAGAGAGAAGAAGGTCTAGGAGAGGCCTTGGAGGATGCTCATGGTCATTGAGCACGTTGCGGACGAAGATCAACAAAGGAAAGTTAGAAGCAGTCAGACGGGTAGGAAGAGAAGCAGGAAAGATCAATATGAAAACCAAGGGAGGCACATGCTGTCAAATGCCGCAGAGGTCAAGAAGGATGAGGACTGAGAAAAAGCTATTTAGTTCCATAATTGATAGCTTTTTGGTAACTTTGGAGAGAGTAGTTTTAGGGAGAGTGTTGAAGTCAGAAGCCAGGCTGCAGGATGTTTAGAAATGGAAGTGGAGGCACCTTGTGTAGGCTGCTTCTCAAGAAATTCGGCTCATTTTTAGAATCGATCACACGATTGATATACAAATCTTTATTGAGTACTTACTGTGTGTAGAACGGAGGTGTCAAATCCATGTCCAGTGCTAAACCAGATTAAATTGTAATTTGGAAATAACAAAATTAACAAAATGAATAAAAATACAATAAAACTGAAATAAATTGAAGCTAAGTCAATATGGAGCCTCCAGAGATCTTTATGTATGGCTTAATGGTCTCTTTTTCCGTTAGGGTTTGCCACCACTGATATAAAGCATTGCTCAGGATGTAGAGTTAGGCTTGAGGGTGGATATAGAGAAGTTCAAGAGAGTATTTTTTCCTTTAGAGAATTTATAATTTAGTTCAAATAATAAGACAGTTATTACATTCAGAGAAGGGAGACTTGTCTGTTGTGAAGGTCAGGAAAGGCTTGATTGAGGGGCAGCTAGGTGGTACAGTAGTTAGAGGGCCTGGCAGGGGGTCAGGAAGACTCACCTTCCTGAATTCAAATCTAGCCTCAGACACTAGCTATGTGACCCTGGACCCTTAACCTTGTTTGCCTCAGTTTCCTCATCTGTAAAAATGAGCTGGAGAAGGAAATGGCAAACCACTCCAGCACTCAACAACATCAATTAAACTTGAGTTAAGCCTTGCTTAGATTAGAATTGGAATCAACACAAGGGAGTGGGGAATTCCAAAAAGGGGGTTAGGGACAGTGACATGTCTTATTCTCTTATATTCAAGATTTCCTACTATGAAGTATGCAATTTCTATCAAGGAAACCTAAATGACATTACAATAGTCATGCTTCATCTATCTTTTAATTCACGTTTGGATGTTGGCTATTCGAGGAAAAAACAATTTATTATAATTATTATTATTTTTCTACTGAGGCAGCATTGCATAGTGAAAAGCTGGCCTTGAAGACCTGGTTTCAAGTACTGTTTCTGACACATACTTTTTGTATGGACCAAAGCAAATCGTTTAAACTCTCAATGCTCTAGGCAACTCTAAGACTTTAATAGAAGAGAAGGAATTGACTTTCTTTGATAGAAGGAATTCCTTCACTAAGAAGTTCCCCGTACCAATGAAATTACAGACCCAGTCCCTAACTTCTATTGTTTTCCCCATTACAAATAGCCCCACTCCTCTACCTCTTGAACATGTGAAAAGGAGCAGTTTTAATAAGTGAATATCTTGCCTGAAATGTAATAATAACAGTAAAGAGAGAGAAAATAATTTGCTGTGGTCAGAAGGGATTTTTTTGGATTCAAAGGTCAAGGAATAAACTTTGGGTTTGCTGAGGCCTTTTCTTACATACACAAAGATGAGCAAAAATACTGGCCCACCTGTGGTTCATGGCAGGGAGGTGGAAATTGAGAACAAATTTTCACTGCCGAGTTAATATGGCAACTTAAAAAGTATCCCTAAATGACCTTCTTGTGCAAACAAGTTTGAAATTATATCCCAGGCTTCCATTTGTGGGTTGAATTTGGTATTGTTGGTATGAGAAACTTTACGAAGTATGGTCGGGGGAAGGGCTAAATAATTACAATGGCTTATGTTGTATCATATTTCCTAGAAGTTTTGAAAATTATTTCAATAGATCCCTAAAGACTCTTAATTGACATTGTAGTTAAACTTTTGAAGTGGCTTCTGGCACTGATCGTTTTTCTTTTCTCATTAAGCCACTGCGTATAGCAATGATTTCCCATTCCACATAGCACATAATGGCATGAATTCAGATTCTTTACTGTGAATTGTGAGATCCTAAATATTTTGTGAAATGATACTATTTAGAAGATACTGACTTTTTTCATTTATGTCTTAAAATTATAAATGGGAAAAGACTTTACCCTCTTTCAGTGTAGTATTTGTCTTACTAATTTCACTAATACTGTAATGTGTTTCTACCAAGAGGCAAACAGTAGTTAACATCCAGGGAACAATGCCCTTTTCTCTTGCAAGACTTTGGAAATACCATCGTCAACACCTCCAAATCAATAAACAACCCTTTGGGGTGGGTTGTAATGTGTTGGCACCACCTAGTGGTGAAGGACAGAGCTGTCTTCTCAAAGAAATGAAGTTCATAGCATAAACCCTGGTCTACAACATTACAAAAAGATCACTTTGAATTGTAAGATATTGCATAATAGTGTATAAAAAGTGGTGGCATGGCCCTTCTATGTAAGGAAAATTAAAAATATTCAGATGAGAGACAACTAAGGAACTCTAAGTTAATTTGGAAATAAGACCCAACTCATAGATCTAGTGTTTCTTTTGTTGTCAGACAACTTCAGGCTGCTGCCAATAAAGTACCCATTCACCCTGCTGAGTGGAGGAAAGCCTTGAGAATGTTTTGTTAATTGGTAAGATGTTGGCACAATTGTATTTGAACCCATTTCTGAGTGAGAATGGTATTATAACAGAAATTCCTTTAAGAGCTTAAAGCTCTTTGCCTATTGACTTATCTTTTTTTTTTCTTGGTAGAAGAGACTATGCGAACAAAGATTAAATGATTTTAGAGTACAGATTGTCTGAGGTTATAATGAGACTATGAATAGAAATATCTCTCCCTGGCATTCTTTCTTTGGGATTGTAAAATTTGTTGTATTTTTATGTGAGGGACAAGTTAGCAGAGTATCTTTGTCTTCAGTAGTAAAATAACGCATCTTACTATTATATGTACTTCTTGCAATGATGCTGTTAATTCTTGTCCATATCCTTCCATAGATCCTCCACAGAGCCTTTCTTCTAGGTTTCTTAATGTTCTGTGGGTATTAGTGTAACACCTAGGCTGTCCCTCTATTAACTCTTTGCTCTTGATACATGAATAACCTATTTCCTTTTCCATTCAGGCATCTCCTGGATTGGCCACAGTCTAACTAAGCTCACCAGGCCTTTCTTTAGTGCCCTTTGGGTCACCCATAATTTGGATTCTTTAAAGATCCCTGTGTTTCATGATTGAGAATCATAGTGTCACTGGGAAAATATTAGTTTTGAAAAGACATTTTAAAAATGTATGAATAGGAATTTCAGGATCATGGAAAGCACTGCATAGTTTCCCAAATGCAACCCAGCCTCCTTTCTTACTCTGATTCAATTCTGAGTCTAATTCATTGTCCACCTGTGATTCTTTGATATCAACAACAAGAGAGGCATAATTCAGGAAGTTACATGCTCAACCAAAAGTGTTTCACTTGCGTCGTGGAAGAAGTCCTATGTGTAGTATACACGGAAGGATTCCCCATAGATAGAGAGGTCCTCCAGCTGCTATTATTTATGGATGATACATTGATTATATCACACTCTAGAATCCCTCAGGATTTGTTGGTGAGATCTATGGTCATTCAAAAGAAATGAGCAGTCCACTTAATTAAAACTGAAATGGGCAAAGAAGGGTGATATCTACTTCATGTAATGATAATGATAATAACCTAAATAATAATAATAATAGTAGTAATAAAAAAGACAGCATGATGTAGTAGAAAAAAGCCTAGATTTGAAGTGAGGAGAAGCCTAATTTTATAGCTTGCCTACACACAAGTCCCTTAAGCTTCGAGTCTCATTTTCGTTATCTGTAAAATGTGAGTAATAAACATCTGTAGCATTTAACCTTGCAGGTTTGTTATGTATAATTCAGGGGAATGATACATGCAATAATGTTTATAAGGCACCCTTAAAGTGCTAAAAGAAGGGTTAGGTTTTATAGTAATAAAGATATGCTATCCCCACAGATATAGAATGTTGTTCTCCACCACCTGCCAGCCGTTGTACTCTACTAGCTGAAGCTGGGAATTAGGATAGTAGGGTTCTGGTTGGATTCTGCCAGTAGCTTGCTGCATAGGTTTTGGTAAGTCACTTAAACTCCTACCCACACTTTTATCCTATCCTTCTCCAATTAATTATTCATTAAGCTCCAAGTATTTATCAAACACCGTGCTACCTACTGATCCAACTTCCTTGAACTACTCAGCATCCCCTCCCCGCCCCAATACACCCTGTGATGGTCTAATTGTCATTTTGTTCATACTTTTTTCTATCCCTGGAATCCTCTTTACTCTGTTAAATTCCCATGTATCCTTTAAGCTAAAGCCGGATCTTTGATGTCTTCACTGATTCTCCAGGGGGTGATGGCTTCACTACCCACCTTCTCACGTTGGACTTCACAAAGCATTTTTTCCACATCTCTCTTATGTGCTTTATATATAATTTTTATTATATTTAACTTATGTAGGTGCCATATCCCATCTTTAGACTATTAGTTCAATAAGGTTACTACATCTTATCTAGACTTTAATCTCCTCCAGTACCTTAGCAAAATTTTGCAAACAGGCACCTAATTATCGTTTTAATATTTTTTTTCAACTTTTTAATTGGGGTTAGAGATTTTGCCTGTTATTTAAGACAGTGAAATAATGATGCTTATATAGCACTTTAAGGCCTGCAAAGGGCTTTACATATATTATCTTGGTACCAAAATGAACTACCTCCAGTGAGAAGGTATGATCAGATGAATAAATAAATGAATTAAGAAGCATTTATTAATCACATACGATGTGTAAAAGCATTGTGCTAAGTGCCAGAGATCCAATAAGAGAGAGAGGAAAAAAAGCAAGACTATCTCTGCTCTCAAGAACCATGGCTCTCTGGGGCCAGAATAAAGGGAGGTAACAATATAGGAGGTTTCAGATTATTAAATGCATATCTATTAAGTGTCCAGGCATAATATATATATGTATATATATATATATACATATGTATATATGTACATATATATATATAAAAGCAGAAATGGATGCATATGAATTCCACTTATTAAATGGTAAGTGGTGGAAGTGCTATTGTCTTCAGGTGAAGAAACTCATTCACAAAGGTTAAATGACTCATCTAAGGTTGCACAGTTGCCAAGTGTTAGAAATTGGGACTTAAGCTCACATCTGTTGCCTGAGTTTTCAGTGTAGACATACAGAGACTAAAAAAAGGGAGGCAGAGCGAAGAGAAGGGCTTCTTTGAATGATGTAGCAATGTTAGTAAGCTTCTTTGTCAGGTGTTTTCTTTGAATAACGTACCCAATGTCAGCATGAGCACAGTGGATGGCAGGCCACAACAGACAATATTTAGTCCCATCTCAATAATCAAAGTCAGTAAATATTTATTAGGCACCTACTATGTGCTAGGCACTGAGCTAAGCTTTGGGATACAAATAAGAAAAAGAAAAACAATCCCTGCCCTCAAGGAGTTTACAATTTAGTGGGGGAAGATAATATACAAAATGAAACTGGAAAGAGGGATGTGATGGGGTGGGACCACCAATGGGGTTGGGTGGAAATGATGTATGTGGAGTCCAAAGCAAGCAGAGAAACTGATAGGAAATGAAGAATTGAAAATTGAGTTCTTTATAAAGAAAGCTTTTGCTCCAGTCAGAGTAAAAAAGCAATTGAGGGTCTTGAGGAGGTGTTGAGTACATAACTAAAACAATCTCCATGATGGTGACATTTTTGGAGATGAACTTTTCCTGGGTGAAGCATGATGTTTGTGGAGATGGAGTCTTATCATATTGGATTTAAATCTTGCTCTTCCTTCTTTTTTTAAATTGATTTTTAGTTTATTTTTCCATGGTCCTTTATTACAAATAATTTTTATTGCATCATGATTTGAAAAGGATGCTTTGGCTACTTCTGCCTTTCTTCACTAGATTGGGAGGTTTTTATGCCCTAGTACGTGGTCAGTTTTTGAGTATATGCCATGTACCACTGAGAAAAGTATATTCCTTTTTATCCCCATTCAGTTTTCTCCAGAGGTCTATCATATCTGCCTTTTCTAAAATTCTATTCACCTCCCTAACTTCTTTCTTGTTTATTTTTGAGGTTAGATTTATCAAGTTCAGAGAGGGGGAGGTTGAGGTTTCCCACTAGTATAGTTTTGCTCTCTATTTCTTCCTGTAACTCCCTTAACTTCTCCAAGAATTTCCATGCTATACCACTTGGTGCACATATGTTCAGTAATGATATTACTTTATTGTCTATGGTGCCTCTTAGCAGGACATTGTGTCCTTCCTTCTCTCTTTTAATTAGGTCTACCTTTGCTTTTGCTTTGTCTGAGATTGGGATTGCTATCTCTGCTTTTTTTAAACTTTAGCTGAAGTATAATATATTCTACTCCAGCCTTTTACCTTTACCCTGTGTGTATCTCCCTGTTTCAAATGTGTTTCTTGTAAACAACATATTGTAGGATTATGGTTGTTAATCCATTCTGCTATCCACTTCCGTTTTATGGGACAGTTCATCCCATTCACATTCGTGTTATGATCACTGTCTGTGTCTTTTTCTTCATCCTGTTTCTCCCTTCTCCCTTTCAATCCTCAAGAGTTTTGCTTTTGACCACCCCCTTCCTCAGTTTACCCTAAGTCTTGATTCCTCTCCCTTATCTTACCTTTTTCCTCTTGCTACTTCTTCCCTCTCTTTTGACCACCCCCTTCTCTTTTCTTTCCCCTCCTACTGCCTGTAGGACGAGTTTGATTTCTATACTTATCAGAGTATGTTATTCCCTTCTTGAACCAAATCTGATGAGAGTAAAGCTCAAATACTGCTCTTCTCCCTCCCTTCTTTCCCTCTAATATGTTTTTGTGCCTCTTCATGTGATATAATTCACCTTTTTCTACTATTTCCTTACCTCTTCTCCCAGAACCATCCCTTTACATCTCTTAATTATGTTTTTTTTTATCATTATATCAATTATTTTGTGCTGACACTCACAGTATGTGTATCCCTTTCAATTGTCATAATAAAAGTACGGTTTCCAAGATTGACCATTTAACCATTTTGCTGATTTTACTTTTTAAAGATTTGTTTTCATCAGTGAATTTTTTCCACTTTTTTCTTTTACCTCTCTAATTTGGTTTTTAAAGTCCTCCTTGAGTTCTTCCAGGAATGCTTTTTGTGGTGGAGACCAGTTCACATTCCCTTTTGAGGTTTCAGATGTGGATATAGTGTCCATGATGTCCTCTTCTGAATTGATATTTTAATCTTCCCTGTCTCCATAATAGGAATCAATTGTCTTTGGCTTTTTAGTGTGTTTTTTTCATGGTGTTTTTTTTCCTTCTGACTTCTAAGTGGATTTCTGTTTCTGGGGCTCAGGAGGCTCTGTCCCAAGGTTCTTGTATTGGGATCTGTGGGGCTGCTCACTGGCTTTGTGTGCTATAGCCTTTGGTTTCATGAGGTGTAGGGGAGGGGTGGTCTGGCTGCTGGAAGTCTCTTCTTCCCAGGACTGCTCTACAGCATGGTGGGCTCAGCTGTTTTCTGTGCTGGTGTCTGCCACTTCCCCTGGCTGTATAAAGGCACATCTGGGGTACTGGTGTTGATGTTTGCTAGCTCCACCCTGCTGGGGCTCAGTTACTCTCGCTGTTCTGCTGAAGTGGGGCCTGCTGGGACACATCTCTTCCTGAACTAGTGTCCTTCCACCACCACAGGAAGGGCTCTCTCCCCAGCTTCTCTAGCTAAAAGGCTACTGAAGCCCCACTTCTGGCTCCTCTGTTTCTCCTGAGGTAGTATTCTCTGGGGGAGGGAGCGAGAGCCCATTTACCTGGCCGTCATGGCTCTTGAAAGTTCGAGAAGGTCACTCTTTATTCTTCTAATGGCAAACTGAGAATTAGAGAATCATAGACCTAGAGATGGAAGGTTGTATGTACCAGGCACTGTGCCAACTACTTTGCAAAGATTATCTCATTTGATCCTCAGAACAACCCTGTGACATAAGTGTTGCTATTATCTTCACTTCACAAATTGGGAATTGGAAGCAGACAGAGGTTAAGTGACTTTCCTGGAGTCACACAGTTAGTAAGTATCTGAGGCCAGATATGAACTCAGGTCTTTCTGGTTCCAGGCCCAGTGTTTTGTCAACTGCACCACCTCACTGCCTCAGTGTAAATAATTATTTCATGTTTAGTAGGGACTGCAATTCTTCCTCTCACCAGTGCAAGTGACCTATGTGTGGAGAAGGGGAGTAGCAGACACCTCCCATCTTTCTCAGATATTTCTTTGAAGTAACACCTGAGTGTTTGGCTAATCTGGCCTTCTTGCTCTTGAGGAATATGAAAGGATAGAAAAATGATTATGGAGAGAGTGCTCTGGAAGCAGGATATCATTTATGCAGCTAGGAATCCAGGTGTTAGGGGAGGGAGGAGGTAAACCCTCTGGGATTTTGGGTAAGTAATTTGACCTCTCCAGACTTCAGTTTCTTCATTTGTAAAATGAAGGGATTAGGCTAGATGATCTCTAAGGCACATGCCTTCTGGCTCTTAATACTTAGTGATTCTTATGGTTTACTATAACAGTTTAAGATGTTGAAGATAGAGGCTTGTTAAATAGTATAACAAAGAGGAATTCCCATGTCCCTTTCTATCCCTTTAAAACAGTAAACCTGTGTGAGGCTTGGATGCTCAAGGAACTATATATAAAAAGATGTAAAGCTAAAGGAGATATATATATATATATATATATATGTATATATATATATATATATATATATTTTTTTTTTTTGAGTTATAAGAAAGCATATTTGAGAATATGTCCACCTGGGCCAGATTGATGAGCTAGTCCCCAGGAGAGAAAATGAACAATATCTTCTGTAGGGGACCCAAGCTGTGGAGATCAAAGTGTTTCTAGTAGCCAACAAAAGAAACCCCCAAATATAATCCTTGTGTCTGGGGCTCTCTTCTGATACGATTGGCCCAGGTACAGCTTGGAAGTCCTCTCACAGTTCTGGATAATTGTACTCACCTAGGAATGAAGGTATCTGTCATGCTTTAATGGCGGCCACAAAGTCATCTTACAAACACATGGGCTCCCTAGGCTAGAAACGTGGTCAATAATATGCCTCCTATGAGAAGTATTGGGGCTGTGGGGCTTCAATGCAAGATAAAGCTCAAGGCTAAGCCTAACAGAGGTTTGTTTTCTGAGTGATTAAAAGCTTTTTCTTGGACTGGTTGCAGTTGGCCGGGTTAATGAGCTGGTCCCCTGAGAAATAGTAAGTGTCCTATACTGGAGGAGAATAGAATAATAATAAGTGATAGCCATATGGATTTGCAAAGAACTTTACACATGATCTAATTTTGTTCTCATAACTACTCTGAACTATAAGTTCCATTTTACAGATGAGTAAACTGAGATTTAAAGAGGTTGAGTGATTCAACCATAGTTACACAATTAGTAATTATCAGAACCTGATAATAGCTGACTTCAAGTTTAATACTCTTTCCAATATACCACATTTGGTCTCTTTGAGTTGTAGAGAATGGAGAACAGAGGCACCTCTTCTCCCTTATTTTCCCTCTAACCCATTCCTCCCTCCAACCTGGGCTGGGTTAAATGCTTATTTGATTGATTGCTTCACATTGCCTAGGGGCTACATCATGAAACTTTAAGGGTTTAATAGGTGATACATGACCTAGATATAAAGGGAGATATTACAAGAAACTTTGGAGAATATGGAATATATTACCTATCAGAATTATGGATAGGTGAACAATTTATGAACAAGAGACAGTGTTGTGAGATGTGAAATGGATAATTTTTATTACATTAAATTAAAAAAAATTGTACAAGGGCAGCTAGGTGGCACAGTGATTAGAGCACTGGCCCTGGAGTCAGGAGGACCTGTGTTCAAATCCAGCCTCAGATGCTTGACACACTTTCTCACTGTGTGACCTTGGGCAAGTCACTTAACCCCCATTGCCCTGCCTTTCCCCCTGCTTAAAAAAATAAACTGTACAAATAAAACCAATGTAGCCAAGATCAGAAGGAAAGCTGAAAACTGGAAAAAAAATTTTATAGGCAGTTCTTCAGATAAAGGTCTCATCTCAAATATATAAAGAATATTATCAAATCTATAAGAATGCGAGTCATTCCTCAGTTGATAAATGGTTAAACGATATGAACAGGCAATTCTGTGTTGAAGAAATCAAAACAATTTATAGTCGCATGAAAAAATTCTGTTATCATTGATTAGAGAAAAGCGAATTAAAACAATCTTAAGATATCATATTACACCTTCCAGATTGGCCAAAATGATAGAAGGGGGAAGTGACAAATGTTAGAGGAGATGTGAAAAAATTGGAACTTTAACTCATTGGTGGATCTGTGAGTTGATTGAACCATTTTGGAGAGAGACTTGGAATTATGTTCAAAGAGTTATTAAACTATCTAAACCCCTTGATCCACCATGCCACTATTAGGTGTTTTTCTCAAGAGGATAAGGGAAAATGGAATCTATATGTTCTAAAATATTTATAGTGGTTCTCTTTGTGGAAGCAAAGAACTAGAAATTGCAGGGATTGCCTGTTAATCGGGAAATGGCTAAACAAATTATGGTATATACTCATGATGGAATATTACTCTGCTGTAAGAAATGACGAGCTCGATGATTTTAGAAAGGCATGGAGAGACCTCCACAAAATAGTGAAGAGTGAAATGGGCATGAACCGAGGGAATATTGCATACAGTAACAGCAGGATTGTTTTAAGAACAACTTTAAGCAACCAGGTCATTTTGACTACTATGAATACTCAAGTTAACCTCAATGATCTCATGAAGGAAGATGCCGTTTGAATCCAGAAGGAATATTGCCCTGGTGTAGGAAATGATGAGCAGGTTGATTTAGAAAAAACATGGAAAGACTTGGACCAATGAAGGAAGATACTATCCACCCTCAGAGACACAGATGATAGGAGGAAATGAGCTTAGTATGGTCTTACATGTATGTGTATGAGTGTATATGTGTATATATGTCTACGTTTATAGAGTGTGTGTGTGTATGTATCCACACCTAATTGTAGACTTCTTTAGATGGGGGGGTGGGTAGAGAGGGGAAAAATAAAGTAGAAAGTGTACAGCAGAGAGCAAAAGAAAATTGACAAGAAAGCAAAGAAAAACTGGGCAGCTTTGAAAACAATGTGTAATATTATATAGATATTCTGGAAAAAGGAAATTTATTCTTTTGTATTGAATCTTCTCTTCTGATCTGCTATGTGCATGGCAAAGTTTTCCCCCCTCATTTTGTATTTAAGTGTAAAATTTAAAAAAAAATTACAAAAAAAGTTTGATGGATGACATCTGCCTGTTCTTCTGCCCTTACTGTCTTGGGCCAGGTAGAGAGAGAAGAAGGTTTTATCCTTCCTGTTACACATACCTTCCATCATTCAAAGCTTCCTAAATTAGCTGCTAAAATGAAAACACACACACACACACACACAAACCTGTGCAAGTATGTACTAGTTGCAGTTTTGTTGGTATAAAGTAGTTATATATACATTACAATGGAGGATTTCAGGGTTTTATTTGTAGATTTAATTTGTATTTCCTTTAATTTTTTGTTGAAGTTAAATATAACTAAAATTTTAAAAAGAGTCCTTGGATAATAGTGTGGTTCAAGGAAGGAAGGAAGGTTTTTTATTACCTAGCCTTTAGGTTGCTACTGGCTTACTCAGACATAGCTTAGGAGAAGCTGCATAGGAGGGTGAGTGAGTGGCATGATGGGATCAACGGGGGCTTTTTGTAAATGAGCCTGAGAAGGAGTTGTGGGTTGGTGATAGACTGATGGCAATGACAACAATTACTACAATAATAATAATACATGATACTTGTATTTTGGCTTCAGAGACTTTAAGAAATAATTGTGCATATGTGTGTTCCTTCAAACAAATAAGCAAGATATTTTAACTTGATAGATAAGGAAACTGAGGTTTGGGGAGATCAGATGACTTGTCCAAGGTCACACAGTTCGTGACAGGGCTTAGAGTAGATAGAACCTGAATCTTCTATCTTCTCACCCAGTGCTCTTCCTAGCTCAGCAGTATCTGGCATAGTGCATTACACATTGTATTAGCTTGTGTAAGGCAGGTAACACTAGCACACAGAAGGGCTGCTAGCACAGGTTCAACCTTTATCTGGTCAGACAGGAAGACAACTTCAGAGAGGTTAATAATCTTACTTTATTCTGGTCTAGTTCTCTCACAAAGGTTGCCGATAGTGGGAGTACCAGCTCCGCATTCCCTAATCACCCTTCTCACAAAGGCTGGTGAGAAGGGGGGCCAACTAATCCTACCTCTCGATGTGGTCGATAGAGACAGGCACAACTTGTGCACTTCCCTAAGTCCCCTCAAACCTCAATGAGTATTGGTTGAGGCAAACACAGATTCCCTCCAAGCCTTGATGGGAGCCCATCAAGGCATGCACAACATTCCAGCTTGTGTATTCAACCCTAAAGACACCTTGCTCACTGACTAGTGCCCACCTGCTTCATAGGGCAACAGACAAAGAAGGCATATTGCCAGCAATAGCCTCCAATTTTTCGTTACCTCATCCCTGTATTTCACTGTATAGTTGCAGGGGATATTTACAATTTAAGCACAGATGTTTATATTTATCATCGATATAATGCTGCATAAGCATGATGGAGGTATTTACAAGTCATGAGCCTGGGAAATAGAGATTGTTACAGCCATGGATCCTGCGAAACTAAACTCGAAGAAAGAATAACAAAAAACTACCTTACACATGCTAAAATCCACCTTACAGCTTGGTACAAGTTTCTTGAATGAAATGAATGAACAAATGAGTATGAGATCGTCCAAGGTGAGACAGAATTAAGGAGCTTTATCATTAGAAGTCCGATGAGGGGCCCAAGGAAGAGGGTGATATATAAAGGAAAAAGGTAGAGAAGGCAAATTGGGTACTGTGGGTGAGGAGTTTCTTTAATGAATATGTTTACTAGGCCACAGAATTTCTGAGCTGGACAGACCTCAGAGGTCACCTTGCGAGAATACCAAATATGGTTTATTTAGGCTATATAGTGGGATAAAATAATTGGACTTTTTAAAAAGATGACGTTAAATGGAGACATAATATTTTGAGGGGATGCTGCCTTTCTTTTGAAATTATTTATTGATGAAAGAACTTATGTGACAGAAAGGTAAATAAACTCTGTGAAAGAAAGTGTAAATCCCTGCAGAGTCACAGGCCTAGCTGTCTATCTGCACCCGTGGCACCATTTGATTAATTTAGTTCCCCTCAGGCTAGTAGAGGAACAATTTGTGACTCTCAGCTGTCCTGATTGTTTTAGCATTCCAAACTTAGTGACTTTTACTGACAGGATAAAACCAAAATAAGATGCAACAGCAGCAAAACCACCTAAGGAGGAGAACAGAAGTAAAAATAACCCAACGGACATGTTTATGTTGTAAAAATAAAGGTGTAGTTATTATTTCTTGTAGTGAAAAACAAAATGACTTTTTTGTCCTTATTGCCACTAAATGTTTTTGTTTTTAACTTCACCTTTGCCGATGCTCCTAGTGAAGAGTATGACAAAACACGTACCTACATGATTTATCACCTAGACGAGGGCTGGGGAACCTGGGGCCTCAAGGTCACGTGTGGCCCTCTAGATCATCAAGTGTGGCCCTTTGACTGAATCCAAACTTCACAGAACAAATGTGAGTGTGGATTCAGTCAAAGAGCTATGCTTGAGCACCTAAAGAGCAGCGTGTGGCCCTCAAGGGTGTAGGTTCCCCACCTCTGGTCCAGGCATTTAAGTGGCCCAACGAATAGAGTGCTGGACTTGGAGTCAGGAAAACCTAAATTCTAATCCAGCCTCAGATATTTACTAGCTGTGTGACCCTAGGCAAGTCATTTGACTTTCATCTGCCTCAGTTTCCTCAGTTGCAAAATGAGGATAATAACAGCACAGTTATTGTGAATAATATTTGTAAATTACTTTGCAAATCTTAAAGTGCTACATAAATACTATTATTAATCAACATGAAATCTTTATCTTGCTCCAGGCAATATGCTGGATTTCTTAATGACATTAAATGTAATGCCTTCCCAGAAAGAACTTGCAATCTAATTGGAGAGACAATTTTAAGCAAGAAAGGCTTAATCAACAAGATAGTATTCTAGTCGGCTCTTAGGAGTAAGTTCTAGCAGTCCCTCACTAAATAGAGAATCTGTAAATACCCACAATAAAGGTTGTGAGGGAGGAGTTAGTTGATAGAAAAGCAAGATGAGAAGGGTAACCTTTGTTCTTCTACCTTTTTCTGTTTTTCTGAGTCTTTGGATTCGTCTTTTCCCAAATAAAAGCCCAATCTTTCAACTATCCTTTGGTGGATAATGGAAGAAATTTCATTCATATACTGTGTGTGAGTGGTTTGGGCCAGGCCTGCACAGCATGTGGCCAGCAAGCCACTTATGACCCACACACTGGTTGCAGCCTGCAAAAGGATTTTGGGTGACCTGCAAAAGATGTAGACAATGTAAAAGAGGTCTGCACAAGATACCACCTAAGGGCCACTTTGGCAGCCTGCAAGCCATGCTGGCTGTATGTTGTGTGGGCCTGGTTTAAGCAGAAATGAGCTACTAATAGGTTTAATAGTCACCCAGGTATCTGCATCCCCAAAAAGAAGCTAGTTAATCCCTAAAGAATCTCTCTTATGGTAGAATGTAAAGGGAAGATCTTCATACCTCTACCCTTCCCTCTCCACCTTCTCAAAGATGAGATGGAACTTGAGGTGCATCTTGAAAAATGGGTAGGATGTGCACAGATGAGGTATTCTGAATAAGGGAGGGGGAGAGAGCATGAGCAAAGAAAGGAATGGTAGAGGCTCGGACTGGTGCATGGGATATAGAGAGAATGAGGCTAACAAAAAGAATGCCAACTTGACTCCAGCAGAGGGTATTAGGTGCCAAAGGAATAGGAAATACTAAGAAATATTAAGCCATTTTCAGTACTTAGCCAGTGGAAGGACATGATAGAATCACAGAATGTGAGAACTGGAAGGAACCTGAGAGAATTTAACCCCTCTCTCTGAATGTAAGAGCTAGAGAAACGGTGACCTTCTCTGTCAGGCAGAAGAAATTAGATTTGACTTAAATCCCAGCCCAGTAGTCTTTATACAATACTGTAGGAAACCTCGTTTGGGAATAGATTGCATAATGTATGGAAAAGGCTAATTAGAGGTTATATGCCTTTTCTCCTTCAACCTTCTCTCCTTTAATCTTGGATCTCTCTATTGGCTCTTTCCCCTTTGCCTACAAACACACCAAGATCTCTTTATCATATAAAACAATCTTGCCCTAGAATCTATTATCTCATTAAGCTATTATCTCATTTCTCTCTTCTCAATTGCCACACTTCTAGAAAGGGTAGCTTTTATTCACATTTTTCAATTTCTTGCAATCTGATCTCATTGCTTCTCCAAAATCAATAGTAACCTTATTGTCTAATCCAAGGGCATTTTTGTTTGATTTTCATTATCCTCGACTCCTTTGCAGAATTTGGTTTTTGTCCTTGTTCTCGGTGCCTTGTTCTCCCCTCCTTTTTTTTTCTTGATTCTACCTTTGCATCTCTTTCCTTCTTTCTTTGTTGTCTTGTTTTATCTCTTTCTTCAGCAGAAAGTACATCTTAAAGCACATTTAAACAGAAAAAACATCAATTTTAACACAGTTGTCTCTTTTAAAACAGATAAAGTGATTTTTCCACATACCACTAATAATATGGGTAACCAGGAAGAGGAACAAGAAAAAGACAAGAACAAAGGACAGATAAGAGCCTGGAGGAACACCTCCAATAAGGGAGTTGGAGAGGAAAGTAGATACTTTCTCCATATTTATTCTCTTCAGTGCTAGGTTTATCTCCTCCATGAGCATATCTGGAACTGTGATGTTGGGTCTTCATTATCCTAAAAGAGCCTCAGGAATGGCAGTATTGCTTCTAGCTTAGCTCTTGCAGCCATCATCTGGGGAACCAATTCCTGTGGAGAAGAGGCCAGCCCCACTAACTGCCACCTATGAGGCAGGCCAAAGCAAGGCAGCCTGAGGGAGTAGAAGACAGCATGTACCAGACAATTCAAATCACCACCACATCAACTACCATCTGCTCTCAGACTATGATGGAGATAGCCCAGAACTTTGAACCCAAGATTTCTATGAATGTTAGAACTTCTACTACAGCCCCCCCAGTCATCATCCAATGAAGCAGCCTTTGTAAAGATACGGCCAAGCCTCTGCTTCTGTGGGTGCTTCTAACACAGCTACTGAATACCCAGACAGAAAAGTTTTCCACACCAAAGTCCTTGGCACTGTCAAATGGTTTAACATCAGAAACTGAGATGATTTTAGCAGTGGAAATGGCATTAAAGAAGAATTGTCACAACCTGCTTTTTTCACATTGTATCCTGAAGACCAAGGGACCTTTCCATCTCTTTTTGTAGCAGAAATCTTCCATATGTGTAATCTACTCTGATGTGAGCTCCTTGAGAGCAGACTTTCTTACTTTTCTAAACGTGTATCCACAGTACTTTGGAGATAGTAAGTATTAATAAATGCTCCTTTAATCATTCATTCATAATAGCAAAAAAGACAGAAGGAAAAAGAGAGAAGGAGGAAAACCAAACAAGTGAAAAGAAAGGGAAGCCAAAGGAGAGAAGTCTAAGGGAGGAATATGAGGGATTGATATGAACCCTTCTTTTTTGCATCTATTCTAATTTTATCTATACTTCCAGGCCCTACCTCCTAAAAGGGTTCCAGTATCTTCCCAGTCAGCAATGGTCTCTCTCTTTTTTGAATCCTATTGTGCTGCACAGCCTAGCATTTTAATAACCTATTAAGAGCTATTTTAATTAACCTAAAGCTGGGTGGAGAGGTGAGAGAAGAGAACTGCAAAAGTTAGGAGTGGTTATAATGTCAATATAGGGAGATTGGGGAGAATGAGAATAGAAAAGAGGTCAGCTGATTTGTAAACAGGGTTATTTGTAACCTAGGCAAGAGAAGTTTTTTTGTAGTATTGAAGATGACAGATTCTGGAGGATTTAGAAGGGAGTGTGTGATTGAGAAATGGTGCCTCGGTGTAACTTGTTTGTTCAAGTAGTTATTCATTTAAAAACTTCAATAATAGAATAGTAGCTAGAAGAAGCAGTCCAGTTAAATGCAGATCTCTCTCTCATAATAAGAGAGGATCTAATAGGATTCGATCTAAACAGCATTTTTGAAAGTCAAATGCAATGAGCTGGTTGGAAAAGAGAAATTTAAGATTTTAGAAAGTCAGAATTTATGTGACAGCAGGGTCCTTTTGAAGACAGAAAGAGATGGGACCCTTTGGAGAAGGGGCAGTATAGATCATCTGAGATTACTGGGAGAAATAAAAGACTAGCTATAGATGCAGAGATGTATTCAGGTGAAGATGAGAATAGATGGAGAAGTTCCTGCAACATGGTTTCATTCTTTTTCTGATTAGAGAGTATTTCACATGTTCCACTATATTTAGATTGACTTCAGTCATGCTTCATTTGAAGCCTTCCCCTTCCCTTCTTATCTTTTCACAAGCTGTCTCTACATACTCTTTCCTTTCCCCCAACTTCTAATTTTAGAACCCTAATCAAATCAATTATCTGTTTACTACTGGAAATGTTTCAGTCTAGGGGTGCTGGGAACCCTGAAATGCAAGGGTACAAGGTGCGGGTCTGCCTTGAAAGAATTCAACCACTCAAGACTTCTTTCAGTCCAGGTAGCGAGTTTATTGTAACACCAATAGAAGCAGTCCAGATTCCTAGTGAGTCTGTGCTGTTTGTGACACCAATAGAAGTGGGCCAGATTTTAAGAAGCTGAGCAATTTAATGGGGGAAAGATTGATATTTTGTGCAGAAAGACCAGGAAGATCTAGATGGGACAAAGCAGCTGAGTAGCCTGGGATGGGGCCAGATGCAGACAATGGAAAGAGCTAAGTGGCAGGAGGGGCACAGTGAAAGGGCAGTTAAAAGGATGATTGACTGAGATGGGCCAGGTGTTGCAGGGGCTGGGTTCCTGAAATTTGTTGGGAAAGTTCAGGGCCTTTTAGGGGTCCATCATTAGTGCCCCATCAGAAAGGTCTATCATTTTGCTCCTCAATGGTTTGACTTATCAACCCTATAAATTTCCAAACCAAAATAGCCTTTTTTGGCCATCATTTTTCATATGTTGTCTCCCCTGGTGAATGTAAACTCCTTGAAGGCAGGGATTGTATTTGTTTTTGTATTTATATCCCCAGTGCTCCATCACAGCACTCAGAATACTTAAAGTATTAAAAATGTATTTAAAAGTACTTAAAAATGCTTGTTCATTCAATAGCACATAATCACAATAAGAGCGAAACTATAGGAGAACTTTTTTTTTTTAGAGTTGTTCTTTTAAAACATTTCAAAAGGTTACTTGAATGCGTGAGAAAGGTAGTCTGTCCTGGGTGTGAACTTGTAGCCACAGAAAGTAATTAAAGGATAGTCTAAAGCAGGGCTGTCCAAAATGCAGCTTGCCTACAAGCATAGAAATTTACATAAATGCTTTAGTAAACGAAGCCGAGCTACTGCAGAGCTCTGGCTACAATGGCAAATCAAAATATATTGTCTATTGTTTCAATAAAAACCTAAGGTTGGACAGCCCTGATCTAAAGGGGTTTGATGCAAACTATCTACAATATGGGGATGAATTTCAAACATCAGTGAGGAGGAGGGAAGAATGATTGGGGGGATACTTTTTCCAATTTGGAAAATATAATTGTGGGAATGCAGTAGTATAACTGAATCAGATGATCTTGACCACAGAATCTCAGTTGGACTGGGCCCAGAGGTCATCTAGGATAGTCCATACCTGAACTTCCCTGACAAGTGCTAATCTCACTTCTGTTTACAGACCTAGAGTGAAAGAGAATCCATAACCTCCTGAGAGAGCCAGTTTCATCCTTGGTCAGTTCTGATTGCTAAGTTCTTCCTTCCATCAAGTCTTTCTTTCTGTAATTCTGACACATTTCTACAAGCTCTACCCTCTAGGACCAAGCAGAAAGGGTCTAATTCAAAACGTTGTGTGGGTTGGGAAGAGAAGGATAGTCCCATTAAGAAGCATGTTAGAAATGAACCCAGAGCTAGTGAGAGTGGTTAAGGGATAATATCAAAGAATCTAATACTTCAGATACCGGAGAGGAGAAGGGACAAAAAGAAATCATGAGAAGAATTGCTTTTTCTCTCATTGAGAAAGACAGTCAATGTAACCGAACCCTTCTTTGCAGCCTCTATGTTTTGCACAATGGCTGATCCACAGTGAGCACTTAATAAATACTTGTTGACTGACTGACTTAACAAATAAACCTAAGCTGCTAGAATAATGTCAAACTTTAGACACCAAGTTGCCCTGAACCTTTGGAATGTTAGAATGTCTCAGAAAACTGTATATGGCTAGGAGATATTTTGAATCTAAGAAAGTTAAATTTGAATCAATAACTCAACATATAAGGAAGGATCAGAATTAGATGAATTACTATTAATAGTTAAAATTTAATGGAAAAAATTATCAAAATGTCCCTATATGTTTATATTTCTTTAAATTTTGTTCTAAAATTTCTTTTCTTAAATATTAATCAAAGCTTAGTAATTAGCAATTAGCTAATAGTTGTGCTTTTTACTCTAATATAGAATTATGTTTTTGTAGAAATATAATTGATAAAATGATGTACTAATAGCATTCTTCCTTGAGGCCACCCAACTGATTGGACTGCAAAGTTGTTGCAAAGGTACCCCATTTACTTGTGGCAGCTCTCTACCTTGTAGGTAAAGGACCTAAGAAGAAATAAACACTGTTTGAAAGTCTGGCTTTGGAAAACTTAATCTAGGAACTGATGGCAAACATCACGGTTGTCTTGAGGAGAGTGGAAAAGTTCTGAATTAACCTTGATGAAGAGTTAAGCTGAAAGAACACAAGAGACAGAAAGATTTCTGAGCAGATGAAAGCTAGAGGAGAAATGGTATTTCCACGAAGTGGACAGAGCCAATGGTGGCTTTTCAAGTCTAAGGCTATATTGTTTTAAACTTAGTTCTTCAGTGGCCTAAAGTGAAAATCCTTAGTTTTGTAGACAAGTTCAGTGAACATATCAGGGGAAAGTGAAACATTCTCTCAAGGTCAAAAGTCTCTCAGAAATGAGATGGAGAGATTCATTCATTCAACAAAATGCCTGTTATGTTCAAGGCACTGCGTCAGGTGCCGAAGATTCCCTATCTGTGTGTGTACGTATGTGATACAGGCCTTTCACTGAAAAAGCTTTCAATCTAGAAAGAGGGGAAAGAAACGCATACATCCCCCTCCCCAAACACACATACTCATGAAAAATGGAGTGTGAAGTACAACCTCTGTAAGAAATTTTAATAGGGAGTTATGACTTTTATCTTGGAGTGGGTGGGTGGGATATGTCAGGAAGACCCCCTTAGAGGCAAGAGTGGGCCTGGAAGGAAAGAAGGAGCTTTAATAGACTGAGGTAGGATGAGGCAGAGAAGTCATTATAGGCTGGGGAAGGGCTAGCATGAACAAAGACACTGACACTGGAGAAAATAGGATGAGACAAAGTTATGGAGAGCCACACAGCTTGTCCAAAATACAGAGTATACAAACACATACCAGCGAACAAACTGGCAGATGCATGGAGTTTGAAAATGATGGGAAGGATTAGCACTGATGTTCATGCTACACTATTTTCTACTTTGGTGCTTTTGCAGATAAACCTTGTTCCCAAAGACAGATAACATTCCCTGAAGAGGGGATAATCAAAGCCAAAGCAATGAACAAGGAACCCTCTCTGAAAATAAACAAGGAAAATACTATTAAATCTCCACTGAACTATGGAAAGAGCTATTAGAAACACCTGCCCTCTGCTCCTCCTACTCTGGGGCTGTATCCAGAGACTAATTGAATAGCAAACATGCCCAAAAGGAAAACACTTAGTAAACAATGGTGGTTCTCCTCTCCCAATTTGTAAACATAAGGAAAGAAATTATGAGACACCCCATACAACATTGGGAAGATTATAATTTGTGAATATTGAAAAGACTCTGATGAAGTTAAGCTTGTCAAAAGAGGTGTCATTAGGGGCAACTCATGTTACACTGGATGGAACGTGGGCTCCGGAGTCAGGAGGACCTGAGTCTAATCCAGCCTCAGTCACTTACTAGCTGTGTGATCCTGTGAAAATCACATAAGCCCAATCACCTCACGCCTCCCTCCCCGCCAAGAGACATCATTAACCATGAGAATGACACCTTAACCTTATCACTATCCAGGATTATCTATCACCATTTAAGACAGTTATCTGAAAATGGGGGAGTGGGATTTCTGTTACCTAAGGATAGTAGATACAATATACCAAAAGATATGCTAATACTGGGACACTTATATCCATTCACTCACGATCTGAGCATGCTAACTAAAATCACTTTGATTTGGCTTTCATGAATTCATGGTCATTTCAAATGACCTCTATGGTCCTTGACTGGTCAACCAAACAGTTCCCTGTTGTTTATGTCTCAATTAATACAGTCATTAATACTGAGTGTAGCGCACAGTAATCAATTTGAATAAGCCCGGTGGTCTTGGCAAGGAATCAGACCGTTGGATCTCCTTGAGTGGTCTTCTTTCTGCATCTCTTCAATCTATTTTATCTTAGGAATTGAAAGATTGGTCCTTAGAGTCACTGATTTTGGCAAGTGCTGAGGAAAATAAGAGCTAATGGAGCTTTTCACCCACACTAGAACACATACCTCTCTTTCAGTTGCAGAAATTGGGCAACAGGTAAATTTAAGACCAAACCCATCCTGGAATTATGACTCAGTCACTAGCCTGGCTCATTTGCTCATGATTTTCTTTGTTTTAATTATTGCCATAGCCTTTTAATTGGACCCCTTGTCACAAGTCTAGCATATTTCTAATCTAGCCTTTACAGAGCAATTTAATTGATTTTCCTTGAGTCATGTCACTCTCCTATAATAAATTTAAGGCAGCCCCCCCCCCGCTATTATTTCTAGGAGTAAATAAAAATGCCTCTATCATATAAAGCTCCTAACCTTACTTTGTAGCCTTATGATACATTGCTTCCCTTCACAGTGTCCGTAATCTAGTTAATTTGCCTTCTCACTTTTCCTCATACACTTTATTTCCCATCTGTATGCCTTCATACTCTATGCCTTCCACATGCCTGGAGTGCTCTTCCTTCATTTTTGCCTCATATAACTCCTATTTTCCTTCAAGACTCGGCTCAAGTACCACAGGAAGCTCTTCCTGGTCCCACTGCTACTCATACAGTCTTTCTCCCTCCAATCACCAGATATCTCTATGTAAATACCTACACATGAGCATGTTGTCTCCTTTTATAGAATGTAAGCTTCCTAGAGGGCAGAGGATGTTTTATTGTTTTCTTCGCCCTTGCCTAGCACACTGCTTGGTGGATAGATGGCACTTAATGTTGAAAACAAACTTACCTATAATAAATATGGAAAAAGTAGCATGACAAGAAAGAGGTTGGATTTCTTTCAGAACATATTTTTGGGCACTTTATTCCATTCCTGGCACAGGACTGTGATTTGTGGTATATCTCTCATAGCTGGTAACTGAGAAACATAATTAAGGTAGGAAAGTGCATAGTTAAATGTCTTGCCTTATTTTCTGTATAGGGGATGTTGGGAGGAAGGAAAGACATCAGTCCTTCTGACTGTGCCAAACATGGATTGATAGTGAAGAACTCGACCCGCTTCCAGCAGAGAGGTGGCAGACTCAGGTTTCAGAACAGGAGTTTTTAGATATGGCCAAAGTGGGAATTTGTTTCCCTTGACTATACTTATTAATTACAAAGATTTTCTCTTTCTTTTCTTTTCCCAATGGGAGAAAAGTAGGAGAAATTGGAAAAAAATTAGTTTAAATTAGGAAAAAAAAAGGAGAATGAAGAAAAGAGGGACAGCAAACTCCTTCTCACACACCAGCCAACTCCACTTTCTTTGACTCCCAGGAATGCACACACAGTTATTGAGATAATGAAACTCTTTAGCAGTCTACCCTAGTTGTTTTTGAGCAGTTGCCCTGACTGGGTCCTTGTCTGTCTGACCCGAGGCTGTGTCTGCAGCAGCCCTGTCTTCAGTCTCTGCCGGTCAGCATCTCACAGTCTGGATGATCTCCCAGATGGAGAGTCTAAGATCCTATAACATGCCCCTTATGTAATCCTCAAATCCCTTCAAGCTTTTCAAGTCCTCGTGTCCATACTTTGGACTGATGAGCTTGTAGCATGCATGTGTGTGTCTGATGAGGCCATTTCAGGCCAGGCAAGCATGAGAATGTGTAGTCCTAGAGAGAAGAAAATGGTTTATCACGTGGAATCTTCCTTTTCCCTCCCAGTGCTATGGCTCTCTCTGTCAGTGTCAGGGACTGGAAGACTGATTCCTAATAGAACAAACAGGGTTCAAGTTGGCATCTACATGGATATTCTGGTACACTAAGAGAACACTGGAATTAGAATTGGTAGAATTGGGTTCGTATCCTGCCCAAGGCAAGGCAGCTTGGTGTCCCAGAGGCTAGAGTGCTGGATCTGGGGTCAGGAAGTTGTTCTTCAGTCATGTCTGATTCTTCGTGACCTCATTTGGGGTTTTTGAGATACCCGGAGTGGTCTGCCATCCCCTTCTCTAGCTCATTTTACAGATGAGGAAACTGAGGCAAACAGGGTGAAGTGACTTGAGCCCAGTGCTCTATCCGTTGTGCTATCTAGCCTTATTAAGCGTGACTCAAGTCACACGATCTCTTCCTCAGATACAAAGACAAGCATGAAATAGTCCACGTCTACAAGGAGCTTCCATTCTACAAGGGAAAACAGCATGTGCACAGGTAAATATGAGGAGGTGCTGGAGTCAGCTCAAACCAGCCCTTGACAACCAATTGTTAAATTTTCGGTGTGAGTAGTTCGGTGTTGGAGTTATTATTTTATTGATTGTCTAGACTAAAGAAAACGATGAAGGAAATGTTAATAATACAGAATAAACTTAAAACTGTGTTGTATGTTCATTTTCTTTTCAGAGTCTAATATCCTGCATACCACTGGATAACTAAATAGAAAATATTAAAATGAATTGTATCAAATAACACCACGAAGTAAGACAATAATAACAGTAATAAAGAAATATGGAATAACAGTGATAATATAACAATATCATTATTCTATACATGTGTATAAAATAACGTAGAATATTATTAACAGATAAAGGCAAATGTCATGACATTATTGATGGATATAAAATGTGACTCCCCTTTCTCATTTTACTTTCTTCCCATTCTTCTGGTACCAGTTTACATGCAGCATAAGAGGGCATCCCTCTTTGATTCTTCTATAGTTCCATTTTTTTTGTTATTCAGTTATTTTTCAGTCATATCTGACTCTACCTCACTCCACTTGGGGTTTTCTTGGCATTGGAGTGGTTTGCTGTTTCCTTCTCCAGCTCATTTTTCAGATGAGAAAGCAGGCCAACAGGGAGGGTCAAGTGACTTGCCCAGGGTCACACAGCTAGTAAGTGTCTGAGGCTAGATTTGTACTTAGGAAGGTGAGTCTTCCTCACTCTGTCTTCTGTGCCACCTAGCCGCCTGCCCTTCTATGGCTCTGTAACCTCCTTTATTTGGGTAATCCCTTCATTAGTGGAGGTCACAACTCATTCATCCCATCTAGACTTCGTCATTCTTTGTAATTATTGTCCATGTATTTCTATGACTTTATATAGAGTGCCTGCCCAGATACCACCTTAGGACAATTCAATAAAGACACAAAGGTAAATGCAAGCATATTACACATCATTAAAGAAAAAAAAGAAAAACTTAAACTTAAATTACATCACCTCATTTTATAGACAAAGAGACTCCCAGCAAGCCACTGACTGAAGTTGTAATCTTAAACCCCTGGCTGTGCTTTTGACTCTGGTCTTTATTATACCTCAGTTGTCTTCTCATTCTGGAATAATCCTTTTAAGGGAAGGACCAAACCATTCTAAATGTCCCTGCCAGCTGTGCTTCATCTTTTCCCTTGCAGGTCCTTTCCCTCACCCACTTTCAGTTCCGTTTTACCTGTTGTCTTCCCCTATGAGCTCTTTAGGAGTGGGAACTGTCTTTCTTTTTGCTTGTTTTTGTATTCCCAACACTTAGCACAGTTCCTGGCACATAGGGAGACCTTAAAACGGGTTTGTTACCTATACACCTGTTTTAAGGGA
>CM053622.1:275879621-275912688 GCA_028646595.1 Phalanger gymnotis | reverse complement strand
ATATACATGATTATATTTGAGATTATAAATTCGGCCTTCCTACTACAGGAAGTCACTTAACCTCTGTCTCAGTTCCTCAATTATAAAATGATGATCAATAGCATTTACCTTTCACGATTGTTGTAAGGATCAAATAAGATAATATTTGTAAAGTGTTTAGTAGCACAATGCCTGGAACATATAGGTGCTTAATAAGTCCCATCTTTCCTCCTTCCATCCCTCCTTCCCTCCTTCCTTCCTGTCTTTTACCATCTTGGTTGCCCATCTCGGGATGCTCTCTGGGTTAACAATGGCCTTCCTGACATATGATGCTTATGACTGAATTAAAATGTGATCTGACCAGAATAGAATATAGCAGAACTATCACTTCCATAGATATGGTTTCTTAACAAAGCCCAGGATCACATTGACTTTTCTTAATCCACGTCATATTGTTGACTCATATCGAGCTTTTAGTTCATGAAACCTCTAGATTTTGTTTCTATCAGATCAACTGCTATCTAATTAGGCCATACCTCATTTTGTACTTCTGAAGTAGATTATTTCTTAACCCAAATGTAATTTTTATAATTAGTTCTATTAAACTTCCAGATGTCTTTTGATCCTAACTCTGCCTTCTAGCATGTTATATCCATCCTAGCTTTTTGTTGTCTGTAGTAGCTGTTTGACAATGAGAAGCAGCAAAGGGGTTAAGCCCAGAGTCCTGGGGTATTCTAAAAATGGCATTCTCCTCCAGACTGTTATTGTACTATTAACTGTTCTTTAGGCCTGGATATGTTATTGTATTAGCATTATCTAGCCCCCATCACTCCATATGTTTTACAAAAAAAAATGATAACATTTATCAAATAAGTTGCTGCAATTCCAAACTTCTTTTCTATTCTACAAACGTAATATTGGCAGTTCTCTGCTTATCTACCAGTCTGATAGCCTTGTCAGCAAATCTACTTGGTCATGACCTGTTTTTGATGAAACCAGTCTGGCTTTTGGAGATCATTGCTTTCTTTTTTGGTTGCCTTCCACACTAGGAGTGTGTCTTTTGTTGCCGTTCACTAGGCAACAGTAGTAGTTTCGGTCATGTCTGACTCTTTGTGTCCCCATTTGGGGTTTTTTCGGCAAAGATACTGGAATGATTTGCCATTCCATTCTCCACCTCATTTTACAGACGGGGAACTGGGACAAAGAGTTAGGTAAAGCCCAGGGTCATACACCTAGTGTCTGAGGCTGAATTGGAAATCATATCTTCCTGACTCCAGGCCAGTGCTCTATTCACTTCACTACATAGCTGCCTGTTAGGAGTGCATCCTTAGGGAAGTAATATATTCAAGAATTTTACCAGGAATTAAAGTCAATCTCACTGGCCTACAGTGTTTGGCTTACAGTAGCCTCAGAGTTCATTCTCTTTTTTTATGGAAATTGGCAGTATTACCTTTTCCCTATAACAATAATATTAGGTGGTATTTATATAAGGTTTGCAAAATGCTTTATGTACTTTTTTGCATTTGATCCTCAAAATGCCCCCATGAAGTAGGTACTATAATTATCCCCATTTTACAGATGAGGAAACTGAAGCTGAGAGAGGTTAGGTGACTTGCCCAGGGTCACAGTGCTAGTTTGAAGCAAGATTTAAAATCATCTTCCTGACTCCAAGACTGACATGAACCATTGTACACTACTGACAGTAAGTGGCTAAGCAAAAATACCTGTCAGTCCTTTGGGCACAATGGGCTGTAGTTTATCTGTGTCAGGCATGTGGACTCATCAAAGACAGCTCAGTGCCATCTTATTATCTCACTCCTTATCTTAGCCATCAATTCCCTGTCAGCAGATTTTTGTTCTGTCTTTTTCCACATCATTATCCTTGGAAGAGGAAAAAAAAACAAGAAAAGTGAGTTGAATAGCTTTGCCCAGGGACTGATGTCCATGTGTGCTTGGTTTCTGGTGATACACACAAGATAATGAAGTAATTGGACTTGGGTTTATTTTAAAATCAAGACCTGGGATTTCATCAGTTTAGGGAAATCCCAGGGAGGAAACTCCCTTTATCAATGCAAATCAGCAACTCTCCTTCAAAGCAGTCTTAGAAAGTCTCCAGGAGAAATATACCCACACTTAATTGTAGCCTTCTGGGGGAAGGGGGAGAGGGGAAAAAAAGAACAAAGCAAAAAAAAGTGCAGAGGAGAGAACAAAAGAAAACTTGTGAGGAAGCAAAGAAAAGATGGACAGCTCTCAACACAACATGTAGTATTTATCATACAGGCTTTCTTGAAATGAAAATTTATTGTTACATATTTTGAACCCTCTCTTATGTTCTCCTATGCACATGACATGCTTTTTTCCCCCTTTCTTACTTTGTATTTAAGTTCCAATATTCAAGTTAATGATATGTTTTTGTTTCTTTTCTCTGTTCCGGATTTGTGTTCCGGTTGAGTCTAAAATAAAATAAAAAGATAGAGAGTCTCCTGGAGGCAGTGAGAAGTTAGAGGACTTGCCCAGAATCACACAATTTGCATACATCAAGGGCAAGACCTAAGCGCAGGCTTGCCAGATTCCATTACATCATGGTGCTTCTCTTGACTTAGCTTTTAAGAGTTGCTTTAAAACAACAACAACAAAACCAGGAAGGAAAACTAAGTATTTCTTGTAAGCAGTTATCCTGGTGTAGCTCCTGCCTCCCAAAAGTGGTCTTATTTTATCTGACCTTTAGGCTATAGCATGACAATGTTTATGGTCTCTGTTGGGTTAGCCCCAGGATTCCTCTGATGAACTGAAATGTTCCCCCCAAGACAGATTTATAATTACCCTTTGGAAGATAGTCCACAATTCTCTTAAGACCAGGGAGACCTGCAAGGGAGAACTAATAAGATCTTTCATATGCCTCAACAGCCCATTAGGTACTTCTATAAACTATTCTCTAAGGCTGTTGGGAGGACAGTAGAGGTGTTGCCAGCAACCAAGTACTCATACTCCTCTGATACCCTAAAACGGTTATTTTTGATTTTTTTTTGTATCATGGATCCCTTTAGCAGATAAAACCTATGAACTTTTCTTCAGAATAATTTTTTAAAAATATGTAACATTGAAAGTAACCTAGGATTGCAAAAGAAACCAATTATATTAAAAGCTGTAAATATTTTCCCATCCGAGTTCACTGACCCTCTGAAATCTATGATCCCTGGTTAAGAACCCCTGGCCAGAAGAGTTTCTAGAAAGATGCTAAGATCTGATAATGTGCTCTTTATAGACCTTAAGCCCCTTTAGATATTGATTTTTCCTAGTTAATATTTTTCCTAAGAGTTGCTTGATGTATGGGTGTGATAGATAAGGTCATTTGGGCCTATTGATTTGCTAACATATATGAATATATAAGAAAAGGAATCTTCACTTTTTCTAAGTCATTTGGAGGGGAAGATTTGTCCTCAGTAAGTAATATACTTCTGTCCACCAGGATTTGTCTTGCTAATATGCAAACAAGGGACACCTCTAAAGATCTAGTATCTTTCATTTTCCATCTTCTTGACAAGCGATTCTTTGTGAAGGCAGCTGGGCCAGCATGCAACCTCCCTAGTGTGGGAATCAGATTAAAATGTAATTGAGAAGAAGAAATGCTAATTTGTTGTTTTCTAAGTCACTATGTAGACATTAGGCAATCATTCCTATTTGAGTCTGATATTACTGGATAGTGGATGGAGAGCTGGCCTATGGAAACATTGATTCATGTCCTGCCTCTGAGGCAGTTTGGCTGTGTTGACCTTTGACAACTCACTTAACAACTCAGTACCCTAGGCAACTCTCTAAGTACTGTGTAAATTGCAGCACAGGTTCTGATCTACATTGGTAAAGGGAGTTTCCTCCTGGATATTCTCTATAACAATGAAATTACAGATTATTCCAGATAATTCTATCAGAAACATCAAGGTATAGAAGAAAAACCGCGGAGAGTCAGAAGACCTGATTTGAGTCCAATCTCAGATACTTACTAACTGGGAAAACTTAGGTAAGTTATTACCTCTCTGACACTCTGATTCCTTATCTGTAAAATTAGGTTAGTAATACTTTCAGTACCCATCTTGACCTTGTTGGGCAGAGAGCAGGTGCTTAATAAATGCTTTAAGTGTAATTTTATCTTTTATTTTGGTTTACTGCTGATTTTGAGACAGTCAAAAACCCCCATGGTATGGAATGATTTTATGTGTGTGTGTGTTTGTATACACACATGCACAGATACACACACATATTTGTGTCTAATGGTAGCCATCTCCAGGGCAGGGTAGGGGAGAGGGAAGAGCAAAAGGAAAAAAAAATCCATCTAAATCCACCCCCCCATCTACCTTTCCAGTATTATCTCATATCATTTTTATTCATATGCCCAACTCAACCTCCTTGTCTCTGCCTTTGCTTACTTCGCTCTCTATCACTGGAATACTTTCCATTTTTGAATTCTGAAATCCTTCCCATCAATCAAGGCCAAGATCAAATGAAACATCCTCCATGAAGCTATCCTAAGTCAACTGGGTTATGAACAGATTTTAAATAAATATTTGTTGAATGAAGGAATAAACAGCAGTGTTCACAAGCTTTTATCTTCACCTGAATTTCAAATTTTGATTCATTTATAATTGAAAGATATAAGAAAGGGGAAAAACATGATTTGAAAAATTTATTATTACTTAGTAAAGGAGATTTATTATTTCTCATGTGTACACACCAATACACCCACACATGTTTAGAAAGGTTGAAACATATTGAGAGGCTAGAGTATCATTCTATATTTCTGTTTGAAGGTAATTTTTGCTTTTGGGGGGAATCCATAGGTAGGTAAACTATCTAGTTCTTACAATGAACAAAGTAGACAGTATCATCATATTTGAAAAGTCTTAGTATACTTTTAAACTTTAGTAAATTAAAAATTACACTATGACTTTTGGGTCAGCCTGTATGATTGGAACATGAAGAAAATTTATTCAATTAAATTGTACAGGAATTCATTGAATACTCCCAGCACTATATGCTTCACATAGAGTACTCTTGGACTTCCCTGATTGTTCCTCCAAATTCCAAGAAAAAAAATTAAACATTTGGAAAATCATAGAATTTTAAAATTAGAAGATCATCTGGTCTAATTCCTTTCATTTTTCAGACTTGAAAACTGAGGAGAGTTTTTGTAACTCACTCAAAGTTTTACAGCTGGTTGTCTAGAGGCAGAGGAAAGAACATAACCAAAATTTTATAACTCTCAATCTAGAGCTCTTTTCATTATGACATGCGACCTTAAGTGACTTCTTTTTGGGGGCTATCTGGTGGAAATTTCCTTGGAAGAGAACACAGTATTTAACAGGCTTCTAAGTCCTGGTGTTAACTATGCCTCTGCCACTTCACAACACCCCCCGCCCCCCGCAAAAAAAAATAGAAAATGAGTCAAATTGTCAACCGAGCCAAAAAATCAGGGCAATGCTTCATCCTAGTAAAATTTTTGAAAATTCAGTCACTGTGGCTAGTGAGTTCCAGTTTTCCAGTACAATTGCCTTAAAAAAAATTTACCTAGTTTTGAAATACCTTTTTTTTTTGCTTTGTTATTATTAAGATCTTTTTTTTTTTAAGTGCAGCAAAGGAGGGGACACAAAATGAGGACATAATGTCATAGATGTTTATATTTTCATGTACTTGGACCCTTTTCTCAAGACATTGGAAAACTGGAGAAAAAAGTTAATATTTCCCTACAGCATGTGTCATTTTTTCTTAACTGAGAGACAGTCTTGAGGAATTTTTTACATCCCCAGGGTCTCTTAAAACTCACTCATTTGAGGGACAATGTTGCCCTCTAGTGTTGGAACTCAATCCCCTTTGCTTATGCTGTGAAGGTCTGAGGAGAGGCCCAACGTGTCCTAAGGAGGAAGGTACATTTATCTTCTTCCTCTTGGCCTACAGGAGAGCCTGGGATGGAGGGGTTTCAGTGTCCATAAAAGAGAAAACATGACCACATTTTCTGTTTGTCTTTGAAACTGTCATGAATATTCTGGGTTTTCACTGGAAGAAAAAGGGTAAAATAGGACCTCTTCCTATAGTTAAAGGAAGGTCTTAGATCTGGATTTAAATCAAGTTCAAATATGGCAACCAAATAGCTTACTTTAATTTTGACACCAGTTATGAGTTGGTTAGTATTTCTCATTGCTGTGGCTTGTTAGTTTCTATACATTTCTCTGATTGCTTAAACAAAACAAAATAAAATTTCCCATTGAGGTTGTTAAATTATCTAGTATCTGTCAACATGTTTCAACATGTATCAATTCATCTATAACCTATCTGTATATCTAGCTATTTATCTAGCTATCATATACATTTGAAAAAAAACAATGTAGTATTGAACTTAAAATATGTAAATTCACAATGTCATAAGCTATTGTGCAATCTAGGAACAAGCTGATGGTTCCTTTAAATTAAAAAACCAAACAAATGAACCCTGTATTTGGAGGATTTATTTATTGTATGTCCTATGATTGCCTTTGAGACAAAAGAAGTTAAATATACATTGCAAATATTAAAAATTAAGGCAGGAAACTATTGCTACTGATCTCGTATTTTTGTCATGTCATGGATATAAGATATAGTCCCAAACAAGTGAAAGTCATTTCTAAAATTTTTATTATATTTATTTGGTTTTTTTGTGTCCTTTGTGAAAGGAAGCATATAAGTTGTTAATTTGTGGGGCAAGCAGAGCACCATTCTGAACTTAATACATATATACACATATGTATACATTTAACTATAACTGTACTGAAGAAAATAAGCTGCTTCTGAGCTTGGTAAAGTAGTTCAGTGATAAGATGCTTCACAGTGTGAGAGCCTTTGGCCCTAGGCAGCCATCAAATTTTACAATTGATGTTTCAAAGTTATCTGTGCACCCCTTTTATAATCCAACTAGATTAAAAATCTCTTATTCATCTGCAGCTAATGATGTCTTACACATAATACAAGAAATTCTCTGACTAGAAGGGTATAAAAGTCTTCTAAATTCAAGAAGAAATAAGGCTAAAGGGATAGGGAGAAGGGAAGGATTTTTAGGGGGAAACACATCAGATCCAAGTTAAAGAGAGAACAATATATCCACTAAGAAGGGAATACAAGTCTTCTGAATTTATAAAGAAATAAGAGGATGAGGGAATAGGATGAGTGGGGGATATAGAAGGGTATCTAGATTAATGGGAATTGGATAAAGAGGGAACAGCACATAAATTTGGAGGGCTATAAAAAGTCTTCTAAACTCAGATAGAAACAAGAGGGCAAGGGGAAAGGATCTGGGAAGGGAGGGAACAAGGGAAGGATCCTTGGCGGGGGATGGGGGCTAAAGGGAGTAAGTTTAATAGGGCTAAGGGGAGTAAGTTTAATAATAGGAGTAAAGATAGCAGGTAGAAGGAAAGTAGAGGAGTCAGGAGGGATAGGATATAAGAGATACACACAAACCTAAAACAAAGATTAGGAGTAGAATTTATTAGGAAAGAAAAAGCAGAGGTAGTAATCATTATCTCAGACAAAGTTAAAGCTAAAATAGATGTAATCAAAAGAGAAAATAGGAAAACTATACTATATGTCAGCCATAATAATCAATATTTTTCTAGACTATTTAAAACAGCTAGACAGTATAGGGTTGGAATATTGCTATGGTGTAGGAAATGATGAGTTGGTGGACTTACAAAAATAGGGAAAGATTTGGACTTATGAAGGAAGATATCCACCTGCACAAACAAGTATAGTATGGTCTTACACAGAGGCATATAAATGTATATGTGTGTGTGTGTGGTTATAGATATCTATGTATTCGTATGTATGTCTATATATGTTAGTGTGTATGTAAACATATCTGTTCTTAATTGTAGCCTTCTCGGGGGAGGGAGGGCAGGAAAGGGGGAATAAAAAGAACAAAGTAAAAAGCGCACATCAGAGGACAAAATAAAACCTAAAAGGAAGTAAAGAAAAGATTGGCAGCTGTGAACACAATGTGGAGTATTTATTAGATAGGCTTTCTTGAAATGGAAATTTATTGCTTTATATTTTGAATCCTCTTATGTTCTGTTGTGCACATGGCAATGTTTTTTTCTTTTCTTATTTTTGCATTTAAGTTTTAGAATTTGTTTATTTCTTTTTCCTTTTCCTATTTTGTATTTAAGTTTAAAATTTTAAAAACTGCCAAATAAACTCTCATTGAATATTTTAGCAAGTCTTAGGTTAAGGATCTCTAAGCAGCAGGTAGAGGTGCTCCAGCTTCCCAGGTAGGTTCAAGCAATTCCCACAATTGAATAAAGTTTTCTCACAAGATAGAAATTGAACTAGTCTCATAGTTAAACAGAAGGGGAACTGAGCTAGACCCAGAATTGAGTCACAAGATGGAATCAGTGCGATTCCCTCAATTTCCACACAAGGGATTATGCTGACCAGCAAGGAATTTTCTCACAATTATAGATCTCAAGCAATCTATATGTCTTAGCTGAAAATTGGCCCCATACTGGTCAATCACTTATTTTTACCCTATTCTCTTGATTGAATACAGATACTTGGGGACAATGGGACACTTCTTTTTCTGATTTCAGGAATTGCACCTGTTTGCTCTTCCCCCATCCCAACTCAGAAAATCCCCAATCTTTCATCCGATTAGAAATCAAATTACTAATCTTGTATTTTGGTTAATTATTTTCTTTTAATTTTTTGATTAATTGTTTTTAATGTATGAAAATCTGTCCCTGTCTGTATTTGGGAGCCAGTGCCAAAGTTGTGTAGGCATGGTCCAGATTGGTTGAGCAATTGTCACGTATTGCTTAATAAATTGATATGCTCAGAAGTTTAAGCCTTTATTTCTTCAGTAATTTCATCTTTTACCCACCTAGTGGGTTTCAGAGACTCTGGATATTGTTCAGTCAGATGATGCTTTACTGAAGACTCCTTTGGACACCAACCTATCTGACATGGCTTTGTTGGACACTGCACAGCTATAGTTTCTGCATAATTCCAGCTTCTGCCTCAGATGAAGTTCTTGACCATCTTTTCCTAAGGGAAAAACAGGTTCTGCCATTTTTTGGGTTTTGTTTTGTTTTTATCTTAAAGCTCATCGACTTCTCCAAACTGTTCTAGAAAAGACAGAAACCCTTATCTGGGAGATAGCATAAAGCCTTTGTTTGGTTTATCCTGTCTTGTCCTGCCTTGGGTGTTAAAATCCCTCACCTCTCCCAAAGGTGGTTCTCAGTCTCAAACACCAAGTCTTTAGAACAAAAAGCAATGTCTTTCAGCAAGCTCATACCCCTAGGTTTACTCTTTTCTTTGGGTGCCTCTTCTTGGTCAAGGGCCTTGGATTCAGCTGTCAGGAATCTCACTGTAGTTTATGGTGACGATTCCATCTGCTTCCCCATTTTAACCACTGCAAGGTAGACTATCAAAGAGACAGTGGTAATTCTCAAACCTCTCTGTAATTGAGGGTTCTACAGTTTTCAATCCAAAGTACTTTCCCTTCTCTTGAATGGATGAGTGGGGTGAGGAGATGGCACAGAGGCAAAATAGGCCTAAAGAGCAAGGCCATTGTTCCTTCAGCCTAACTGCGTTCCTGGCTTTTTCAACATGTAGATATAGTTACTGTCATGACTCAGGCTTTGAGGCATGCCCCTAACCAAATATTATACTGTCACTGTTTTACAGATGAAGAGAAATAGAGAGGTGATGACGTGGATACAGTCACATGGCTGGTAAGTGGTTGAATGAGTACTCAAAACTTTTGACTCCAGGTCTTCTGTTCTCTCCAATATATCACACTTAGAAATAAGTGATTTCCTCCATCCATTAATTAAATTAGTCACTGTTAGAGTTGTTCATTATTCAACAAATATTATAAGTCTTGAAAGTTATGAAGTATTTCCAAATTCTGTGGTAGACTCCTCAGTGAATCATAATGACATTTTCAAAATGGCCATTCAGGATATTCTGAATGTGACAAATGTCCACACATTGTGAAGTGATTCAATTGGACATTTATCAAGCATTCTAAGCAGATACCCTCCAAGGATTTTTTTTCCTTCCTAAAGTACTTTTAAAAATAATCTATGGTAAGTACTCATAGTAGTTAAGAATGAAATGTGATGAATGAAATTGTCTTTTATCAAAATATATACTTTAAAGTTTAGATTAATAAAAAACCCTGCCAAAACAAATGTCTTTTGGGTTTTGCATATATACAATACACATTTTCACTTACTGGAGAGCAATAGAAATTCAATCATTTAAAAGATTGGGTATTTTCCTTCTTTCATTCTAGTCTTCCCTAAAGCATGATTAAATAAACTTTTCTCTGGAATAATTCACTTGAATGGCATCCTTGGGGAAGTTGTAAAGAGGTTAAATGCAGTTAGAAATATTGTATGATTCTTACTTGCAGAGTAAGATCAATATGAATGTAACTAAATTGGAAGTATGCTAGCATGCAAGAAAGAAGAGAGATAGCTTAGGTTAATCTGATTAACTGCTTGTGGTTTAAGGCTGAATCTTGCCTCTAATTCTCTGTGGAAGCCATGTGCTTGCCAGGGCCTCTACAAGATTAAAAGAGATGAATGCTTTTGGAGGTGGTATGTAAAAGCACTTAGTTTTGACTCTATGAAACAAGTTTGACTTTGATGTTTCAGTGCATCCAGGATTTCATCAGTGTGGGCACACGCTCCACTGGTTTAGATTGCAGCACTTCTAAGCCTCCTCAGTCATAGGATTCTTGTGCATGGTTTCCCATAAATTTTCCATAGGAATGCTATTTCACTTGCCAGAGATCACGTTTGTTCTTTTCACATCTCGAGAGTGCAAATGTGCCGTTCTGGTCATCCATCTGTTTTCTCTTATTTTTGATAGACGAGCTATCCAGAACCTATTTTGGACAGTGGCCACAGAGTCTCACCTTCAAATGGTCAATCAATGAGTACTTAAGTGCCTAATACATGGAAGGCACTGATCTTGGTATTATGCATTTGCCCTTGAGGTCCTTCAGACTGTCAACGTGCTCTGTCCTCCTTTTACCTACCATGTGTTTTCCCATGACTTTTTGTACTAGTTTACTTCAGGGATCTATAATTTCATCAATATATATTCTCTACTAGTGCAGATTACAACTCTTATTTATTTTGCTTTAGTAGGCTATCTTCATAAGCTGTTGTGGCAAAAAAAAAATGTCATCAGCTGGAGGTTGACCTTTTGGTGAGATGTTTCTCCATCCTTAGCTAGGCTTGTGCATCACCAGGTCCATGGACAAAATTGTCCTAGCTTGAGAGAAGATGCCAGAGATTGTGCCATGCTGATAGAAACTTCAAGAACCCAAAGGCACTTTCTTACCATGATGAGGAGGCAGGGGCTTCCTAACTAGAGGTTACTAATCAATGATTGAAAAGCCAAAAGCATAAGATAAGAGGATATCTTTTGACTTTCAAGTCTATTTGGCTCAAGACCATCTATTTAAACTTTATCCCCAAGCTAAATTCTGTAAAGGTTTTCCCCTCCACCTCACCACCTCCTAAAAAGCTCTTGCCTCCTCCCTTATCTTAAACAAAGTCATGTTTTCTGGACATTTTCTCTTTTCTGCTGAATTTCATTAAAAGCTCTGCCAAAGGCTTATATGTAGTTGCAGTATTATTTATAAAATTCAGAGTTGAACCCATCTGTTATGGGGAACTCTTCCCAGGAGCTTTATTTTGCTCCCTGGCTCTTGAGCAGCTATTGTTGCTTTTAAATATCTGTACTACTTTATTTTGTATTTAAGGGAAAGGGACAAACTTTTTTCAATAGGGCACTTGTCTAGTTTTAATGTATTGGTTGGGAAAAAAAGAACATGGACATAGGCTAGCCTGTGAAATAACCACCTGGGATCCTTTTGCCTGTATTCATGATATACTTTAGTGTGTATGTAAGGTTGAGCCAGGGTCTTCAGATTGACCACGAGTGGCCCCTAAACAATGGGATTTCCATTGATTTTAATATTTCGGGGTAAATAAAGTGAACCAGGGCCCTTTATGAATGAACAAACACTGGGTAGAAAATACTCCAGACACTTATGAATACACTAATCATAAGTAAGGCAGATAAGCCTGCACAGAGGGGATAGATAGTATAATTCCTTTTCTGCTTGGTGTTTGAACCTATGAATTCATTATTCACTTTAGCTATTTCTTTTTGTGTCTCCTTATCCTCTGGAGAAAGGGCCCAAGTCAGACATGACTGCCTCAATAACTCAGGATCCAATCAATTAATTGCTTAATGTCACTTCTGCATCCAAGTTTATGGGGTTTTGCTACTCATTTTTCATTCCCCAACACTACAGATGGAGAGACAGTGTGGTATAGGTTCAAGTCTTCCCCCTGACACATACTGCCTATGTGACTATGTGCTACTCAGTGTCTCAGGAAACTTGCTAAGGCTATAAATTACAGATGAATTGCTGATCTGGCTAGGAGCAGAGAGTTTCGCTAACTGATGGTACTAGGTTTGATGCAAAAAAGCAAAGACAAAAATAAAAATCTCCAAACACCAGCTCTATGGCAATACAATGTTGAAAAACTACTAGTTCAGTCTATTTAGTAGGAAACAAATACATTAGTGATTATTGGGTATTATGCAAATCAGATATCTCCAATAGGCTGATTATGAAAGACCAATTGATACCAAAGGCCCTAATCACTCGGGGCAGTTGTTATGAAAACATCTCCTTGGGGCTTTTTGCCATTTTCAGCAAGTAGAGGGGAATAGCCTGAAATCATTGTCATTTGCCACACCCCCTCTTTGTAGCATGAAGACATTGCTAATTAGGCATTGTTTCCAGCTTGCCCCCTTTTCCCTTATCTTCTTCCCCACTCAGAGACTTGAATTCTTAACATTCCTCTTTTCTCTTCCCAGTGATCAAATGCCCCAGTGGTTTCATCAGTGTGTGTGCTACCTCTTCTGATATTGATTATAACTCCTATATATTATCTCATCTTTTGTTATTCTCATGCATGTCCTCCCATTAATCACAGAATCTGAACAGCAGAATTGGTGGCAGTTGGAAGGGACCTTAGAACTTAGGTCATTTCCTTTTCTAACTTCTTGATCTGAGAACTGTAATTGTATCACTATTGACACTATTGACTTTGCTCTGGGGATGGTGGGGGGTGGTGGTGTCAAAGAATATTGTTATACTTATTATCTCTGTGACTTCCTGGACCATAACTCTTTCTCCAATTACCATTTCCCTATGTGTACTTTCTTGAGATGAACTGCCAAGTATTCAAACTCTGCTGCAGAGAGTGCAACTGATGGGATGGCTATGTTGTTCAAATGCCAAAGATATGTTTGCTTAAAAGACTACTTTTATGGAAAACTCATACAAGGCAAGTGCTCACATGGTGGTCAGAAGAAGAGATACAGGGACACTCTCAAGGTCTCTCTTAACTTTGGAATTAATCGCGTGATGTGGGAGACGTTGAAACAGGACTGCTCAGCATGATGCGTTCTCATCAGAGAAGGTGCTGTACTCTATAAGCAAAGCAGAGTTGCAGTAGCTCAAAAGAAACATGAGATGCACAGATTTACAGACATCTCTACCCTAAATGTTCTTGTGGACTATTTGTGCTTGACCTGTGGTAGTGTCTTCTGAGCTCATATTGGTCTGATCAGCCACAGTTGGACATATTGTACTTTAACCCCAACATAGTGATATCATTTTGGCTCTCTTCAAGCATGAAAGACACCAACAACCAACTATCTACTTTGCTTTACCTATCCATTGGCCATTTTTAGTAGGTGACTGAACCAATAAAACCAACAGGATATATGTGGTCAAGATGCACAATGTTTCCAGTAAAGATTTTGTGCCTTGAACATAGATTGATAGGATTTGTAATGTCAACCTGAAATAAAGAAGACTATCAAAGCAGCAAAAACTAGGATCTTTAATCAAGGCAAAGGAATTGCAATTTGGGGTTACCACATGACACCAAAGTACTGGAGTGCCTAAGAGGAACTGGGGGAAGGAGGAGTAGGATTAAATACATTTCGATGGGAGGGGGAGGTTCTCATGGGAGGCACAACCTCAAAAAGCTGTCATATAAGTAGTTTTGCATTAACAGAGGAAAATCCATAGAGAAGGCTAGGGGTGGTTTTGGTAGTCTCTTTTAACTGGTTTTGATCAGCCTTGGGCAATACACATCTCCAAATAGGCAATGTCGATTGCATTCAACAAGAACTAGAAGATACTTCAGAGATTATCTAAGTCTCTCATTTTACAGATGAGGAAACTGAGGCCAAGAAAATTGAAGTAACTTGCCTAAGGTCACACAGATAGTAAGCTCTAGGGTCAGTACTTGGTCCGTCAGCTTTCAATCCAGTGTTATACACTGATGTTACAAAATGTGTACTTACATAAAAATGGAATCTGGATTACTAAGTGATACATCTCCTTCACAAAGCCTCATTGAAGTGCCCTGTAAATAGAGACGGCCAATTGTGAGAATTTTCCAATCAGTCAATAGAATGAGCTACCATTTAAGAAAATGAGGTCAGGATTCTGATAGTTCCTTAAAGAAAAACAAGGCCAAAAAACAACACTGAATTTTAGATCAGCTTTTGAAATACATAGTAAACTAGCAGGATTGTATTTATGTATTGTGTAGAAAATCCTTCTCTATCAAGAGATGGTATACCATCTTCCAGAAATTCATTTTATACTTCACATTTTGTAGGCTTGCCCTTTTCTCCTTAGAATGCCTTTGCTTTCATCATCCATTACTCTTTTCTCAGTCTTTAGGTAGAGTCTGAAAATGGTTTTCTAAGCATTGGTCAATCATCATTAGAAAGCAGACGTGGAATCTGCATATTTTCTGTATGTTCTCTCTGTATATTCTCAACTTTGTCAACCTGCTTTCCAAATCCTATTTTGCCGAGGAAAATGGGGGATTTTTCCCCCTCAAAATGCATTTTTGAACTTATCTCTTGGCCTTGAACTTACGATTTATTCTTTAAGCTGTGTGTAAAGGACAGCCTATTCATCTACACCATTAAAAAACTATTGTGGGGCTTGGCTGAGAAAACTGAGGAGGAATCACCATCATTATTTAAAATGTGTGGTATTGCATTTTAGTGCCCAGAGACTTAGCTTATTTTATAAAGCAAAGGAGATATGAAATAAATCTGTCTCCAGTTTTGACATTTCACTTTTATTTGCAATCTCTCTTGTGTCTCCAAAAGGGATTTTGTATACATTTTCTAAACCGTATTGCTGAATCACTCAGTTTATATTTTCCAAGTTGCAACTTGAGGTTTTCAGAAATGTCTTTTTTTCCCCAACTTCCTCCTTGAACTCTTTCACTCTTTTTGAAAAGTATTTACATCTCTGTTTGTATTATCAGTCTCTCCCACCATCGTTTGTCATTTAAGACCTTAGGGATTGGGAATATGCAAAAGAGAGCTTTCTATACTTTGTCTCCCCTGCTTTTCCCTCTCCCCACTTCTGGGTAATATTCTTATATGATTTACTGAAATCTGCTATTCAGGATTTTTGTTTCATCAAGCTTTTCTGGGAAACCAATGAATGATCCTCACAATATATCATCAAGCTTCAAGGTCATTTGCTTTGGTTTATGGAGATCTGTAGCCCAAAGAAATCAAAGAAAAAGGAAAAGGACCTAGATGTACAAAGATTTTATAGCAGCTCTTTCTGTGGTGGCAAAAAATTGGAAACTGAGAACTCATCAATTGGGGAATGGCTGGACAAGTTGTGGCATGTGATTGTGATGGAAAACTATTGTACTAAAAGAAATGATGAGGAGAGTGGTTTCAGAAAAAAATATATGGCAAGAGTTACATGAACTGATGCAAATTGAAGTGAGAAGGACCAGGACATCATTGTGCACATTAACAGCAATGTTGTAATGGTGATCAACTGTGAAAGACTTGGCTACTCTGATCAATACGGTGATCTAAGACAAATGGTATCTACTTCCAGAGAGAGAACTGGTGAACTCTGAGTGCAAATTGAAATATAATCTTCTTGCTTTCTTTTCTGTTTTGTTTTATGATATGGCTAATAAGGAATATGTTTTGCATGATTTCATTGTGTATAATTGATATCATATTGTTTGCTTTCTCAGTGGGTGGGGGAGGGATGTAATGGAGGGAGAAAATCTGGAACTCAAAATTTAAAAAGAAAAGAATGTTAAAAATAGATAAATACAAATATAAATAAGTTTGAAAAATGTATGTTCGTGACAATCTGTGTGTTGTTTCTCATGGATGGATTGAAAGGAATGAAGCTAATTAAATCTCTCTTTATTCAGTGGCTGGTTTGAGAGTTACTCACAATGGCTGACATTCTGCTGGAGATAAATTTTCCCCTTAGGCTCTACTTAGTCATTCACTCTATATTTCACTCTTGATTGCACCCACACATTCATGCCTCTGCACTGTTTCTAATGCAACACGAAACTTCCCCCTGGAAACTAGATCTTTCAGATGTGCTGTAAATTCAGATCATATTTGCTTCTTATTTTCCCTAATCTTAATTTTTCAGTTAATGCTCTTTTTTCTTAAATAAATAGAAATTATAGCACTTTAATGGTAACATTATGCTAAGCTTGAAGTGCCTTTCTTGATACCATGATGCCCTTTAGCTAAGGACATAAGTGTTTGGTCCAGCTACTAGACACTACAAGATGTAGTTCAAATTGGGTTTGGGTTTGGGATGTTAAATCCACATCTACCCCCTTTACTTTTGCCTTCAGCTTTATACATTTTCCCCCTAGATATACCACTTCTTTCACTGGATAAAGGTCTCTGAAGGGTCAGTAAAGAACAATACATATATTGCTGTTTTTGTTTATCTTCTTAATTGTGAAAACATAATTGCTTTTGTTTTAGTGAACAAATGTTTTTCTTTGGAAAATGGCATTTCCCTTATTTTGTACATTACCAAGAAAAAAATGGTGAATTATTGTGGGGGAAGGGAAATAAAGAGAGGGAATTTGGAACTGAAAAATAAAATTAGAAAAAAAAATTATACCTAGCATTTATCTAGTACTTTGGGGTTTGTATATGTATATGCATATATGTACTATATACGTACGTGTGTATGTATATATGTTATCTTATGGTATTGTTGTGTAATAGAGGCAGCATGACCTAATACTATAGCACTGACCTGAGAGTTAGGAAAACATTGGTTCAAATCCTAGAAAGGACACTATACTGCTCAGTCCCGTAGGCAAATTTTATCTCATTACAAGTTGCAGAGAAGGTGAAGATCTGCTTTGGTAGAGGGAGTTTTCTCATTAAGAGTTCCCAATACCAATGAAATTGTAGGTCTGGTATAAAAGATTGTGTTTTTGAAACATTAAGAATAACAGGGAGGCATTGCAAATTCAATGGAAGGAAGACTAAACATGACAGGTGACCTGGAATTTAATGTCAGATCTGCAATGGACTGAGACCTTTCATGGCATAATTTGTACCTTTGTAAAATCTGCCCCGTCTTCCTTTGTATGTACATACTGTAAATGTGTGTGTGTGTGTGTGTATGTGTGTGTGTGTGTGTGTGGAGAGAGAGAGATTTTATTTGGAAAGAATGGCACTGATGTTCAAGAGATATTTAGGCGACAGAGGTAATTCTTGAGGAACACTCTTTTTAGATAAAAATGTCTTGTGCATGTAAAGTATCATTTCACCAAGTGATAATGTCTATTGTACAGTTCTTCCATCATTTAAGAATTCAACAATTCAATCCAAAGAGTATTTCAAAAGCCCTTCCATGTGCAAGGTACCTGTGTTAGTCTTAGGAATACAAAGTTAAAATGAAAAAACCTACTGTCAAAGAGCTTGCATTGGGCAAACCATTGGCTTTCTAAGGCATTAAGCTTTCATTAGTATTCATATCATAGTTTGAGTTTTCTAGGTGGGAAATACTTCATTGGAGAATAGCTTGGAGAGGAGCAAAGAGAGACCCAAGAGCAAAACCTTTTGAAGCAAGGCCCTTGGTGTGTCTCTTGGGATAATTTATGCCCCATTCCCCACTTTGATATCTCTAATATAGATTCCTCACTTTCCCCGTGGGCAGGTTAGGTTTTTCAGGCTTGAAATCAAACCTAAAAATAGAAACCAGAATAATGGGGCTTGAAGACAAGGTGAGCAACATCAAAGCCCATTGGTTTCACACATCGTGAAGCAACTCAACAATGCAAGTCATTTGTATGGACATTCTCATGGCTGCTCAGGCACAGAATCTTGTAATCATCTGGATTCTTTGCAGCTATGTGCACAAATAGGGGTGGGGTGGGAAAGGGGGAGGTTAGAGGACACTTCCCCCCCACCATAATTTTCTTTTGACATGATTACTCTTTGACAAAATAAATTCAGTTGAAACAGAATTAATGCAAATATATAAAATTACTTCATTGGCTCCATATGATAGAAAGTCAATACCTGTGCACAGGCTGGTGATTAGCATCCTTTAGGCCAGTCAGCTAAACTGAGATTCACTCCCCAGTACTGTTCTAGTCATCTTTGGTAATACACTCAGATCCGTATTTCATCCTGCCTTTCTTTCAGTGGTTATAATGCCAAGTCTGGAGTCAGGAAGACCTATAGTCAAATCCAGCCTCAGACACTAGCTGTATGACTCTGGGCAAGTCACTTAACCTCTGTTTGCCTTAATTCACCAGAGAAGGAAATGGCAAATCACTCCAGTGTCTTTGCCAAGAAAGCCCCACGGACGGTTTCGGTGTGATATGATTCACAGGGTCACAAAGAGTTGGATGTGACTGCTATTGTCATTGTTATTGTCGTTCATTCACTTTTCTTTCATCCCATCCATTTGTTTGCTGTATCCTTTTGATTTAACCTTGATATTATCTCTTGCATCTGTCTCCTAACTCATGTTGTCACCACCATGATTCAGACCCAATTTCTTCTCATCTAGGTTTTTACTAGAGACTTCTAATAGATATTCCTATCTCTTAATTCCTTGACCCTCCCTCATACCTTCCTACAAGCTATTCTATCCCAACACATCAATGCTAGATTGCGGATCTTCTTGGTATGTAGATATAATCATATCAGTTCATCATTAAGAAGCCTGGTATTTGAGGCCCTCCTTAATTGTCTTCAAACTAGCTTTCTAGTTTTCTTTCATGATTTACCCCCACTCCAACCCATATTGTTATCAGTCATTGTGATCACATCCAATTCTCCATGATCCTGCTTGGGGTTTTCTTGGCAAAGGTGCTAGAATGGTTTGCCATTTTCTTCTCTGGCTCATTTTTACAGGTAAGACTGAGGTAAACAGAGTTAAGTGGCTTGTTCAGGGTCACAGAGCTAGTAAGTGTCTGAGGATGGATTTGAACTCAGATCTTCCTGACTCCAGGCCTAGCACTCTAACCACCTAGCTGACCTTCAACCCATGAACTCTATGCTATACAGAATTTTCACTATTTCACAAATGTATTCTTGTCTATCTCTGTGCCTTTAGTCATTCTATTCTCTGACTCCAGGCCGCCTTCCTTCACCAATTCTGTCTTTTGCTTTTTATCCATCCTTCAAGGCCGTGCTCAAATTCCATTTCCTCTATGATGCCTTTTTTGGTCCCTCACCTAGACGGAACCTCTTTCTCAACTGACCTCAAAGGGAAAGAAATAAGAACTGAACTTGTGATTTCACTGGTATAGGGAATGCTAAGGTGAAGAAACTCCTTCCACCAATGCAGGTTGGCACCTTCCCTTAATTGATAGTCATAGAGCATTGAGCATAAAGTCACACGCTTGCCCAAGGTCACACAAGCAATATGTGTCAGAGAGGAGACTTGAAATCGGTCCATCCTTCCTTCAAGGCCAGCTTCCTACCCTCTGTGCCATAATGACTATATTAGAATAGCCCTTTGAATTTCTGAGTGTACCTGTTTTGTTTCCTTCATATGTTTTACATTCCCTGAAGACAAAGACTGTATTTTATATTGCTTTGCATCTCCTGAAGCTATAAGAACAATGCTTTGAATGTATTAGGTGGTTAATAAGTGTTTTGTTGAATAAGTGAATCAAAAAATATGAAAGTTTCTTTTTTTTTCTTTTGGAGGGGGGAAGGTAGGGCAATTGGGGTTAAGTGACTTGCCCAAGGTCACACAGCCAGTAAGTGTGTCAAGTGTCTGAGGCTGGATTTGAATTCAGGTCCTCCTGAGGGCCTGTGCCGGGGCCAGTGCTCTACTCACTGTGCCACCTAGCTGCCCCCTGAAAGTTTCTTGGTATGGAATTCTTTGTTGTTGTTTGTCTTGTTTTGGATAGCATTCCTAGGATCTGTAAGACAAAGATTTATTTTTGAACAGTTATGGAAAGGATAATAGAAATTTCTCTTAAGAGGACAATGTGATCCTTATTAACTTGTAAGTCAAATATCATCAAACAAATTCTAAGACATGGAATAAGAATAGTTCTTACTCTTTTGTTGCACCCAAATGTTGTATCAGCTATTCTTTTAATTTAATAGGATCGTAGATTTAGAGCTGAAAGGGACCTAAGAGGCCACTCAAGTCCAATTTGTTCATTTTACAGATGGGAAAATTAAGACCCAGATGGTTAAGGGATGTATCCAGGGACAATATCTTTGGTTATTTATATAGGTGACTTCCCTTCTGTAGGTTTAATTTCTTTATTTTCCTGACACATGGACTGCTTCCCCAGTTGCATATCCAGCAAAGCTCCCCTCACTTTCTTCCTTTCTATGCTCCTAACTGTCGCAGACCCAATATCAATCAACCATAGAGGTGGTAATCCTTGTAGTTTATAAATAGTACCTGAGCCTGCAGTAGAGGGAGACTGAGGAAAAAAACCAGGAGAAGGTGAGAGGGAGAGGAAAACCTTTCCACTGACCTATACGTATGAAAGATGACTTGAATGGAAAGAGATCTTCCTCTGTTTTCTTTTGAACAGAGGGATGAGAGGATATTATAAATCATTAATATAATCAATAAGAAAAAACAAACATTTCAGCCTCCTAGTCACATAACTAGTAGTGGAACTGAGTTCCAATTTTATTTTCTGTGAAACATCAAGAACAGTCATCGTTCCAACACCATGTGCACCAGATCAGTCGTATGCAGGCCCACAGCTGTCTAGGGTTTCTAGACAGAGCTGCTCTAAGAGTGTGACTCACTGCCTCCGAGGTTCATGTCTGAAGGAAATGCAAACAGCTGCCACCTTTGCTGCCCTTTCCTTCGAGATGAGGTGGGGGGAGATATTCATATTGAAAAAGGAACAAGGACTGGCTCTTTGGCTTTGGTTCACAGACCCTAATGTTTGATTGATGTTCACTTTTATTATTAGAGAGAATTCTGCAAAGGGTGATTCACCGGCAAGACATGAGGATGGATCTGGTGGTGTTTGCCTTCGCCTCTCTGGGCTGGCCTGTGTCCCTCAGCTCCCGGAGTCTGCTTCAGTAAATCACCATTCCATAGAAGCAAGAGTCAAAATATATTAGTCATGTGAGGCTTTGGCTCATGTTTCATCTTGTGCCAATGGAAGATTTTCTCCCTTTTTATTCTGTTGACTGTCTAGAGACACATCCTGTAATTACTTGTGGCTTTACAAGAACCTCATCTGAAGAGCAGACATCCATCCAAAAAGATTTTTCAGGGCTCAAAGGAGTCCTGCTAAATTCCTGTCCTGAGCTCAGGAACTCAGTACAAGAGTTAAATGACAAAGCAAGAGTGACTTAAAAGGAGCAGAAGGTTAAATTCAACATCCTTCTCTTCTGAGTTTTACTCATCCACCCTTTTGTACTTTCATGGTTTTGTTATTGGCCAGACTCACCAAGCTTGACAGATCATTTGTTCCTCTGACTAAGCAAAGCCACATTGTTCTTTGGGAGGAAAGTAGGGCTTTTTAAGCATCCAAATCTGTCAGATGTTTTTTCTGATGAGGAAAAGTCCATAGGATATAAGTGGTCCCTTTTCTGCAGTCAATATCGAATCATCTCATCGCACCATATTCTTTGGGCCATGGATTGGCTTCCATTGTGGCTTTTAGTTGTAGCTTTAGTTTTAGCTTTTGGCTTTACTTGTAGCTTCATGCACAGCCAGTTTAAGAAGAACTCTATTGTTGTGGCTGAAATATTTGGGTAACAATCCTCCTCCTCCTCCTCCTGCTGTGATTTTATTTGTGTAGGCAACTGATAAATTGTATTTTTAAACCTTTCACAAAGGGATGTTTACTTCTAAGATATGTCAAAAACAGGAATTGAAAACATTTTCTCCCTAAAACTTCTATACCAGGGCTTCTTAAACTTTTTCCACTCATGACCCCGTTTGCACATTTGGGCAGCATTCTTTAGCCTGTGTGGCTTGGGGGCATGTGCAATGTAAAGTGCATGTGCTTTGTGCTCAGAACCGAGGCTATAGTGAAGTTGAATGATGCAACTCAGGCAAGTGCTGCCAGAAACACCTGGGATTCTTGATTTTGAATTAATTTTTGGTGGTTGTGCATTCAGAAACCTTTTACTGTTGCCCCATATGGGGTTGTGACCCACAGTGTAAGAAGCTCTGCTGAGTCTATGCGACCTTAGTCTCTAGGGAGAATGGGCAGAGACTTAGCACAGTTTCTATATAGCATTGTTCCCATCATTTTTACATTTAGATATGGTCATAATGCTGCATGAGTCCTTGATTCTGGTACCATTGGGCTGGATTCCCAGGTCACTCCACAAAGCATCAATGCAGGGCAGATGTAAAAATCTGCCATTTACTAGACTCCTCCACTCCCTGGACACCCCACCCTCCTGGATAGCCTGAAGTGGGGAACTTGCTGCCTCAAGGTCACACGTGGCCCTCTAGGTCCTCATGTGTGGCCCTTTGATTGAATCCAAACTTCACAGAACAAATCTCCTTAATAAAAGGATTTGTTCTGTAGTCCTTGGACTTAGTCAAAGACCTAGAAGGCCACAGGTTCCCCACCCCTCCCCCAGACTTTCCTAAATTCATAAGACTATAGCTTTATGATTAACCTCCTTGACTTAAATGAAAGAAAAAGCACCAAGGCGGCAAAGAACAGAGGGTGGTATTCCTAGGACTACATATATGTACATGTATACAAGTGTACATGTATTTCAAGTGACAGTATCAATTTGCATTTATAGGAAAAGGAGAGTACTTGAAGTTTCAAAAATCTTACATAGCAAACATACCCTCAAGCACATTATGAGAAAAGCCATATCAGTCATAAAACAGCCATCATTGAATGAATTGTAGCGCTCAGAATTTATCAGATCTTCAGAGTAAATCACTTTTAGTTATACTTGACAAATTTAATGGCATATACCTTTTCATTGGTGAAGTGATGTGTACTTATTCCAAAAGTATTTCTATAAGTTTTTAACCTCATAATAATGTTCTCTGGGAATATCCATTCACCCTATTCCTCCATTTTTGATGAGGACATCTTAATCTTTCTCTAGCTGTCTGCGCTGGGGCCTGTTATATTGATGTTATATGGATTTTTTATGAGGATACTTTGTAGATCTGTTATGGTCCATTTTATTGTTCCAAAAGTGTATGTTAAGACTTGTACTGCATGGATGTTAATTGCTTTAAACTTGTTCTTTCTATTGAGATTTCATTTCAGAGTGACAGTAAATCTCATAACCTTCATAGCCACAGTTTTCTCTTTGATCGCTTTATGCCTGATATATCTTTCCTGGTAGAAGCCTAAGTATTTCTAAGTGTCACCTTTGTTCATTGGTTCAATTTGACTTCTGAATTCAAACTCAAAGCCTTTCTTTGTGTTTTTTTTAATATACATTAAGAATTTTACACTTTTTGAGTTTGAATGACATTGGAGAAAAATTCCATTAGGTAGAAAAGCTTTTGAATGTGTTTCTCAGTGGAACCATATAACTTGATGTCATATACATACACAAAGTCAGTGGTGTTGAACTCAAATAGAAATGGGGAACACTAAACAGTATATAAGTATTCCCGTAGGTGCATATTGACTTAGAAAACCACATATTAACACTATGTGTATTTTATTATATTGTATTTATCTTGGTAAATATTTTCCAATTATACTCTAAGTTCAGCAGCACTTGGGAAGGTCAGGCAGCATACTTGACATCTGTGCACTAAATGATTAATAGAAAATTTTGCTACCGGAATCACTTTAACTTGAAAGCCATTCTTAGGACTACTTAGTAGAGATGACAATGGATTTGAGGCTATTCTGAATCATAGTGGGTTTCCCTTGTCTCTCTGAAAGATTGTGTGTTTTACTGTGTTAGGTGGTATGTTTTAAAATAGAGACCAGATTTCAATGTGGACATAAAAAATTCTAGTATCCTCACTATACTCAGGTCTATTTTACATATTTGCATTTATTGAATAAGCCATGAGTGTTGTAACAGGGTCAGAGGGATTGCATTAATTTAGAAAAGCAGTATGAGTAGTATGGTGCTTTCAGGTGGCTTGGTTAATAACAGCAGGATTAATAATAAATTGCTACTTATACCACTTCAAAGTTTGCAACTGTAATTAAGGTGGGACTTATGGCTGTTCTACTCTTAAGTGCTTTTAATGATTCTGGTCTATGTTTGAATGGGGCAGGTAAAATGGGATCTTATGGTCCCCACTAAGACAATCAGGAGTCATTGACTTGTATATGGTGGTACTAGGGATTAACTTTCCCATACCCTAAATGGGATTTTTTGTTGTTCTTTGTTTAAGTGCTTTTCAGCACTCAAGCACCGCAGTGCCCTGAGACGGGTATATAAGATCCAAGGTTGGCGGTTGACTTTTGGAGCTCACTGTGTTGACTGTTGAGACTCTGGGCAAGCCGTAACTGCCCCCAGCTTTGATAACCCAGACAGATATTGGTGCTTCTCTGGTAGCTATGAATTGTGATTTGAGTCAGACAAGGTCGGTCTGTCTGTTGGTGTTTGTAATTTCTGTTTGTGTTTGCCTTGAAGTTCAGGTTGCTGATCTTTTCCCCCTGAACTAAGTGAATAATATATGTATGTTTGATTAAACTGAGATCGTTAACCCCTTAAAGTTGCTTTCCTTAGAAAAGCAGATCAAAGAATCTGTCTTAGCAGCCTTCTGTTTTCTGGTTGTTGTTGGTTTTACAGAGCCACAGTAGCTGTTAGCAAGATTGTTGCTACAATGTTTTGACAATCTCTTTTGGCTTCTCATATAATATACTGTTTTACTGCAAATGGTGATGCTCTTGACATACATAAGGGAGTTTAGAAGGGAGTTGGTTTTGGAGGAAAGATAATACAAGAGATATGCAATGAAGATGATAACCCATCCATGCCTACTTATTCTGTGCTACTAATGTTGTGCCACTAAAAAGGAAAAGGGGAGGCTCTTATACATCACTACTTCCGCAGACCTCAGAGGCTGCTCTCTTTGAGACACCTGCAGCAGCGTAGGTATGATTTTGGACACTTGAGAAGAGGGGAAAATTTTCCCAATGGCACCTGTGCAACTGCTGAGGTTAGTTTATGACTGCTCTGTAGGGCCAAAACCCAGACAAGGAGGGAGGTACAAACTGCGTATTAGCTCATATTCCCTTCTATTTTTTGTGGTTTTGTTATTTCTTAGTGTCATATAACATCGTTTGATTCCTCCTACCCAATTCTAATTTTCAAGAAGTTATTTTCTATCTTAAGATTTTGGACCTCTTTTTCCAATTGGTTAACTTTCTTTTCATAATGTTTAGGTTGATTTTTCCCCCTATTTTTTCCTTGATATCTCTTATTCGATTTTTGAGTTTTTTAAAAGTTCTTCCAAGAACTCTTTTTGGGCTTGTGACCATTTGATGTTACTCTTTGGGATAAAAGTGTTTTTTTAACCTATCTTTCTCTGACTATGAACCCAGAGGGTCAGTTTCTTTTTCTTTAGCTTAGTCATTTTTATATTTTTTTAGCAGATTATTATAATCAAGTTTTAATACTAAGTGGTGGGTAATGTCACCCTAGGCCTCAGGTCCTTCTTCCTATCATTTTCAAAATTCTCTTTGGGCGGCTCAACCTCAGAGACTCTTCTCCTCCCCAAGCCACAGTTAGGGCCTCCAGCCATGCTATCCCAAAAATGTTCTTGCTCCCTGTGGTGCTCTATTCACTGGGCTCATGTTAGTACATGGAATGGGGAATTTGGAGTCCAAATGACTGAAAGCTATGAAAGATTTTCTTGGAGAGAAGCTCTACAATTAGCTATTATAGGATGAAACTGTCTTTCTACTTTCTGGTTGAGCATACACCCCTTCGGGCTATGCTATAGACCTGCAAAGGGTACCACCTACAAATCTGCAGGACTCTGATAGAGACAACTAGACGTTTTTAATATTTTCTTTTATTAACAGTTCTCACTTTTTTTCTTAAGCCTCTGTAGTAGTTTGATTCATTGTATTGACTTAACCTTTTCACTTTTGCTTTCAATTATTGATTAAGAGAATAATATATTTTTGTTTTTTAGATTCCATTACATGGGATTTTTTTTGGTTGTTTATAATTGGGTGATAAGGCGTTCAAATTTCTTTTGTAAATACCAACCAGACATTGGCATAACTCTGCAATACTTTTCCTTAGGTTTTCAGTAATTTTTGCAAATCATTTATGCATGATGGTATTTGACTTCTGACCTTAGGAGAATTCCTTGCTAGAACTACCTTTATTTCTATATTTCTATTTCTAATTCCATCAGCGTCAGCTGCTGTACATACTGTAGTGTGCAAGTTCTTTGGTGTTTTTTATACTTTCTGTCAAACATTGCAGAAGAATGTCCATTCATACTGGTCATAACCATTGCTAGCTTTTAAAAACTACTCTGTTTTTGTATAGTTGGTCTATTACTTGTACTTCTGTTATCAAACTCAGAAAGGACTTAGAAAAATTCCAATCCCAGTATCCCCATCTCCTCTTCAAAATCATTTGCAGCTTTGTTATTGTGTTGCCATCTGTTTTGTCATTAGGTAGAATTTTTAGATTTTGTTTTAAGTAAATACTTTTAGTAATTTAAGGTTCGTCAACTTTTTCTTTTTAAAATTTATTAGTTCATTTATTTTAGCTCCTATTTAATCTTATTTGGATTTAGGGATAAAGTTTTTTTCTTAAAATTGACCTTGATTGGTCTCCAATGCAACGTGTATGTGAAGCAAGTCCTTACCTAGTATCTAGGTGATGCAGTGGACGGAGCGATAGCGTAAGGAGGACCTAAATTCAAATCTGGCCTCACACTCACTAGCTGTGCGACCCCTGGCAAATACTTAATCTCTGTTGGCTTTAATTTCTATAAAAAGACACCTACCTCCCAGAGTTTTTTTAAGGATCAAATAAGATAATAATTGTGAGGTGCTTAGCCTAGTACCTGGCACATAGTAAGCGCTATATACGTGTTGGCTATTATTGTTATTGTTAAAGGACCGACAAATGATGGCAACATTCATATAGTCAGGCAGTTTATATTTACTTAGTGGGCAGCACCATCTGCATTAAGTCAGTTCCAGCCAGTGAGGTACTGGTATTTCTGATACATTCTGGCATTTATATTTTTGTGTTATAAGAACATGATGGCGCTTCACTGGCCTTGCTGTCCTTTTTTCTCTCTGTCAATTAGATCATGATGATAGTTTTGAGTAGAGTCAATCCATAATTCTATACCACTCTATCTACTTATTTGACTCCTTGAAATGAAGGTATCACAAAGATTGGTATTATCGCCACCAGTTTCCAATTTACCATTGTTCCAGGTTTTCTGGCAGGCTTGAGAGAAAAAAAGAGGTGAGGGGCAGACAAACAGAGACAGATAGAAGGAGAGGGAGGGAGGAAGGAGAGGGAGAGAGGGAAAGAAACCATCTAGCCTAAGTTCCTCATTATGCAGATTTGAGACACAGTAGGGTTTTGCCCAAAGTTTGTCAGGCAATAGGTTATGGATTTAGAATTTTACCTCAAACTTTTTGTCTCCAAACTTAGTAAAGTACTGAATTTCCCCATCACAATCCTAACACAAAGTAGTCAGTTGATAAATGCTTGTTATTTTTACCATGTTGCCTTGGAGAGACTTTCAATAATGCTTTTTGTGTAGAGAACAGACTTCTGGAATTGAATTAAAATCTCGACTCTATATAGCACCTGTGTGACATGGCAAAGTCACAACCTGTCTGGACCTCATTTTCTACATCTTTAAAATGAAGGAGTATGACTACATGACTTCTCAGGTCCTTTCCAGCTCTAAATCTATAACCCTTTCATCCTTAGACTAAAATATTCCTTGGTTATGCATAGAAAATCTGTAGCAGTTTAACAGCAAAATCTATGGTGTATTCTAAACTGAAGTCATAGCTTAGCAAACTTTACTAGGTAAAATTCTGCCAAAATAAGTTCCTCCTGGTTTGGGACTGTAGGTAATAAATATTTTTATTAAATATATATCATTGAATACTTAGTCATTGCCAAAGAATTAAACAGAGTTATATTTTTTTCTTGCATCCTTATGGCTAATATATTAAAATAGTTCATTTGAATATATCACTACATATTTAAGTTAAAAATATATTTTTTGTGTCTTTTTCTTCTTTTTGCCTTTCCTTTTCCCCCTTAGTAGTAATTTATTTTTTTTTAAACTACATGGAAAGATAGTTTTCAACATTCATTTTTGTAAAATTTTGAGTTCCAAATTTTTCTGTCACTCCTTTCTCTCCCCCTGCAAGACAGCAAGCAATCTGATATAGATTATACACGTACAATGATGTTAAACATATTTCCACATTGGTCATGTTGTTAAAGAAGAATCAAACGAAAGGGAAAAACCATGAGAAATAAAAAGCAAAACACACAAAAAGTGAAAATGGTATGCTTTGATCTACATTCAACCTCCATAGTTCTTTCTCAGGATGTGGTAAGCAGTCACAAGTCTTTTAGAATTGTTTTAGATCATTGTATTGCTGAGGAGAGCTAAGTCTATTGTAGTTAATCATCACACAATGTTGCTGTTGCTGTGGACAATGTTCTCCTGGTTCTGCTCACTTCACTCAGCATCAGTTCATATAAGACTTTCCAGGTTTTTCTGAAATCTACTGGCTCATCATTTCTTATACCACAATAATATTCTATTACATTCATATACCACAACTTGTTTGGCCACTCCTCAATTGATGGGCATCCCCTCAACTTCCAATTCTTTGCCACCACAAAAAGAGCTGCTATAAATATTTTTGTACACGTAGGTCCTTTCCCCTTTTTTATGATCTCTTTGGGATACAGACCTAGTAATGGTATTGTTGGATCAAAGGATATGCAGTTTTATAGCCCTTTGGGCATAGTTCCAAATTGCTCTCCAGAATGGTTGGATCAGTTCATAACACCACCAACAATGAATTAGTTTTGCAATTTTCCCATATCTTCTCCAACATTTATCATTTTCCTTTTCTGTCATATTAGCCAATCTGATAGGTGTGAGGTGGTACCTCAGAGTTGTTTTCATTTGTATTTCTCTAATCAAAAGTAATTTAGAGCATTTTTTTCATATGATTATAGATAGCTTTGATTTCTTCTTCTGCAAATTGCCTGTTCATGTCCTTTGACTATTTATCAATTAGGGAATGACTTGTATTCTTATAAATTTGACTCTGTTCTCTATATATTTTAGGAATGAGGCCTCAATTAGAAACACTGGCTGTAAAAAATTGTTTCCCACCTTTCTGCTTTCCTTCTAATCTTACTCATATTAGTTTTGTTTTAATTTAACGTAATCAAAATTATCCATTTTGCATTTCTTAATGCTCTCTATCACTCTCTTCATTTGCTTCTGTGGTATCATCCTTTATGTCTAAACCATATATACATTTTGACCTTATCTTGGTATAGGGTGTGAGTTGTTGGTCTATGCCACATGTAGCCCTCTAGGTACTCAGGTGTGGCCATTTGACTGAATCCAAACTTCACAGAACAAATCTCCTTAATAAAAAAAGATTGGTTCTGTAAAACTTGGACTCAGTCAAAAGGCTATACCCAAGGACCTAGAAGGCCACAGGTTCCCTAGCCTTGGTCTATGGCTAGTTTCTGCCTTACTATTTTCCAGTTTTTTGTCCAAAAGTTTTTCGTCAAATAATGAGTTCTTATCCCACAAGTTAGAGTCTTTGGGTTTATCAAACAGTAGAATATTATAATCATTTACTACTGTGCCCTGTGAAGTTAACCTATTCCACTAATCCACCACTCTGTTTCTTAGCCAGTACCAAATAATTCTGATGATTGCCACTTTATAATATAGTTTTAGACCTAGTACTGCTAGGCCACCATCCTCTGCATTTTTCCCCGTTGATTCCCTTAATATTCTTGGCAAAAGAATCTATCTATTTTTGGCTCAAAATCTATCTGTTTTGTTCCTCCAGATGAATTTTGTTTTTATTTTTTCTAGCTTTATAAAATAATATTTGATAGTTTGATTGGTAGGGCACTGAACGAGTAAATTAATTTAAGTAGAATTGTCAACTTTATTGTATTAGTTTGACCTATCCATGAGCGATTGACATTTTTCTAATTGTTAAGATTTTACTTTATTTGTGTGAAAAGTGTTTTGGAATTATGTCCATTTAGTTCCTGGGTTTGCCTTGGCAGGTAGACTCCCCAAAACTTTCACATAGGAGCATTAGAGAGGCAAAGATGAAGTCCAAGGTGCTAGAGCAAGCCAGGCCTTACATGGCTGTGTCCTGTGATATTTTCTAAGATACAAAACATAATTTGTCTCTCAACTTTAGCACCTATACTTTGCAAAGATCTGCTTTCCTATATAATATCTACCCTTTGAGCTCAATATATAAAATATGGCCAAGTTAGTCAATAGCAAATAGTGTCAAAGTCAGACATAGAATCAATGGAATTGAGATAGAAAACACCTTAAAGATCACCTTGAATCAATCAGAAATTGTCAAAGCTAGAAGAGACATTGAAAGTCATCTTATCTCATTCCTGGCTTTCTTGGGTGAGGAAACTGAAGATCAAGTAGATTAAGAGATTTATCCAAGGCCATACAGAGAGCTAGTAGCAGAAATGTGACCAGAACCCTGGACTCTTGATTTCCGGTTTTGGACACTCTCTCTGCTACATGTTGGTCATTCTCCTCCGTATGTCTTTTTTTCAAAATTATGTATTAATGATATCACAAATGAAAAATCTCCTTTTTACACTGTGGTAAGTATAAGGGGGGATAAGTGAAGGGGATATTCTTCATATATATATATGCACATATATATATATATATACATACACATACATATGTAATGGGAAATATGCATTTTAATGTAAGTATGAAGGAATTTCTTGACTGATTTGTGATAGTATATTTTTAACAACATTATAGACCTAAGTGTTGGTCCTAACATTGACATGTAATGCGTGTGTCTGTGCACGTGTGTGTGTTTCTATCAGGCAAGTTGTTTAATCTTTTTTGTGCTTGAGTTTCCTGCAGTTTGTGTTTGTATGTGTGTGTACACACACACGCACACACACACACACACACACACACACACATATTATCTATCTATCTGGAGAGAAATAGGAAGAAAAAAAGTTGACCTTCCTTTCTCTTTCAGGTTATTATTAGAATAAAGAAAGCTAATATATGTGAAAACTACAAATATAAAGTCTATTATAATTTTTGTTGTAATTCTCTCTGCCCTTGAGAGTTTCAGGATAGAAATCTTCTCTACCTCAAAGTTCTGTGATTTGTTTATGTGGCTATTATTTCTCTTGTCATAGATCCTAAGGCTTCTGTGATTTCCTAGATAATCTTTGAGAGAATTTATGGTACCTCCCTCAAATTTATTCTAGCAACCTACCTAGTGATAAATGTCTAAATCTAACTAGGGCACTTCTCAGATTATAGGCTACATTACCAAGCCCTCACTTGAAATCTTTCCAGCTTGGTTGCACTTGCCAGAACTTACCTCTATGTTTAGCCTTCAAAAGCCCATGGTCACTTCCATGCTCATAATAAAAGAAGACCTTGGTGAAGCATTATAGATACAAGTATCCAATATAATTTAAGGGCTGACCCCCAAGACTCTGAAGACTTTCAATGATACAAAGTTATTAGATTTTCACACCCAATTTACTATTTCTCCTTATTGCCCTTATTGACTTTATTGTGGTAAATGGTATGAATGTTGCTCTAAACCTATTTTCTCCAAATGCTTTCCAGTTTTTTCAGAGGTTTTTGTCAAATAAGAAATTCTCCAAGTAACTTATTTTTTTATGTATCAAACCCTTATATATCAAGCCTGTTCTATGAATCTACTTTTCCATTTTTAATAATAATTTTTTATTCCATATTTTATCATTTAATACTTTTTTAGCTTTCAACTTTGATTTCCACAAGATTTTGAGTTACAAATTTTCTCACCATTTCTACCCTCTCTCCCTACTTCAAGATGGCATATATTCTATTTGCCCTATTCCTCAGTCAGCCCTGCCTTCTGTCACTCCACTTCCTGCTCATCCCCTTTCGCCTTTCTTATAAGACAAGATAGATTTCTATGCCCCATTGCCTGTATATCTTATTTCTCAGTTGCGTGAAAAAACAACTTTTTTTTGAGCATCTGCTTTTAAAACTTTGAGTTCCAAATTCTCTCCCCTCTTCCCTTCCCACCCACCCTGCCTAAGAAGGCAAGCAATTCAACATAGGCCACACATGTATCATTATTTAAAACACTTCCACAATACTCATGTTGTGAAAGACTAACTATATTTTCCTCCATCCTATCCTGTCCCCCTTTATTCAATTTTCTCCCTTGACCCTGTCCCTTTTCAAAACTGTTTGCTTTTGTTTACCTCCTCCCTCTATCGGCTCTCCCTTCTGTTATCCCCCATTTTTTATCCTCTTCCCTCTACTTTCATGTGGGGTAAGATACCCAGTTGAGTGTGTATGTTATTCCCTTCTTAACCCAAATCCCATGAGAGCAAGATTCACTCATTCTCCCTCGCCTGCCCCTTCTTCCCTTCCAAAGAACTGCTTTTTCTTGCCACTTTTATGTGAGATAATGTACCCCATTCTATC
>CM053622.1:275862131-275879121 GCA_028646595.1 Phalanger gymnotis | reverse complement strand
AAGAAAGAAAGGGAGAAGGGGATGGGAGGGGAGTGGGGTGACAGAAGAGAGGGCTGACTGGGAAACAGGACAACCAGAATATACGCCATCTTGGAGTGGTAGGGAGGGTAGAAATGGGGAAAAAATTTGTAATTCAAACTCCTGTGAAAATCAACGTTGAAAACTAAAAATATTAAGTAATAAAAAAAGAGAAAAAAATAAATTCTTTATTTCATAATTTTCTAATTCTAATTGTAGATCTGATCATGCCACTCCCCTACTCAATAAACTCTGGTGGCTCCCTGTCACCTCCAGGATTAAATTTAAACTCTTCTTTTTGGCTTTTAAAGCCTTTTATAACCACAGCCCTACTCCCCCCAGCCCTTTTAGATCTTATGCCTCCCTCTTCTCTCTATACTCTCTGATTCAGGGACACTGGCCTCTTTGCTCCTTCCAGAACAAGGTGTACCATTTCTCAACCCTCATACATGGTATACTCTCCCTTCTTCATCTCCTCTTTACTTCAAGTTTAAGTTAAAATCCCTCCTTTTGTAAGAAGCCTTTTCCTATCCCTTCTTAATGCTAATACCTTCCCTCTGTTGATTATCACCAATTTGTGTTGTATGCACCTTGTTTGTACATGGTTCTTTGCATGTTCTTTCCCTGATTAGACCACAAGCTCCTTGAGAGCAAGTTCTGTCCTTTGCCTTTCTTTGTGTCTCTGGTACTTTGCTCAGTGCCTGGCACATAGTAGGTAATTAAGTACTTATTGACTGACAGAATATTCTAGATTATTGAGCAATTAAAAAAAAATCTAGCTTTGTCACTTTGACCACATACTCGTGGTAATGTTATGCTGGGCCATGGGAAGGGATGGAACTCTGCCATAATGTTTAGAGATATGTAATATGACAAGAAATCTTCTTGTTCTTTTATCCTTTCAATTCAAGACAGATAACTTAAAAAAATGCCACCTGCTGATTTCATCCCCCTTTCTGGACCTGAAGGCTAGTATACGTTTGTATATCACAATATCTTCTTCTTCTTCTTTTTTTTTTTTTAACAATCAACACGCATTTATTAGTTGCTTACTTTGCTTACTACTTGCCCCGGCAGTGTGTAAGTGCTAAGAATACAACAACAACAACAACAAAAAAGACAAAAGTAGGCCCTGCCCTTAAGGAGCTTACATTCTAATGGAGATAACATGTTAATAGATTGGTACACACAGAGTTAGAGGAGAAGATTCAAGTGGCTGGGGGTAGGGGATAGTGGGAGACTGGAAAGGCCTCTTGTGGCAGCTGGCATTTGAGCTGAATCTTGAAAGAAGCCAGAATTGAACAGCTCTGCACGTTACAGGAGTAAGGACTTAGCATGCTATGTGCTTTCCTAAAATATCCAAAAAAACAGATGGTGATTATGGCATTCACTTTTTCTTAGTTGTTGCTCCTTAAAAATGGGTTTGGGTATGTCATTCAAGGGTCTTCCTTGCATATAATAGACATAGAACAAATATTTGCTAAATTTAATTGGTAGTACTGAAATGTCTTGAGTTTTCTTCTCCTCAGAGGCTTCATACTACATTGCCAGGGTGGTTCAGTGTCAGAAACTTAGGATAGGAGGCAGGAGGCATAGATTATAGTCCTTACTGTTAGCTAATAGTGTCTCTTTTTTAATAAGTTTATTTACTTTTAGTTTTCAACATTTATTGCCATAAGTTTTAAATTTTTTCACCCTTCTTTCCCTCCCCCCTCCCCAAGACAGCATAGGCTTTACATGTACATTCCTATTAAACACATTAGTCATGTTGTATAGAAGAATTAAAACAAACGGGAGGAACTATGAGAAAGAAAACAAAAAAACAAAACAAAACAAAAAAAAGAAAATAACATCACTCTGCATTTAGAGTCCATAGTTCTTTCTCCAGATGTGGATGCATCATGAGTCTTTTGGAGTTGTTTTAGGTCCTTGCATTGCTGAGAAGGACTAAGTTAACCAAAATCAGTCATCCAAGACTGTGGTTGTTGCCATGTACAATGTTCTCCTGGTTTTGCTCACTTCACTCAGCATCAGTTCATATAAGTCTTTCCAGGTTTTTCTGAAATCCGCCTATTCATCTTTTCTTATAGAACAATAATTCTCCATTATATTCCTACGTCACAACTTGTTCAGCCATTCTCCAATTGATGGGCATCCCCTTAATTTCCGGTTCTTGGCCACCACGAAAAGAACTGCTATAAATGTTTTTGTATATGTGGGTCCTTTCCCCCATATTTATGATCTCTTTGGAGTATAGCCCTAGAAGTGATATTGCTGGGTCAAAGGATATGCACATTTTTATAGCCCTTTGAGCATAGTTCCTAATTGCTTTCCAGAATGGTTCGGTCAGTTCACAACTCCACCAACAATGAATTAGTGTTCCAATTTTCCCACATCTACTCCAACATTTATCATTCTCCTGTTTTGTCATGCTAGCCAGTCTGATAGGTGTGATGTGGTAACTCAGAGCTGTTTTGATTTGCATTTCTCTAATTGTGATTTAGAGCGTTTTTTCATGTGACTATAGATAGCTTTAATTTCTTCCTCTGAAAACTTCCTGTTCACATCCTTTGATCATTTACCAATTGGGGATAATATCTTCTTTACCTTGAGAATTAGAATTCAGAATTTTTTAAGCAGAGATTTCAATATACCTCAAGAACATAAGTTTTTTTTTAAGCATGATTTATTGTTCTTTGTCATTACCAATGATATTATACTTGGGCTCTTTTGTAAGCAATTGGTGACTCCTCGAGTCCACTAATTTCTGAATTAGAACATTATATGAGAAAAGTAATTATATTATGCTTCCTGGTACCACAGTCAAAATCAATTAGAATTCCATGAACAATTAAATGCATGTGTTATCATCATCATGACTGACAAAAGTTAAGGATGATTTGCCTTGTGAGGTGTTCAGGGGGAAGAGGAAATGGGTGCTAGAAAACATAAGGAGAAAAAAAACAGTCCCTGCCCATTAAAAGTTTTTCTTCTCTGAGGAAGTGCTACGTGTCGTTAAGAAGTTAAAGAAATGATTATTAAATCACCAAATATTGGGGAGATCCAGGATTTTTTCCCTTCCTCATTTGCAGGTTAGCTCAAAGCTTAATTCTCTGAAGGCAGGGCAGATGATGAGATGAAATCTTGGAATTGTTACCCCACCCAACTAGAGAATTTAATCTTAGGTGAATTCCAGCCCATTGTGTTCTATTCAGCCAGATCTGAGCAGAGGTGGACCCCATTTTGTCTAGATTGCTCTAGGTGGGGGGCAGGGACAGAAATAATCTGGATAAGATTATTTCATTCATCCAAGACTTAGTCATCAGAGTCACATTCCTCAGCCTTTCATTAGAATAAACCTACCTCTCATTATAATACTCATTCTTCTAATTGTTAACCAATCAGAGTTGATTGCCACCCTCAGGAACACCTACTCTTTCAAGGACATGTAAATGGTGACTGTTTTCCATAAAGGGTCTGTTGGCATTCAAGAGTGCCACTGACCCTTTTCTTAATTATATGTTAGCATGATTAATAAAATGATTAATTACTCAGAAATTATGTCTCTTGAACTTTTTATATGTCACAGAAGACAACCAAGGATAGGAGGAAGCAAATGCTAAGAGACAAATAACATTCTGGGGTTTAGATACTCACAAAAAGGTTTATAGAGGTGATGGCATGTAGAATGGATTAGAGAGAAGAGAAACTACAAGGGAGGTAGAGCATCAGGAGACTGTTAGATAGTCCAGACTTGATGTGATGCTGGCTTAGATGCTGCTGGTACTAGTAGGAATGAAAAAGAAGGGAAAAAAGAGAGTTCTAGGGAGGTGGTAGAGTAAGAGAGGTGCTATGGGCATCAAAACTCGGTAATTACAAGAACAAAAGAAGTGAAAGGATATGTCACAAGAAATTCTTACAGAAAAAATAACTGAAGACCAACTTACCAGCCTATCCTTTTTGGACCTGCCATGGCACTCCTGTCCCTGGCCTTCCCCTTCTTCCACAGGTCACATGTTAGCCTAGGCAGCCATTCAATCCTTGTGGCAGCTGCAATTTTAGACACTGGACTTTTCAGAGTTAATCTTTGAGTATTGTACCATGGGAATTCCACTTCCAGGGCAGATTGAGGCCGATGAATCAGACCAGCTTTGAGGCTCAAGATGAATAAAAGGGGGCAACTGTGGAGTATGGAGGCTAGGGAACAAGAATATGCAAAAGATACAAGATGAAATACAGCAAAGGAGCATAAAGCTATCTAATGAAACACAAGAGGAATGAAGCAAGACCCAGGGGAGAAAAACTCCTGAATCTTTGCACTGCAGCTTAATTTGCCTTTTTGTCTTATCTACCCTAAACAATGAGATCTCCTTGAGAACAGGACTATCTTGCTTTTTTATTTGTATAACTGGTGATTAAGACCATGCTTGGTCAATAGTACATGTGTAATATATGCTTTTTAATTCATTCATTTCAACTTATTCATGCATGCAAACACATCAAAAAGTCACATTTATGACAAAATCACATATATGAAATCAATCAAATTCATTTTGACAATGTTATAAGAGAAAACTCTGCCCAACTTCATTTTTTAATAAAAAATAAGCTTGGAAGTGAGGTAAAGAAAATGATACCTATATGATTTAATGGTGTCACGAGCATTAGATATCTCAGAAAACATCAGAAATATACTCAAGGACAGCATGTTTTCTTCTGGGTTTCTTAGCCTCACTATGGATGAAAGCCTGGATTTCAATGACAGAGTACATTTAACTGCTACTTGTCACAGCCACATCTGTTGATCTCAGTGTGATAAGAATTATTAGACTTGACTTCTCAGGAAAAAAAAAATTGGACAATCTGAAAGGAAATTAAAAGGATCACCTTGAAAAGGTTCCACATACAAACAAAAAGAAATTGTGTTGCTGACAACTGATGGGCCTATAGCTTCACTGAAGCGAGCACCAAAAGCAGACGAGAATGGACCTCACTGGATATCACTAGTAAGAATCATCAGCAGGGTTCTGACCTCTATATTTCTTTAGGGTACGTGGTTGCAGTGATTGTGTAAGATAATATTTGTAAAGTGCTTTGCAAATCTTATGTAAAGGTGATGATGGTGGTGGTGGTAGTGGTGGTGATATCAAGCATTAGTCTAGGAACCAGCAACTTGAGCTTTTTTTGTGTATGTACTGTGAAAAATTTGATATTTTCTGCTGGGATTTGGTCTTGCAGCCTGGAGAAAACAGGCTTTTGCATGGGCATGTGCTAGCCTAATTGGGGTGCTTTTAAACCATTTTTCATGGATGGGCCTATAAACTCATCCATTTTCGATCTCTGCCAGTTTAGGAGAATTCCTCCCTGTTGCTTTTCTGGGTGCTATTATGCAACAGGCAAATAAATTAACAATGAAGATTTGGAGCAAGAAAAAAGATTTTTTAATAACTTACCCATGGCTGTCAGAATGTTCTCTGCCAAGCCACACTTACCGTACAACCTCTTCAGCAAAGGTGGCTGCATTTCAAGAACCTAGAAAATGATTTGGTAAAACCTCAATACTCAGATCATCGTTCTTTTGGGTCAAAAGTCACATTGTAAGGTGTTTAAGAACCTGAGCAAAAGTCATAGCGTTAGATTCAGTCTCTTTGATAATGTCATACATTTGCTAATGGCAAGTGTAGCCATTCTCACTGAGATTCCTGAAAGTGGATTATGACTCAGACATGCAGATTATTTGATGGAATCTGTGGAATTAATTTGTTTTAGTGAATTGGCACTATCAAACTATAATGGTGGAATTATCTAGAAGTCAATAAAACCATATTCCCCAAATCTCTACATTATCTGGAATGTACATATGTAAGGACACAAGCATTTATGAAGCCCCTATTATATGTCAGGCACTGTGCTAAGTACTTTATAAATATCATCTCATTTGATACTCCCTACAACCTTGGGAGGTAATAATCGTCACCATTTTACAGTTGAGGAAACTGAGGCAGAAAGATGTTAGGTGCCTTGTCCAGCGTCACACAGCTAGTAAATAACTGTGGCTAAATATTTAACTCAAGTCTTCTTGTCTCCAGGCTCACTGCTCTATCCATTGCACTGCCTGACTGTCTCTAACCTGTGACTCCTTATGGATTGAGTTTTTAAAAATTTTGTTTTTCTTTAGTTTTAAAAGACAGAAAGTACCAAATGACATCATCATTTATCTCTTCAGCTCACACAAGGAGACTTTCTAAGGTCCATTTCAGGCAGAGAATACAACTTTACAGAGCTTGAGTCTCACTGGAAGAATCATACATCAAACAGACAGCCAAGTAATTAAATGCATTCAGTAAATACTAAATAGTCAAGTGGATCTGCGATTTTATAAATATGGATGTTCTCTCCAAGCATGAACATTGTGAGCCATTATGCCTCATTACCCTGTGGGCCTCTTGTCATTGCTTTTTCCCAAAACTTTGCCATAGGGATTCATTCGATATTCCAGGGACCATTCTCAATTTTTCTTGAAACTATGAGATTACAAGGGGAGCCAATCAACAGTTGCTCCTTAATCTCATCATGTGACCAACCCATGCAATAAATGCATCACCTGAATTTGTTTTGGGGCTATGGGAAACATATATGGTAAGCATTCTGAAGCATATCCTACGTATATATTTGAGATCATTATATGTGTGTCAAATGGGGCACAAATAGTGCCCAAGTAGCCATGGGCTTTTTTAGTTCATGGCAACTGCAAATATATATCCAGAGTCACAAAACTATGAGAGCTACTGAGTTAAGCTATTAGCCAAGGAGTAGAGAGGTGGCATACACAATTGAGTATTGAGCCTGGAGTCAAGAAGACCTGAGTTCAAAATTGGCCTCTGGCATTACTAGGCATGTACTCTTAATCGAGTCATTCATCTCAGTTTCCTTAACTGTAAAATGGGGATAATAACAGCACCTACCTCCCAGGGTTGTGTTGCAACAATGCGGCTAGCAGCTGCTGTGGGGGTGAAAGACCAACACAAGCCCAACGACAAGAACGCTGCCAGCATAGGTTCTTTTGATCTGCTTTACTAAGGAAAGTAGCATTAAGGAGTTAACAATCTTATTTCAATCCAACATACAAATATCATTCACTTAGTTTAGGGGAAGAAGCCAGCATCCTGAACTTCAGAGCAAATACAAACAAATTACAAAGATACATTATAAACAGACCAAATACAATTCATAGTTACCAAGAATCCATCAACATCTGGGTTCCCAAGCTGGAGGGCTATTAAGTACAGCTGCCCAGAGTCTCCACATTAACAGTCCAAGAGTGAGAGCCCTCAAGCAAATAGCTCTGTTCTCTCTTTTTATACAGTCTTTAGACATCATCAAACGGTCATCTGAGCGACCAGAACTATTGGCTCTGGGGTCTTAGCAACTCCCGTTATAGGGCCCCGAGGGCTTCGTGCCCACATAGGCTTAGCACCTAGTAATTAGGGGTTTGGACCTGGGGCTTTGCACCTAGTAAGGCTCAATCAAAGACAATTAATTTAACATTGTAAAACAGTAAAAAAAAAAAAAAAAGTCCCAGCTTAATTGATATTACAGGTTGTGAAGATCAAATGAGACAATAATTATAAAGCACAATGCCTGGCACATAGTAAGGGCTATATAAATGTTATTGCTGTTATTATTTAGAATTTCTCTCTGTGTATTTCCTTTAACCAACCTCTATAGGATTTTTTGCTAACTTAGGTAGATATGAAGATATCATGTCAAATAACTGACATAGATAGTGACATGAATGCTATTTGAAAATCAAAGGATCTAGAACCAGAAGGATTCTGAGAGATCACCGAGCACAAGGCTGTTCTTTTATAGCTGAGAAAGTAAAGGGCCGGAGCTAATTAAGTGACTTGGCTGAGCTTGCTTTGGGATGCTTTTAAACCATTTTTTCGCTGCTCACACTGCTTACAAGAAACAAAGCCAGGATTTGAACCTGGGTCCTCTAGCTCCAGAATCACTGCCCCTTCTACTACACCATGTGTTACCTCTTGATGAATGGAGGAAGGGTGTAAGCATATGTAACTGATCAACTCACCCTTAGAATAGTAAACCTTGGAAAAGGGGTTGAAAAGACTCATGTGAGCCTCAGTTCTTTCCATTTCAATTTAAAAATGTGAAAATTTGTCTTCAGTTCGCAGAGTTGAGAAGCAGGCGATAGAGACTCTAACAAGAACATAAGGGTTAGCAGGGGACTTTAGGGGCCACCAAGTTTGACTCATTCCCCTCAACATATCCCCTCTACAGTATCTCCAACAAGTGCTCACCCAGACTTTATTTGATGACCTCCCGTGAAGGGAACCCACAAGCTCCGAGACCACTCCACTTTTGAAGAACTCTGTTAGAATGTTTCCCTTCCACTAAGTCCACATTTGCCTCTTTGAAACTTATGTAACTCCATTAAAGCGTAAGTAGAAGGAAACCACTAAGTGGAAGGACGCTTAGGACTTCTACTTTCTTCCCTCTCGTTGCTCTCTTTTCTTAAGGGTGAAGGAATCAAGGTCAGCAAGCTCCCTCTTTTTACCCTATCTTGTCTCCCTTTCTTCTCTAGTGGTCACTTTGCAGGGGATCTTAACTAGAGGTCTGTGAATTTATTTTTTTTTTAACTTTTGATAACTATCTAAATATAATGTATTTCCTTTGTTATCTACTCTATTTTATGCTGTGAATTTAAAAAGAAATTGATTATTCTAAAAAAGGTCCACTGGCTTAAGTAGCCTGACAAAGGGATCAATGATGTCAAAAAAGGTTTTGTTCTTCAGTTGTGTCTGACTATGACCCCATTTGTGTTTTCTTGGCAAAAATAATGGAGTGATTTGCCATTTCCTTCTCTAGCTAATTTTACAGATGTGGATACTGAGGCAGAAGGGTTAAGTGACTTGTCCAATGTCATACAGATCTGAACTTAGGAAGATGTCTTTTTTTGTGGAGGGTGAGGCAGGGAAATTGGGGTTAAGTGACTTGCCCAAGGTCACACAGCTAGTAAGTGTGTCAAGTGTCTGAGGTCAAATTTGAACTCAGTTCCTCCTGACTCCAGGTCCAGTGCTCTACTCACTGCGCCACCTAACTGCCCCAGAAGATAAGTCTTCTTGACTCTAGACCTGGCATTCTACTCTTATCACCCAGCTGCTCAAAAAAAAAAAAAAAAAAAGAAAAGAAAAGAAAAGAAAAGGAAAAAAGAGTTAATTGTCTTAGAAGAAACTCTTCCTCTAGAAGGCAGAACATGCAGTCTGAGGTCTCTGGCTCTTGTTTTTTCAGCCAAGTGGCAGGCTGTATTGTTTCTCTCCATGGGGCTCTGAGCCAGAGGCCAGTGCTTTGTTCTGGGAAGTATTCTGATGGCTACATTAGAGGAAGCAAATGTCAGTTCTTCCCTCTCTATGTCTGGCTAAGTGGCCTCACATTAAAATATATGTAGCTATGTCTGGGTCAGATATTAATTTATAATCTGATTTATAGCTCTTGTACGTAAGTGGAGGGAAATCTAGGTGAGTGACACTTAGGATGAGTTCAAGAGAGTTTATTGATATACAACCAATAACAGTACTGAAGGTTAATAAGAGTTTAGTCAAGGCCACAGATGTGCAGGGCTTTGCCCCCTTACCCCCTTTTTCCCAGAGCCAGTTTGTCTTTCCAAAGTAAGATTAGAAGAATAATGAGGAACCCACTGGTAGCAAGTAGTAGGAGACAAAAGTGTCTTCTTGGGTCTATCATTGGATAAGATCCAAGGGACTACATGCAGGATGGTGTCCCAGACCTGAAGCAGAATGTGCACTTCTGGTGAAATCTGAGGTATCCTGGGAATCTGGCACATATGCAGTTTTCAGACAAAGGGTTGATGTAGCAGCTGCCATTTTGCTGGAAGAGCCTTGGGGTCAAGGAACAGGAGTTCTCTGAAGATCGCCTAAAAAGGAACCAGGAAGGCATATTCTAATTGGGCCATGAGGAAAGGAACAAAGAAGTCCTCAGGATATGGAGGTTGGAATTATAGACACATCAACAAACTTGTGGAATAGCTTGAGCAGCCAGTTCTAACTAGAACTCTGTGTGGTTAAGCCTCAAGCTGACCAGCATTAAGTGACAGGGACCAGGCCTAGGAGAATGAGGCTATATATTCTTCTGGCTATTCAATGACTTAATACATGTGAGGGAGGGAACAACTTTTATTAATAACCTAGTAGGTTAAAGCACTGTCCTAAAGTGCTTTACAAGTATTTTCTCATTTGAAGCGAGGTAAATGTTATCATTATCCTAATTTTACAATTGAAGGAACTGAGGCAAAAAGAGGTTAAGTTATTTGCCCAGAGTCACACAGCTAGTTAGTGCCTGAGGCCAGATTGGAACTCAGGTCTCCCTGACTCCACCACTCTATTCATTATGTCACCTAGCTGCCTTACAGGGTGTACCAAAAGTCTCAGTGCATTGTGGGGTCTTGACTCATGTGGGATGTCACATTAACAGAAAGCAACCAAGGGATCTGGCTGAACTCAGAGGACAACATCTCAGTTACTCATCAACTGTGATTCCTCTCTGTCTGCCGCAGAATGTTCAAAGCCTCAGTTAGTCTCACAGTCTAACAAGCCCTCAGCCTGAGCAAGCCTCTTTTCCTGCCAAATGGTCTCACTCATGACACTGTTCTCTCACACTGGGGTCCCAATCCAGGGGATGAAATGAAATATTAGATTATAAAAATTACCATTTTGCCCTAGCCCCCACCCCCTGACATAGTTTATACTCTCAGCCTCTTCCCCAGGTGCCCTTAGTTTCAGTCACTCAGCAGGTGATCCTTATGGTTTTATTGTACATGGAAGTGAAATGAATCTCAAACAGACAAAATTCACCTCCACCCATGCAGAGACAATCATTACTAACAATCTTTCTCCCTTTCATGCCTACTTCTTTCCCAGATCTAGCTATGCAGATGGGAAAAGCTGCCAAGAACACACACCCAGGGCTCAGAAAAAGGAAGGTCAGAGGAGGATTCTGCTGTCCCACAGTCACTTCATGAAGATGCCAGGGGCAATCTCGTTTGCTCTAGGAAATCTCCCTCCAAGCCTTTCAGGGCCTATGCATTTCTCAGAGCCGCAGTGCTTCATGATTCTCTCCTACCTGCAGGAATGCCTGGGTGTCAGTATCTTTAAGATTATTCATACAAATTTTGTATTCTGGATTTATAGGTGTCACAGAATCCCACAATCTCCCAGTTAGAAGAATACATCTGAGCAGGAAGTATTGCCTACAGAACGTTCCTGACAAGTGCGCATTTTTGACAGATTGTCATGTTTATATTGATCCAGAAAGTTCCACAAAAGTTATAGTCGTAGTAAATTCTTTCTCTCTCGCTCGCTCTCTCCCTCTCTCGCTCTCTCTCTCACTTTCTCTCTCGCTCTCGCTTTCTCTCTCACGCTCTGTCTTTCTTGAGTTGTCTATTTTTGAGTAGGGTTGAACTGTTACTAATGCTAGCTAGCTTCTATCCAGGGTGTTGCAAAAGTCTCTACTAAATTTTGGGGATACTCTTTACTGTACTTTTTATCTCATTTGTTATTTCATTTGACTCTCACAACAACCCTGTGAGGCAGGTGCTATTATTATTTTCATTTTACAGTTAAGGCAACTAAGGCTAAGAAAAGCTAACTAATTCTCTCAGAGTGCAGGTAGCACTTGAACAGGGCAGCATTTGAACTCAGTCAGGTCTTCTTGATTCCAAGTCTAAGAATCTATCCATCAGCTGTCTCGGTAAGACCTTATTTACAATCACTTAAATTGATCCCTGACTGGGAAGAGGGAGGTACCCCCCCCCCCACAAAAATCCCTACCTACAGCAATGTTCTTAATAACAGCTACTTAATAAATACTTCTTCCTAGCAGATGATTGTAGGTTGTCTCTATGATACCAAAATATCTGTCTAATTCAGTTTTTAAAAGTCAGTTAAATGGATCCTTCAGTATCGACTGAGGTATGATTGAAATGTTCTCTTTATAACTTTTTGGAAGCCATGGTTGGGCATTGTTTATGACTGCTAAACAATGAAAATATCAGACCATAAGCTGTAGCCGCAAGGGAATACAAAATGGAGTTGGACCTGAAAGTTCTGATTCAATTTTCTTTTCTCCAATATGACAAAAAACAATCTCCTTTCTATCCTTTGCTTTCTTTGCAGCCTCAGCTTATTGTGAGCTTTAGCTACTCCTATATTGTTCTTACAGGACTGTGCCATGCTATTTTATGTTCATTCTTTGTTGAGTGCCATTTCTTCTATCTTTTGTCCATGGATTTTAAAAATCTAAGTTGGTTGGTAAGGCCCTGAGTATTCACCATGATCTCACCAGACAATGCCCTCTATTCTGCTTTGTTGGAATTCTTTCTCTTTGTATCTCCATAATTTCCTTCTTGTGTGTCCCGTCCTTCTTGGTCTAACTTTCTCTGTAGAACTTTAACACCTGCGGTCTTATCAATCCCTTCTCTGAAGCTTTTACCCTATATTCTTCCCAAATCTAGACTTGGTGTCAGGTAATTCCCAGCTTTTCCTCCATTTTTTTACTTCATAATTTCCTCCATTCAAGGTTCCCATTTTCTAAAATCTTCAGCAACTAGTTTCACCTTGTTGAGAATCTGAACCCAAATTTTCCTCACAATTATCACCTTTTGAAGAATAAAATTATTCTTGCAACCTAAGAAATTGTTAGCTGGTGTACTTTTCTTTTTATAGAGAGAAAATTCTAGCAGTTTTTCAGATCACAGGATAGATTTAGATTTGAGGAACCCCAGAGGACCTCTAGTCCATCTTTCTCATTTTGTAGATGAGAAACCTGAGGTCCAGAGAAAGGAAGAGATTTACCCAAAGACCTACAGTAGTAATAGACAAAGGAAGGATTTGAAAGCAGGTCCTTTGGTTCCAAATTCAATACTCTCCCCTTCTTATTTTATTTTATTTTTGACTGGACATGCATGGTTTATTTGATATAATAAGTACAATTCATTTCTTTTTAGATCCCTAACAAAAAGCTCTGAAAAGAACAAAGGAAAAACATGGGGAGAGGGAAGTAGGTAGTAGTTTACTTTTTAGCTTTTTGTTTAATATTTAAAAAAATTTCCCCCAATTGATAAATGGTGAAAAGATATGAACAAGCAATTTTCAGAGGAAGAAATTAAAGCTATTTATAGTCATATGAAAAAATGCTCTAAATCACTATTGATTAGAGAAATGCAAATCAAAACAACTCTGAGATACCACATCGCACCTATCGGATTGGCTAGCATGACAAAACAGGAAAATGATAAATGTTGGAGAAGATGTGGGAAATTGGAACACTAATGCATTGTTAGTGAAGTCATGAACTGATCCAACCATTCTGGAGAGCAATTTGGGACTATGCCCAAAGAGCTATAAAACTGTATACCCTTTGACCCAGCAATACCACTTCTGGGTCTGTATCCCAAAGAGATCATAAAAACCAGAAAAGGACCCACATGCACAAAAATATTTATAGTAGCTGTTTTTGTGGTGGCAAAAAATTGGAAATGGAGGGGACGTCCATAAATTGAGTACTGGCTGAACAAGCTGTGGTATATGAACAGGCAGACTTCAGAAAAACCTGAAAAGACATATGAACTGATGCTGAGTGAAATGAATAGAACTAGGAGAATATTGTATACACTAACAGTCATGGGACTGATTTTGATAGATTTATCCCTTTTCAGTAATGCAAGGACCTAAAACTCTTCCAAAAGACTAATGATGGAAAATGCTATCACATCCAGAGAAAGCACTTTGGAATCTGAATGTAAATGGAAGCATACTACTTCCTCTCCTTTTCTTTTGTTGTTTTGTTTTTTCCTTCTCTTGGTTTCTCTCATTAGTTCTAATTCTTCTTTACATCATGACTAATATGAAAATCTGTTTAATATGTATAAGTAGAGCCTATGTCAGATTGCATGCTGTCTTGGGGAAGAGAGGAGAGGAAGAGGGAGAAAATTTGAAACTCAAAATCTTATGGTAGGGAATGTTGAAAACTAAAATAATTTTTTTGGCTGGTAACAAACATTAACCAAAATCAGCACTTCCATAGATGCAGTAAAACAGAAAAAGTGAATTGTACATGAAAGTGTGAATCTCTATTATATTGAGTTTACTTTTGTTTTTAAGTGTATAATAAATTCAGTTTAAATTTTAAAGCTATCTTGCTAGTTGCAGATTTAGTTCTCTTTTAGGAATTAAAAAAGTGCTTCAAAAACCCTCTTTTCTTTTTTTTTTCTTTTGGAAACTCTATCCCTCCTTAGTCCCTCCCAAATTTATGGCCCCTTCCTCTAAAAAAGAAAGGAAGAAAGAAAGAAAGAATTTTTTTTTTCGTAACAGATATGCATAACCCAGGAAAACAAATCCCCAAGTTGGTTGTGTCTAAAAATATATCTCGTAATGCAATTTTAGTTCATCACCTCTCTTTAATAAGATGGGTAGCATACTTTATCATGAGTCCCCAAACCCAATACTCTTTCTCTGTTTTTAGTACAAATATATATTACATAACCTCAACTGGGCAAGGCAGTTCTTTTTCTTCTCCCTAATCAGTTAACTATCCCACACTGTCTGCTTCTCCCTTTACCATCCTTCTTGCTCCCATGCAATCTGCCTCTGTACCCCTTTTGATACTCATCTCAGTCTTTCTGGGCTTTTTGCCCCCATACTTCTCTGTGCTTAATAAAAATGTAATGGCCACCCCATTTCCTACTGCCAATTGTAGTCTTTCCCAGCAATTACACAAAGAATCAGGCATGTCTGCTCCTGTTTCATAATTTCATAAATTATCTAATAATTAATCTAATAATTGTCTAATAATTAATAATTGTCTTCAATTATTCCCTTGCTATAAAATAATGGGATTGGGGACCGATATCTTTTCAGCCTCTTCCAACTGAGCTCAGGCTGGTGAGAGGCTACATGTCTGTCATCTGAGGTCAGGCCTGGCTAAGTTTAGAAAGGTACATAACTCTAAGAATGGCCATCAGATGATGTTTTTTTTTTTTTCAGTCATAGAGACTCACTTAGTAAAACTCTGAAGTCATCATCTCGGTTATTAGCTCCTTTTTGATATTCTGTTCTAGACCTGTGGAGGTCTGGAATTCATCTGGAATTTACTTATCATATAGGACCAGAACCTTGACAGCACCATCTAGAGGGCTTCTGTTGATTCAGTACATATTACCAGGATATGAATTTTTAATTACTATATCATGCAATTTATATATTAGGATCCTTTGATATTTGAGACAGTTTGTATGTGACTCCTAGGTCCCCATTTGAAATCTTACTTCCTGCTATTGCTCCTTTATACTGTCTATTTATAAATGTGCTTCCTATACTGACTAGAAGGTGGCCGGGAGGACCAATTTTAACACAGATGATCAAGGTTACACAGAGAATAAATGGATTCTGGGACACTCAAACCCAGGTCTCTTAACTCAAAGCCCAGTGTGCTTTCTATTACTCTGTCAGAGCTTGTGTTCTGTTGGATTAGCCTTCAAGAATCTAAAGACAACTCCCAATTAAGTTAAGACACCAGTTGGACAGACAGACGGATGGATAGAACATTTATTAAAAGTGATTACTGTGTTCCCTGTGCAGGTAAGCATGGCTGAGACAGGGCAGGGGTTCATCAATCAGAAAACATTGCAGGAGAAAGAACAATGGCTTTGGAGTCAAAGGGTGTCACGTCAAACCTCATCTCTGATATTGTTGGTCAATGATCAATGCCATTGTGATGTTGGAGTCCAAGTGCCATGTGTCCGGCTGTGGCTGATCAGTCCGATACAGGTTCTGAAGGCCCTCCTACAGACTGGGAACAAACAGTCTGTTAGAACGTTTTTAGTGAAAGCGGCTCTGGATTTTCACAGCTCACTTTTTATGATTTTGCTTTGCTCACAGAGCACAGCACCTTCTTCGATGTGGGCACACCAAGATGCACGGTCCTGTGCTGGCATTTCCCATGTCTCACAGTCAATATTAAAGTTTTTTTGGGGGAGATACCTTGAGAGCAGCTGCTATGAATATGCTGGTGTATTTCCAGGTTTGAATCACAAAATATAACACACTCTTCCTCAAGGACGAAACCAAGACATTTACTCAGATACCAGAAAGCCAAATCTACCATAGTAACAAAGAAATTTGTACACATTACCAATGCAAGGAGCACAGTGTCCCCAAGCCTTCCCTCTGTTAGGCCTCCCCACAAACAAGCTCCCTTTGGCAAAATGCCCTTCTCTCATTCACACTAACTGCTCTGCCTCAGCTCTCTGACTTCCGGTTTCAACCATTTGGCAAGCTCCTCCCACCGCAAGCTCCATGTGACTCAGGCTCAAAGCAGATCACATAGGCCTATTAATGGACGAGAAAGATCTTCTCGTTCCATTAACATTACTAGTGTCCTGACACAGCTTCCTCTGACCACCCCGTGAGTACTTCCCTTGTGTGAGTTTTCCATAAAATAGTCTTTTGGATAAGTGTGGGTTTGGCATTTGGGCTATGTGGCCAGCCCATCGAAATTGCCCTCTCTGCAATAGAGTTTGAACGCTTGTCAGTTAAGCTCTAGAGAGGACCTCAGCATCTGGTACCTCATCTTGCCAGGTGATTTTCAAGATATAGGATTCTTAAGAAAATTTGTGGAGGGAGACACCTCTTGAAGTCTATGGATTTAAAGGAAGGCTTCTTGGGTAATGATTTATGCGGGTAGAAATGAATCTTCAATGCCATTCTGAGCAGTTTGTACTTTAGTTTCAAGGCAGTATAGGGAGCCACAGAAGGTTTTAGAGCAAGGAAATGACATGGTCAGATTCAATGCTGAAGTTGAAATTTTTGATTTTATTCTTTCTGTATTTTAAACTTCAGGGGAATTCAGGAGGTTTCTCTTAAAGATAAATTTTATT
>CM053622.1:275841791-275861631 GCA_028646595.1 Phalanger gymnotis | reverse complement strand
ATTTTGCCTTACTGGCACCAGGTACTATCTCATTTTTGCATTTGTTTTCCCAAACTCTGAATTCAGTCTCTTTCCTTTCTAATCCATCCTTCTTCCCACTCCCTGAGGATAATCTTCATAAAGGACAGAAAAATTTCTGTCACTTTCTTGTTCAAAAACCTTCAGTGACTCCCTATGGACTTTAGGATACAGCATACACAGTCATTTAGACTTAAAGTTATGAATCACCAAATGAGACGATACCTATAAAATACATGGTGGACCTTAAAATAAAATATAAACGTTTATGAGGGAAGGGTTGAGGATATTAGCTGGCATTCATAGAGGACTCTTAAGATTTCCAAAGTCATTCACATGATACTTTATTCGATAGTCACAAAAACTCTGTGAGGTAAGTGCTGTTAACTGTTATTCACTTTTACAGATGAGGAAACCTAGCTCCGAGCTATTCTTTCAGTCTTAGATCACATTATTCACCTTTACATACTATCCGCTCAAACCGAAGTGAATTGCTAAATGTTCCTGGAACTGGACACACTATCTCTCATTTTCATGTATTTGGACAAGCCATCCACCATCCTAGAATGCACTTCTTCTTTCTCCCAGTCTCAGAATCCTTATCTTCCTTCAAATTTCACCTCAGTTCTCACCTACTCTAAGAAGCTTTCCCTCATCTCTTCAGTTATAAATGTTCTCCCCCTCCTCAGATTACCTTGTATTTAATTATATATGTACATGTGTATATATGTGCATGTATGTATTTTTGTACACATATATTATTTTTGTTTGTCCATTTTTGCAGAGGACCAATGGCATCATGGGGTGACGTCTCGACTGGCACGTGAATTGAATTTAAGGGAGTCAGAGTTGCACAAAGTCATCAGCCTCACTCTCTCTTCCTGAGTTATCAAAGTCTAGTGCCAAGACAAAAGTCAAGATGACTGGTGAAGGCTTGAGATGCAGAGGATGCTGGTGGCATCTTTGGTGTCCAATCAAGCTTTAAGTGCTCCACAGCACTGATTTCAACTGCCTTATGGCCTTTGGAACAAATTGTTCTCGTTGGCCCATTCCACCACAGAGAGATTTTCACATGCTTGGGGTGAACACCCCCTAAGTCCCCAATGGGTTTGAGACCCATTGGTTACCCTCAACCTGGTTTAGCCCATCTGCCGAGACAGTTTTACCAGGATGTAGCTGCTGTGCATGCTACAACTTCTTGGAGTCACGGGTGAGAGGTGGGTGAATCAGGTTCTATAAAGAACAGGCATTTCAGAGGACGCAGTCCACTTGATATATACTATGTTTATTATATGCACATGCTTTATTTCCCCAATAGAATGTAAGCCCCTCAAAGGCGTGGATGGTTTAAGTTTTTGCTGTGTATCCCAGGGTCTAGCATAGTGCCTTGTCTAAGATTGTAATTTCATGCATGGTATGGAAACTGCCTTCACTGATATAGATTGGAATCTTTGCTCTGCTTTAACATGGCATCTTTGTTGCTCATGATCTAACAGTCAGTGTCAGAGGTCAGACTTGAATATAGGTTTCCTGACTCCTAAGTTGAGTTTAATCCCCTCTCCTGAAGCAGAGGAGTTATATGCCATTGGTACAGGGAGTGGATTTAAGGCCTTCTTACACATCTATTTGCTAAAAACATGAACCTCCTTCCACATTCATTCTTCATGTTCCAGAGCTTCATTGAAGTAAGTATAATACAACAATTAGATAGTTTTCTATTTTAGCTTCAGTTTAGCTCAGTTTAGTTTCCCAAGAGCAGTCATAAAGAACTATTTAAGATGACTCAAATAAATAAGCTTAATTCCACTAAGAGATTCATTATCCCAAAGAGTTAGGGTCAAAGTGAAGTATTAACAAAACTGAAGACATAACATGTTATGTTCAAGCATGACAGTGACAAGGATAATGTAACATTAAAAGTGTCTAGTAAAGCAGCCTTACTTCTGACATATGGATTAGTTTAAAATTCCCTGAGCATCTCATATGCTGTCACATTAAAGGAACAGAGACATGTACATGTTTGTGCTCATTCTTTACATCTGATTGGGTCTGCGCACTGGTAACATATTGTCCTAGTGGCCATTGTTGTTTACAGTGTCAAGGTCTTAAGAAAATAAATTTTTTATTTATCTGGTCCTAAATTATTTAAGTCCACTTTCCATGTTATTTAAGAAAATGAAATAAAAACTACAGACCTGGAAATATTTAACTCTGTTTTTAATGTTATTCGGTATTATTCTGTCCTGAACTGTGATTTAATTAATGTTGGAAACTTCCACTGCAGAAACTCCCTCTACCCCACTTGCTCAGTTTGGTAATTCATCTGCAACTTTTAGCCTTAGAAAATTGCCTGGGACATGGAGAGGTTAAATGACTTGCCCATTGTCACAAAGCTAGCATATATCAGAAAAGGAACTTGAATGTACGTCAAGTACAGTGGTTTGTAGAATCTTTCTTTCTTTAAACCGAAGTTCAAGTACGATGTTCTATGCCTTCTTTGATCCCCTTAATTCAAGGGGGGATCAATTAATGCCCTCCTCTAATCATCTTGTATTTAACTACCTTGCATTTATTTGTTATTTGATTTCTTTGTATTTATTTTACTTATACATATATGTATATATATTTCCTGTTACAATATAAACTACTCGAGAGTAGGCATTTATTTCATTCTTTTGATTTATATCCCCAGCACCTTGCCCAGGATTTGTTACATGCCAGATATTTAATAAATGTTAATTGATTCATTGGTATAATGCTTTACACAGGTAGCTAGGTGGCACAGTGGATAGAGTACCAGGCTTAGAGTCAGGAAGACTCGGCTTACTGAGTTCAAATCTGTCCTCAGACACTTAGTAGCTGTGTGACCCTAGGCAAGTCACTTAACCCTGTTTGCCTCAGTTTCTTTATCTGTAAAATAACTGGAGAAGAAAACAGCAAACCATCCTAGTATTTTTGCTAAGAAAATCCCAAATGAGGCCATGAAGAATTGGACATAACTGAAAATGACCGAGCAACAACAAATGGATTGATTGGTATAATGCTTTACAATTTACAAAGACCTTTGCACTCAATACCTCATTCGATCCTTATGACAAGCTGGTGAAACAGGTAATGCAGATATCATTATCTCCAGTTTACCACTAGGGAAAACTCCATGGCAGGACCAGTACTGTAACCCTGACCTTATGGCTTCAGATCCAGAGCACACTATCTTCCATAATTTCTATGGAGATAATTTCTGTCCATTTATCTTTAAGACTTCTGAATTTCTTATAGAAGGTAAAAAATTTTCTTGCTTCTATTTGCTCAATTTGTTTTCTTCCTTAGGAAATATTACTCTCTTGTTGGAGAGTCAGTAAATATTCTCTTTCTCAGGTGAAAAAGGAGTCAGAAAGTCATCCAACTTTGAAACTCAAGACTTTGCTGAAAAATCATAGCATTTTAGAGCTCAAAGGAAACTTAAAGACCGTAAAGCCCAATCTTCTCGTTTTACAGATGAGGAAAGTGGAGCCCACAGAGATTAAGTGAATTGCCAAAGGTCACATAAAGAGCTGCAGCGGAGCCAAGACTAGAACCCAGAGATCCTGGCTCCTAGTACAGTGTTCTTTCTAATATGCTATGCTTTCACATCTCATTCTAAAACTGCATCAGAAAATAGTGAGAGGTTCTTGGCTGGAATCTGTTTATGATTCTGTTGAATAAATCATAGGATTATAGATTTCGAATGATAAGGAACCTTAGGTGTTATCTTGTCCAATTGTTAATCATGTCCAAATCTTTGTGACCTTGTATAGCACATCAATACTGTCCATGAGGCTTTCTTGGCAAAGATACTGGAGTAGTTTGCATCAACTCTGGTAGATTAAGGCAAACAAAGGTTAAGTGACTCACCAGGGTCACACAGCTAGTAAGATTCTGAGGCCAAATTTGAACTCAGGTCTTCCTGACTCCAGGCCCAGTACTGTATCCACTGAACCATTTGGTTGCTTCATTTGTTATCTAGTGACTCCCATATTTTATAGATGAAGAAACTACGTCACAAAGAACTCATGACTTTCCTAAGTTCACAAGGTAGCTAGTGGCAGAGTCAATTCTTGAATTCAACCAGATTGTCTGATTCCAAATACAGCACTCTCTCCATGGCTCCTAATCCACTTTAATTAATATTTACTGTCTCTCATTTAACTTCTTGGTGCTCTAGACAAGGTTCTAAGACTATATGTTGTAGAGAAGGATCTGATCTGCATTGGTAGGGAGCGTTCCTTTATCTGGAAATACCCTTTGCCAATGAAATCACAATTCCAGTCCCTATCCAAATTCTCCCACTAGGTATAATGGTGTAGAAGGGAAGAAATCTTTCTCTCCTTTCCCCCTTCTCCTATTTTCCTAACCATTGACCTCAAAAGCTATATTTTAAAATCAAAACTCATAGAATAATAACTTCATAAACGGTTCAAGATTAAAGTGACTTTAGGAATCTTGTAGTACAATCTTTTCATTTTATACATAAAGAAAATGAGGTCCAGTGGAATGGAGTCATGATCAGAGTACTAGCCATGGCCCAAGACCAAGTCCAGGTCTCCTGGCTTGCAGTCTGGTACTCATTACCAAATCATTCCGCTGTATCTTCTTATCAATTGAATTCAAATTAGAGAAGAGAGTTCTTTTCTCAGTGAAATCTTGACTTTCAGCTTGTTATTTAGTTCACCATTGCATTGGCATGAAACGATTTGCCTCTCATCATTTAGCTATTCCCAATTTGTCCAGTCTTCATCCTTTGGGCTAAGGTTAGGCAGAACCCCTCCTTTCATTGGCTGCAAGTCAAATGCATTTGGAGACAACAAAGATTATCTTGTAGCCATGTTCCTGGGCTCCTCATGATACTAGATCTTTTCAGAGAATGCCATGAGTAACACTTAATAATTTTGCTGAAAGGATTTTGGCTTTGATTTTATAATCTGTACTTCAGGGGAAATCAGCTTTCAGCTTTGTGAGGCTCCTTTAGTGTTTTCCTCATAGCAGCATAAAATGGATTTTTCTGGCACAAAGGATCAATTCTCTTGTTTCTTAGATCAGCTCATTTACTGTCTGCTTGGAAGTTTCTTCTCCAAGTGTTTCACTTCAGGCATTTCTCTTTTCTCTAAGTTGATCACCTCCTCAATAGAACCTCAAGTTCCATATCCTTTGCTCATATGGGTGCCTCAACACAGCTTCTAGAGTGGGGACTTATTGTTTTCCTTGAATATAATATCTGACAAGAATAATCAGATTTCCACTAACTCATCAGCAAATAACATCCAGATAGATCCCTGTGCTAGGGCACTGTACAACAAGGGATCAGTCCCTGCCCATGAGAACTTTATTTAATAAACCCTTAGGAAATTCTGAGAATGTATTACTGTGGAAGAGATGGGAAATATGAGTTTTTAAAGCAGGAATGAAGGGAACATTACTGAAAAGCAATATTCTCATTGCAGAAGCAGAAGATGAGGCTCACTAAGATGCTATTGGCACAAATAGGAGTTCCTCAGTCCAAGCATCTACATTCATGCATGCATAAACTAAATAGTGAGGACATTTCAGGGTTATTATTTTACATAGGCAGAACCAATCATTTTATGACCTGAAGCATGAATAGTTATAAAGGAAACAGGATGATATATTACTGAGTAAGTAAGCAAGTTTTGTTGTCATATAACACACTATAAATTTAAAAAAAAAAACCAACCTAGGATTCTTAGGCATCAGTATGCATAGGATTGTCCTGTGTTGAATTACTTTGCCCTACTGTCCTGCAAAGGTCCCATTGGGAGAATTAAATACCAAATTTGTATCAAGAAATCAGCTGTGAATATAATAGGCATGATACCACAGAATCCCAGAATCTGTCAGTTGGAGAGGACCTCAGGAGTTTTCTAATTCAACTCATAAAAAAACTAGAATCCTCTTTACATTATACTTGACAAGTGGCCATTCAGCCTTTGGTTAGAGAGCCACAGTCATGGGAAACTGAAATTCTTGCGCTTCCTGGATCTAGCAAGTGAATGTAATACATATGTTCTTCAAGATTCTGAGAGACTAAACATGAAAACAAACCAAAATGGTGGTGAAGATTCTTTATATAATTAAATATATATGTGTATAAGCATATTTATATATCTCTTCTATACAAATATATATATACATACATATATATATATAAAGATATATATATATCTTCTATACAAAGATGAAACACGTGTACTTATGTGTACATACTTACGTGTTACATATATTAATACCTACATCATCTATAGGTACATATATGTACATTGATATCTATATTCGTATCTGTATTTCTCTGTATCTCTACCTACACCTCCATCTCCATATCAATATCTATATCCTTATTCCTGGCTGTATCTATAACTGTATCTGTCTCTACCTCTACCTCCACCTTAATTTTCATCTTTAGCAATCTCTCTCTTTCTCTCTCTCATCTTTATCAGGTATATATTGATCTCTATCTAGATTACCTCTATATATCTATATCTTTATGTATCTATATATACATCTTCCAAAAAGTCCAACTTCAATGCCTATTAATTCATGTGGAGGTCGTAGGAACATAGATTTAGAGCTGGAAAGGATTTCAAAGGTGATACATGTATTTCAATTCCCTCATCTGACAAGTGTGGAAAGGAACTGATCCAAGATGCCCTGACTTCAAATTTGATCTTTCCTACCAACCAACTCTTCACCATGGTGCTACCATGAGTTCTTCACCATACCAACAGAACACAAACACTTCTGATGATGGGTGCGCAAACTAATGCTTCTACCGGAAGGGATATTGAATTGCTAAGGAGCTCAAAGTGTCTTGGATAAGAAATTGAAGACCTTATATTTTACATATGTACATAAACACACACACACACACACACACCCCATGGATATATATTCATCATTATTGTTCATTAATTCATTAAAAACAAGTGCTCTAGAAAAGAAGGGCAAATTTGGGAAATGAAGAGTTGGTTAAGAAAAACCGGCATGTAAGAATGGAATTTTAATTTCAGGATCAGAGCTTAAAGTATTGGTATGGTAGGGTCCTGATCAGAGTTGAATGCACCTAGCAAGTGCTGGTTAAATTGAATTTGTCTGTAGTTGTGTTTATCACAGTGTCTAGAACCACAGTAGGAGCTTAACAAGTGCTTGTTGACTTACTGACTTACTAATCCAAAGGGCTTTTAACTGAAAAGGAAGGAGATGGGATAAAATTGCCTAAATCTCTCTATCATGTTAGAGAACACAAGAAAAAAAGTAAAGAATTAAACCCATGGTCCCCAATGTTCATAAAGAAGTGCATAATGCTTATGCAATAAATAATAAGCAAAGTAAGCAAGATAATCTAATGAAAAGAGATAAATTTTACCCCTAGTTATCACTATGACTTCTTGGGATGGGACCTATGACTGATGAATGACACCAGAAAATAAATGCTCTGTTGAAAAGGAACAAGATAGGGGATTACACGGGTGCTTTGGAGTTGAAGTTGTCTTCAGAGGAGGGTGGGGAGCCTCATGTAAGGGAGCAACAAAGACTGGGGCCTCTTCCCTCTTTCATCTGTTAGGAGGAGGCTGTTGCCATAAAAACCCAGGCAAGCTTTTATGGTGAACTAAAACCAGTGTTTCAAATGGGCCATTTAAGCTGAGCAGACCACAGGTAGCAGATAGCACCACCTGTCTTCAAGAAGTCTAGGTTGACAGGAGTGATTAGGGCAGTAGCCAGGAAGATTCCATGTGTCTAGTAAGTTACTTGGACAGGAATGCCTGGATGTAGGATTTAACCAAATCCTATAGGAAAATGCTTCTGAGACATCACCCAGGGTCCTCTCAAAGAGATCCCCATGAATCTTTGCATCTTATACATGCAGACAATATCATCTCTATCACTCCTGCTGCTGGCACATCCAAGCACTTACGGCCATTTCAATCAAGAATGGAGTTCAGCGTGGTTGACTGTTCTTGTGATCAGGGGAAAACAGGCACCAGCACCTGTCTTACACTTGGAATTCATTTGATTTTTATCAATTGTCCTTTCTCAGTAGCACCTCAGCTTTACAAAAGTCTTACTCCTGTGCTGAAAAGAACCACAAAAGTTTTTCTTTTCCCCAAAGTAAGAGAGAACAAATATGAAAGGTTTTAGAATTACACATAGCACAAATATAAACTATACTGACTGAAAATAATGTTTAACATTTTTATTAATGTTTCCAGTATAGAACAACAACAAAAAACCCAATCAAAACCATAATTCTATGTAAAGGAGAATCATTGCTTCCACCTATTCTCTTTCAATAAATTAAATAATTCAAAGCAGCTGTTAGAAAAGAAAAAAAAAACAGAAAAAAACCCAAGATAGGTAAAGATAGGCAAAGTAATATTTCATATTAAAAATATGTAATCATGTGTGAAAATCCAGGATACCATGTTGCCCACACTTGAGTCACCATCTTCATCCCTTCTCACCATATCTTGGATTTCCCCCTTTCCTATCCTTCCCTCCTTCATCTCAGGACTCTCACATAGCCAATAAGTGTCTGATGTAGGATTCAAACCTAGATCTTCCTTACTGTAAGTCCAATACCATACCACCTAGCTATTAGAAACTACTTGAAAGCATAAAAACAAGTGAAGTTGATAAATATTATTAAGTACCTGCAGTCTTCCGAACACTGTGCTAAATGCTAAGGATAAAAATAAAAGGCAAAAAGAGTCCCTGTCCTCAAGGAGCTCACAGTTTAAACCAGGGAGTCAATATGTAAATAACTGTACAAACAAGGTATATACAAGACGAATTGGAGATGATCACAGAAGCAATGCACTAGCGTTTCAGAGGGCATCCAGAAAGGGTCCATGCAGAAGGTGGGATTTTGGTTGAGACTTGAAGGAAACCAGGGAAAAACTAGGAAGTGTTGATGAGGGGGGAGAGAATTCTAGGCATGAGGAACAGCCAATGAAAACGCACAGTCAGGAGATAGACTATCTTTTTGGAGGAAGAGCCAAGCATTTTGGTGTCACTTTACCACCATGCCTCAGCTGCCTTTTCACTCCTAAGAATCCCTCCCCTCCATTCTTGTCATTGGCGAGTTACTCCATTTTGAGAAAAGTCCCAGGCCAGCCATCCTTAACTCCTCTCCCAGCTGAAGCTCTGACATTCTGGACTTCACCACCTTGCTTATCTTTTCCTCTGCACCCTGCCCCCCCCTCTCTCTCCATTTTCAGCTCATTTATTACACTGTCTTCCCCTATTAAAGCATAAGCTTCTTGAGGGTAGGCAAGGAGCCTGACTTTTTTGTTTTGTTTGCATTTGTATTCTTAATGCTTAGTACAATGTCTGGCACATAGTAGGTATTTAATAAATACTTGTTGAATTGACTCAGTATCAGTGGCTTATAGAGTAAATTGAGGAGAGTAATGTATGCAAAGACTGGAAAGATAAAAGGGAGCTAGGTTATGAAGGGCTTTAAAAGCCAAAAAAAAAAAGATTTTTATCTTTTATTCCTGAGGCAATAGGAAGCCATTGGAATTTATTGAATTATGGTATTACATTATCTGATTCAGGAAGATCAATTTGATAGCTGAGCAGAGGAAGGACCGGAATGGGGATAGACTGGAGGCAAGGAGACCAACCAAAAGGCTATTATAGTAGTCCAGTTTAATGATAATGGGGTAATAAAATCTTCCATGCCCATTAATAGTCCTCACATGGAGCCCATTAAGGGAAGCTTGTTTAGGGAAGGCTTGCTTGTAGGAAGGCTTTCACACCTTTTGGTGCTAAGTTAATTAGGCACTGAGTCACGAGGGTTGTGATGCCTTCTGACCCTGAGAAGTATGTGCATACACACACACACATATATGTATATATACATATATATGTATATATGTATACATACATATATATATACGTATATATACACACATATATATATACATATACATACATACATATATATATTTATATATATACACTCTGAGTTGGTTTTTTGCTTTGCGGGTGTTCACTTATGAGAAAGATCTTTTGATTCTCTGGTCTAGCTGAGTAGCTGTATGTTCACACTCCCAACTGTTCAGATGTAAAGGCTCCCTCGATCCAGTGGTGTATGTAAAGTGTATAGCAATATTGCTTTGATTCAGGCAGTTAAGAGCCCAGTCTGTTGGTCTCTATGCTAATTTCTCTGCTTGTATTTTCTTTGTATTTTCTCTGCTTGCATTTTCTCTGATATTCAGGCAGCCAACTTTTCCCCTGAACTAGTGAATATAATTGAAGAAGATTGTTGACCTCTTTAAAGTTGCTTTCCTTCAAAAGCAGATTAAAGAACCTATCCTAGCAGGCCATCCTGGATATGCTAGGGTGCTTGCTGTTACATCCAGGTATGAGGTGAAGAAGGCTTGTACCAGGATGGTCTCAGTGTCACAAGGGAGAAAGGGTATTTATGTGTGTGTCTATATATATACATACCTACATGAATATGGAATTGTGAAAGTATATCCTTGACAGAATGAGGGCCCAGTTGAGATTATGCAACATGCATTTGTAGTAAATCAGTCTCTATGATTTTGTGATTTTTCTCTAGTTTATTTAGTAGCACGTGAATACGAATTAATGCAGCAATAATGGAAGTAATCCCGGGCTGAAGATTGAAAGAACAAGATCTTCAAAAGCATAAGGGGCAAGGGACTTGAGAGAAGAAGACAGTGTAGAATTGAACTGGTTCACCAAGGGGTCAGGATGGGGAAAGGAGGAGGGCTTAAGCAGTGTAGGGATAATGGCCTTTGAAAGGATGGAGGGATGGTGGGATTGGTGGTCATGGTGAGGAGAAAAAAACAGGAGATGCAAGGCAGAGGGTGAGGTGGAATGACTGCTGATTATGATCAAATAAAGAAATATCAGAGTTCATAAAGATGGACATGGAACATTTGTGGGTGATGGCAAGATGAAGAATATGACAGTTTTGTGGTGTAGGTTTTATCTACGTTCTGCCTGCATTTTTAGCTAATTTATATGTTCCTGGCAGATTGAATTATAAACACACACACATATATTTTCAAATCTATTCACAATGCATGTTAAATATAGCAGAAGTGTCTGTCTTTGGTGCTGAGGCTTTCTGATCCTCAGCTTGATTTTATCCGACCCCCGGCAGACCTTCCTGTGGTAGAATATTGATCAGGCCACATTGTTCCAACCCTTAGAATAATTCCTCATTTAGGGACTGCTGTGGCTAACTAAATTAAAATCTGATGGAAGGCTTGATGAGGATAGTCGAAAAGCTATTAATAATTTCTAAAAGGATAATTTGTATTTCAAAGAGCAGAGAAGACAAATAATTACTTATTCGAATGGCCACTGCTGAAAACGTGTTAAATCATATAGTTCTAGAACATTTTGCCTAGATCTTGCCTTAGCTTCTATCACATTCTATTTTGATTGTACTTACCTGGGAACATTTTGTATCATTTTGCCAGTAGAATGGAAACTTGTTGAGATCAAGGAAGGCTCTATTTTTTTCATTTTCTAAAAATCTCCAGAACCTTGAACATAGCAGGCACTTATGAAATGGATTGTATCTCATATTCTATTCCTCTCTTCTGTCAAATGTTATGCAATAGTCATCTCCATTAGTTAAATTTATTTAGTAAACAATAGAAACCGAGTAATTACAATAATAATGATTAACCCAATACTCAACCTTTTGAGTAACTGCAATCTCCCTGACTTTGTTGTGATGCAGATTTCAATACATCCACATTTGTACGCTCAGTTCCTCTTCTCCATGCTGTCCCATGGTTTTTATCACAAGAGATCCATCCCGTGTACTGGAGGGCTTCTTCATTTTTTCCTGACATTCCAAGGACAGCAAAAGAGCATGTCCACCTGTCATCCTTCACATTTGCAAATGACCAGTATATCTTCTCTTTCAAGTATACATTTTTCTGATGATGTCTTTTGTACCTATTATTTGAAGTACATTATTGATTATATGTTACAGCCTGATGTGTCCACCATGTACCTTCTGTTGTCTTCTGGGTAGTATTAACTTTCAGTTCAGCTACTGAATTTCATGCCTCATTGTCATATAGCAACATTGATATAATAGTCATTTTAAAAAAGATGGGCCTTTGTTTCTGGAGAAAGCTTGGTGTCTTTAAAGGTGCTTTTCAAATTTCCTTAAATTAATATAGCCTGCTCTCTTCTTCCTCTTCAGATATGAATCCATCATTTTCCTTTGTACTGTGTAGCCAATATACTCTTTAGCTTATTCATTCAAATAAAATCAACATTCTTCATCCACTTTGCTTTTCTTACGGAGATGGTCAGATCAATTTTTTTTTGGATGGTCACCAGTCTCTTCTTGTGGGTTCTGCAATGTTCCTGAGTTAGATATAATCAGCACATTATCATCTGCAAAATGTAAATCTGGAGGATCTTAACCATCCACAGGAAATCCTTCAACTTGAAGTCTTTGCTAGATCTCTTCTGTCATAGTGGTGAACCTCTTTGGTAAGCATAAATCTTCCTGTTTTATGCCTTCTCTGATATTTATGATCAGAAGGTCATTGAGCAAGATCATCTCCGTTGTTATTTCTTTCCCAAAGTCTTGAATGAATTCAGCTTATTGATTAACCATAATGAGTTTTCTACTTTTAAATTTCAGACAAATAGGAAAAACATTCAAAGCATTTATAATTTTGTTACTATGGACACTTTACCAGTTTACCAGTTTCACTGGTAAAGATCAAAATCTTTTATACCTTAGCAATAGTTTCCATGAATTCTTTAAAAATCTCATTCTGCCATCATTCTAGTGATGAGCTTGCCTGAATTTGTCTATGCTGGCCATCAGATGATAAACATGCTGTCCATCACTGAGAGAACATAGAATCATCTCCATCGAATTGTTAATATTCATATGGCATTTCATTTGATCCTTTCAACAACTTTATAAGCAAGGGAATATAAGTATCAGATATAAGTATCCATTTTATAAATGAGGTAACAGACTTTTGGAGGTAAAATGGCTTTCCTAAGACCATATAACTAATGAATGGCAATCAGAACTTGAATCTTAATCCCCTTACTTTAAATCCAGGGCTTCTTCCATTAAATTAAAGAGTTTCTCAGATTTAACACCTACCCTTGCTACAGTGGGAAAGTCCACTGGCTCTGGAGCTGGAAGAACTGGGTTCAAATCCTTTTTCTATGTGACTTGGGTAAGTCACCAGATCTTCCTTGGCTTCAATTTCCTCATTTTCTAAAATGTGTGTGTGTGTGTGTGTGTGTGTGTATGTGAGGCTTGGCCCTAGAGATCCCTTCCAAAGTTTGATCCGTAGTCCTTTTCTAGAGATGAAATCTTTCCTAATTTTTGGATTTCCTTATAAACTGTAGGTACGGGTTGGGCTATATTTACTCCTGATAAGGGAGAAAAAAAAAAGCAGTAGATTCACTGGATTTTTAGTCAAAGCATCTGGGTTCAAATCTTTATTCTGCCAATTACTATTTGAGTCTTTCTGATTATTGGTTGGACCTTAGAAAAAATATGTAGTCTTTCTCGACTGCAGTTTCTTCATCTTTGGAAAAGGTGGGTAAGAGTTAGATTAGATCAAGGATTCTTAACCTGAGTGCTGTGAATTTATTTAAAAGTACATTTAAAAAATATTTTATTCTGAACTTAAGAAATAAAACAAGCATTTCCATAACAATAGAATAGAGAAAAAAGATTGTACATGAAACTGAAAATATAAATGGTTACCTTTATAATCCTACATATTTTATCTTATGCTAAAAATAAAAAATAAATTGAAAAAATAAAAACATTATGCTGTGAAGGGATTCTTTGGGGTTCGCCAGATTGCCAAAGGGATCCACGTGGCAAAAAAAGCTAAGAACCCCTGGACTAGGTGATCTCTAAGGTTCTTTCTAGTTCTAAATTCTGTGATTTTTGCTGTGTCTAGCTTCCTGTGTCACTCTGGTACTTCTGTCTGTTTGTCTCTCGTTCCTTCTTACCATGACATAGTTCTCCCTTAGGCTGTGAAAATTCTGAATAAATACACATTTTTTAAGGAGATAGTAGAGAACCTTGGAGAAGTTGCATATCACAATGCATCCTGGTATCTGAATGACATTGCCTGTATTTCTTACACCACCTTTCTATTGATGAATTGGAAGTGACCACAGCAGACATTAAAATGCTGAAATCCACCATGTCAATATAATGTAAATATCTTGAGGGCAGAATGTTTTTCATTTTTTTTTTTTTTGTCTTTATATCCCCAGGACCCTGGCATAGAGCCTGGCTCCTAGTAAGCGTCTGATAAATACTTGTTGAATTGAACTAAATTGAATTGAATGCCTGCCCTTAGCAATATTCACAGTACTATTCATTATAACAGCTACCACCTATGTTGTCATAAACTATAATTTCTTGTGGTGGTATATTATGATTCCTTGAATTCTCTATTTTAGCCTGCTGTGAGTCAAGTTACTTAACATTTAAAGTACTTTGCAAACCTTAAAGGGCTCTATGTATTTACCAGCTATGATGATGATGTTAATGAGACCATTTCTTCATTTATCTCACCCTACCCCTCCTACAATTGTTTTTTAAAGGAAAAACCAGATAAGAAACTGAGTTAAGTGAGACGTTTAAGTTCTACCGAAACCAAGGAGATTGGCCTGACTGCCCCAGAAGCCCCAGAATTGATATTAGCATACATTAGCAAACATATATTAATGCTGTGGGCAGAAAAGGGAGACCAAGTTTCACAGTTTCACCTCAACTCCTTGTCTTTTTCCCTCTGCGTCACAGCAGAATCCTCTGGAGTATTTCACCTCTTTTCTGTCAGGAAAGGAAAATTAGAATGAAGAGTAACTTTGTGGCAGATGCATGGGAAATGGTAGGCTTCAGGTCAGATCCTTGGGGACATGGTTTCAATCAGGATAAGCCTCAGGACAGCCAGCTTGCTTATTCTAATTTGTAGCAAGGACACCATTAAAATGCATAGTGTTTTCAGGAACATAACAAAATTACAGCCTGGCAATTTTCCCAGAAATGGAGGGGGGTGACAGTATAGATATGTGATTTATTGAAGCCTGACTTTAGCCACGGAACTTTATCTTGTCAAGCAATCCACCTTGAGCTGTGCTTGTTTCGGGAGATCTGGATTAGAACTATAGAAATACTAGAATGTGCTTCTCATTTCCAACTACTTCTTGGCTGTCTCTGAGGATCTTTTAGGGCCTATCTCAGGGTGTCTCTCCTCTTGATAGAGGCTACCTAGACAGGATGGCATAGATGTGATTTTTTTCTGTGGATTTTATCACTGCCTCGCTGATAGAGGCAAGAAGGTGATGCAGTCAGGTGAACCTGAAATCAGCAAGATCTGAATTCAAATTTGACCTCAGATACTAGCTTTGTGACCTCAGGCAAGTCACTTAACCTCTGTTTGCCTTAATTTCCTCCTCTCTAAGATGAGGATAACAATAATACCTACCACGGTTGTCCTGAGGATCAAATGAAATTATATTTGTGAAGTGCTTAGCACAGTGCCTGGCATAGAGTAGCTGCTATATAAATGATAGCTATTTTTATTACTAAATTCTACTAATTACTAATAAAATAACGACTTTGGGTAATCCAGTCCAATACTACGCAATAAGTACTTACTAAGAACCTACTATGTGCGGGGCATTGTAGATATTTTCTTTCTCATTCTTTTTCTATTTATATATTAATATATGTATAAATTATATATGTACAAATATATATATATATATACATTTGTATGTGCATGTACATATATTTGAGTATGTGTGCATATGTGTGTGTTTACACACATACCTACATATCTGTCTTTCTACACACCCATATATGAAAAAGTTTATGCCTTCAAGCTTCTCTGGCTTTTGATTTCTTCATTCGTGGGATGGAGTCATTGAACTCAGGGATCTCCAAGGTGCTTTCCAACACTAAGATTTTCTGATTCTCATTTAAGTCTATTCCAGGGGCTAGCCCTTGACATGGTAGAGTCAATGGGAGACTATATAGTTTAGACTGAGATCAAGCACTCAGGGGCCTTCCTTAAGAAATTTTCATAGCTATTGATTGCCCTATAATTAGGGTTTGACTTTTGCTCAATTAAAAAAACAAACATATCTCCCTGAAAGTGTCCTTCAGCATCCCTGCAAGTTGTAATAAGTCTCCTCTTGCTTTGAAAGTAGCTCTTTCATTTATACACTTTTAAACTTGAGAAAATGCCCAGTGTAGGTCAAATTTGTATTGATTTCCTTTCTAGTGAGTGCTCCACCTTCCTTCCAAGTTCCGAGCTTAGGATTCCAGCCTTATTTTGAGTTATTTAATTGGACAAAAGTCAGAATGCATTTCTAAAGTGAAATGTTTATTTTTTATCTCCTCGATAACTCAGAAGATGGCTGACATGATTTAGCTTGAAGCTTTGGAGGAAAGTAGATACACGTTCAGAAAACACTAGAGGAAAACTTCAAATTCTTGGAATAAGACTCATTTGCCATTATGATGACTAACCCAAAAGAGGTTTGTCATGAAACCTGATCATTGTTTCCAATAACTTGTTTAGTGCTATTATAAACACACACTCATGGAAATGTCAGTTTGTCTGCATTAAAGGGGCTCTTGGATTTTAGAGAGTAAAATGCTAGTTTATAAATCAGAGACTGCTTGTTTTGGGCTTTGACAGTTGCTGTGTGCTTATTTGCCTAAATGCTATCATCTTAATGTGGAACCTTGCTTCAGTGCTTAAATATCAGATTAAAAAACAGCAGGTCAAAAAAATACACAGAGTTGGCCCTGGGGAACCTTTTTAATTGAGGATATTTGTTTTTGTCATTCACATATAGTGATGAACTCTCTTCCAAGAACTTCTAAGGTTTTTGCAGCCAGTAGAACTTCTCTCCTCTAAGCTGATGGGTGTTCATTATTCATCTGCTTCCAACTAGTCAACTTAGTATCTAGTCTCTGCAGTTCAGCTCTTTTGGAGAAGATGACATTTAGTTTCTTACTTGGGGGACCAACTTTTGAACTTGATTCCAGGGGCGAATTCCCTATTGTTGTTTTAATTAAAACACACACACATATTCCTAATACTCCTTTTGAACACAATCCAAAGACACCATAGCTCACTAGTTAGGCTTGGGGGTGGGGTAAGAACAGAGATGGGTGGGGTGGATGAAACCAAAGGGACTTTTCTTTCTTGCGGCACTCAAGTAAGTGTCTATCTTTAAGTCTACACTGGCATATGGTACATGAGTAAGTAGCATTTATCTTTTGTCTTCCCTACTATGTTGATGTCTCACCTCAGAACTACCTGATAGTTCTCAGTACACTTCTTCTCTACAACCTCTCCCCCCCTCTTCTTGATTATCCATCCACCTCCTGTATTTCATTAGGAAACTGGACTAAACTATCATCTCTTTTTTGTGTGGATAAAAAAAGAGAGAAGACTTTGCTGTGTGCGTTTTCACAGGGAACATTAAGAAGGCTTCTATTAAAGTCTTACTTTGATACCTCATCATGAGGTTTGTCACCCTGAATTCTTAAAGGCTATAGTAGTAGAGGAAAAGCCCTAGCCCTTTTTACTGAGCTGGGAAGTCTTTTTAAAATTAATTGATTAATTTTTAGTTTTCAATATTTGCTTTTATAAGATTTTGAGTTCTAAATTTTTAACCCCTGCCTCTACTCCCCCTTCCCCAAGACAATGTGCAATCTGATATAGGCTATATACATGTGTGATCATATTAAACACATTTCCACATTTGTCATGTTGTGAAAGAAGAATTAGAACAAAAGGGAAAAACCATGAGAAAGACAAAACAAAACACAACAAAGGAAAGAGAAAATAGTATGCTTCTATCTGCATTCAGACTCCATCATTCTTTCTCTGCATGTAGATAGCATTTTCCATCATGAATCTCTTGGAATTGTTTCAGATCATTGCATTGATCAGAAGAGCTAAGTCTGACAAAGTTGGTCATCATACACTGGAAAGTCTTTAAGTATGGTCTTAGAGATGAATTGTGTGTCTATTGCCCAATGACCAGAGGGGCTACTTTTGAAGAGTCTCATCACAATGAGATTGGTTCATGAGATGATGAGTGCTTCTGTCCACAACAACTAATAGAATGGGCAGGAGTTGTGGTCTGTATCAGGGAAGGAAGTATGCTTATCAGAAGAGTCATGGAGCTTTTAAAGTAAATTTTAAAGGAGTGCCATAACTATGTCTTATCCCTTTATTGTTGTTTATACAGGGAAATATATATTCATCAAAGGTGTTCTCCACTTTTTCGGAGAATGTCTGCTTAAGAATATAAGTTGAAGAGGAATTTCCTTTCAACAGAAAAGACCTTTAGATGTTTCTATTTCAGTCAGTCAGACTTCTTGAGAGCATTTATTAAGAGCCTATTATGTGCTGGGCACTGTGCTAAGTGCTGGGGATAAAAAGAAAGGTAAAACATGGTCCCTGCCCCTCAACAAGCTCTCAATCTAATGGGAGAAGCAATAAGCAAACACATAAGTATACATAAGTGATGTTCAACAGAGGTGTCAAAATCAAATAGAAATTGATGTCTGCACCCTTATTAAGAAACCCACAGATTAAGATTATCTATGTAGTATTGTATTTTTTATTTATTTAATGAAACATTTTCCAATTACATTTTAATTTGGGTCTTTGAATGCCAAACAAAGGATTTTGTATTTGATCTTGAAAATGATAGGGAAGTCTCTGGAATTAATTGAATAGTCAGGATTATATGGTCAGACCTAAGCTATAGGAAACTCATTTTGGCAATTGAATGGTGGAGGGACTAGAGTGGGAAGAGATTTGTGGCAGGCAGACCTGCCAGTAGGCTACCACAATAGCAAAATCCTGCAGTCCTGATGCGAGATGATGAGGTCCTGCACCAGGGTGGTGTATATTTAAGGGATGTTGCAAAGGTGAAATTGGCTGGCTCTGGCAATATTTTGGGTGTGAGGGAGTGAGTGGTAGTGAGAAATCGAGGTCTCAAGCCTTAAGGATTGGGAGGATCATAGTGCCTTTGGCTGTAATAGGGAAATTTAGAAGGAGGCAGGGCTTTGGGGAAAAGAAGGAGTTCAGTTTTAGACAGGTATGAGTTTAAGATGTCTACTGGAATCCATTTCAAGACGCTTGAAATGGAGTTGGAGATGAATGAATGGAGGTAGAAGAGAGGCTGGATAGGTGGATTTGAGAATCATCAGCACAGAGATGATAAATAAATCCATGGGAGTTGATAAGATCACAAGATAAAATAGTGTAGAAGGAGACTTGGAGGTAATCACCCCACAGTAAGTGGGAGTGATCTGGATGAGGATACAGCAAAGGAGATTGTAGAGGAGTAGTCAGATAGGTAGGAGGAGAACCAGGAGAGAACAGTGTCCTGAAAACTTAGAGAGAAGAGATTATCAAGAAGAGAATGATCTACAGTGTCACAGGCTGCAGAAAAGTCAAGAAGAATGGGGATTGAAAAAATGCCATTGGATTTGACAATTAAAAGAATAACTTTGGAAACCAATTTCAGTGAAATGGTAAGGTTGGAGCTGGACTGTAAGGGTTGTTAAGAAAGGAATAAGAAGAGACGAAATGGAAACATTTATTGTAGAAAGCCTCCTCAAAGAGTTTGACCACAAAGAGTAGAAAAGATATAGGATAAGCGTTAGTGAGAAAGATTAAGTGAGGGTTTTAGGAAGATGGGGGTGAGGGTGGGGGACATTGGTATGTTTTCA
>CM053622.1:275819493-275841291 GCA_028646595.1 Phalanger gymnotis | reverse complement strand
AAAAAACCATTGATCTTGGGGCAACTAGATGGTACATGGGCTAGAGCACTGGCCCTAGAGTCAAGAGGAGCTGGGTTCAAATCCAGCCTTAGACACTTACTAGCTATGTGACCCTGGGCAAGTCACTTAACCCTGATTTCATAAAGAAAACAAACACAATCTCCTCCCAACAGAGGGTAAAGTAGAAATAGAAAAATTTCACTGTCACCTCTTGAGGGAAACATCAAAATGAAAACTCCCAAGAATATATAGCAAAAATCTTGAATTTCCAGGTCAAAGAAAAAAATGCTGCAAAAAACCAGAAAGAAATAATTCAAGTACCAAGGAGCCACAGTCAGGATCACATATGATTTAGCGACTACCACTAAAAAAGAGTGGAGAACTTGGAATATGATATTCTAGAAGGCAAAGGATACGCGGCTGAGGCCAAGAATAACTTATCAAGAAAAACTTATTTAACGCTACAAGGGGATAAATGGGCCTTCGGTGAAATAGAGGACTTCTCATCTTTCCTAATGAAAAGACCAGGGCTGCATAGAGACTTTGAAGTTCAAATACAGAAGTGAAGAAAATGATAAAAAAGTAAATGTAAATGGACAATGATAAAAGCCTAAACAAGAAACACTGCTTAGATTCAAATATACGAAGATGATACATGTGTCCCTTCTGAACACTATCATCATCTGTGGTCCAAATACACAGAGCCTAGGAGGGGTTCTGTTATTCCTTGATGATCTTAAGCAAAAAATGGAAAGGGAAAGGAACAGGGATACAATAGGGAAGGGGAAGTTAGGGAAAATATCTTAATTAATCAAGGTGTACAAATACTCATCTATATAAGCAAGGTGGGAGAGTGGCTGATACTTGACCTTCACACACATCTGAACTGTTTAAAAGAAGAAAGAACACATACAAACACACACACACACACAGAGTTGAATATGAAAATAAATTTCACTCAAAAGGGAAAGGAGGAAGAAGAGGGGACAGGACTTGAGAGAAAACGGCAGATTAAGGGAAGGATTAGTCCTAAGCAAGACAAACTCCAAGGATGATATATTCACACACACACACACACACACACCATCTTTGCTTTCATGAATTTCTTTTCCACTTCTTTCTTCAAGGGCCAAGATCCTTTTGAAAACAGTGAGATTTTTTTCCATTTTGAAGGGCTAGGCCTACAAAGTTCTGTGTGTAATGGCACAGGTTTGTTACTGTGGGAACTGTCAAGATTGTAAGTGAAACAAGAGAGAAGTAGGAAGAAAGAATACTGCATGTTACTGTGGAGTAACAGTAAGACCTTGTACTAGTTAGATCCCAGGATTTTGAGTAACACAGACAGAAAACCTAAAACTAAGTTGGTTAAACTAAAATGACATACAAACTGAGTTAGTGAACATACCCACATGAAAGGGGTATGCATCTCCTCCACTTTAGAAGTACGACTAGGGCAGGGTCACTAGAGATTTGCCTCCCCCACCTGGAGCACCAAAATTTATAGGGATGTTGACTTCATTTCAATGCTTCTGTATCAAGGAAACAACTGAATATAGAAGCTAGGTGATAAGAATAATTAGTTAAATTGGAAAGCTAGTAACATAATAACTTCCTGTGCCCATTATATGTACTTCAAGAAAGCTCTTGTCCTGCCGAGCCCCACACCTCTCCCTGCTTCCCTTAACCTTCTGAACTTCCTGCAGTATTTACTTCATGATATCTTAGGGTCTCTACTGCTTTCACCACTAACTGAATGGAAGATGCATTCTATATCACTGGCTTGCTCTGGCTATAAAAATGATAGTTAAACCTTTGTTCTACCTTGCTACCATTTTCCAGAGCCCTACTTTGGTTTGTTCCAAGGACACAAAGTCCATGCTTAGGTACTTGAATATTATGAAATCATCTCTGTCCAAGAATCTAACTGGTTTGGGATGGCACAGATATGTTAGGGGGCTATAGGATTTTATACAAAGATAGGCAAAGGGATCCAGGTATTATTGCCAATTCCCCAGTTTTAGAATAAACTGAGAAGGCTAAACACAGGCGTCATTAGAACTCTTCTGGAGTCAGAGGTTGCACTTAGATATTACTCAACCTTTCTCTATCAGCATATCTCCCACCCTGGTAGTAGATGTCCAAACTAAGTGGCTTGCATCAGACCTGAAATTTGAACAAAATTAAACTTTTTCAGAAAATGTATGTACTTCTCCCTCCTTTAATTTTGGAGATGTATGTGCTGGGGTAGGGAGCAAAGCATTTGGAATATTGTAAATAGGAATGAATGAATAAAAAAGGTTTACTAAGCACTTAGTTACTATGTGCTTGTAGCCTTTGTTACGGATGGGTAGGAGAGGTAGCAAAATATTTGGATATCATATGACACACAAAAATACAAGTAAGATTTATTTTTTCAAACAGTAGATGCTTATGCATTGGGCATTTTCAGCTGCTTCCTCACAAGTCACTATCACCCAGTGAAGTCTGAAGATTTAGGAGGACTTTTCTGTGCCTTCAAAGGTCCATTCTTTATTGATCTATATACCCTGAGAAATGTCATACTGCTTTTTCTTATTTGCCTAAGTTATTCATTCTTAAAGGACTAATTTTCAGGAAGATTTTTATTAACAGTATAAAACAATTAAAAGGTGAGAAATGCAGGTCTGAGATTCTGTTTAAAAAAGAAAAGAACGACACCAGAATAGTTTCAGTTTTTTGCTGTACCATTGTAAACTATGTTAGTTATCTGAAGTACTTTGTTATTTCTATCATATCAAACAAAGTTTTCCAAATTTGGGTGTATGGCTCTCTAAGGGGAGGGGCATAAAACTCTTTCAAGGAGGCACATAGCACCAAACTTATTGGATATTTTTCAGTAAAATTTTCTGATAAATATATGAATTGTTTTCAATTTCTTAGCAGAAGTCCCAGTCACAAAAAGAAAGAGCTAGGACCCTCCACTGTAGATAAGGGGTTGTGAGAACTGAGAGAACCACACTGACTCCATCTTGTGACTCAATTCTGGGTCTAGCTCAGTTCCCTTTCTATTCAATTATGGATGTAGTCCAATTTCTATCTTGTGAGAAAATTTGATTCAATTGCGGGAATTGTTTGAACCTACCTGGGAAGCTGGAACACCTCTACCTACTGCTCAAAGACTCTTAATTAACGGCCTACATTATGCTGACCAGAAACCCAGTCAGATCCGAAGACTGATGCATAGAGTTTTCTTACAATTATGTATTCCAACCAACCAATATATCTTATCTGAATTTGGCCAAGTTTCCTTTGATTGAATACAGACACTTTGGTGGGGGGGAGGATGGGACACTTCTGATTTTAAGGAATTGCACCTATCTACTCTCCCCTTCTAACTCAGAAAGTCCCTAGTGTTTCATCCAATTAGAAATTAGATTACTTAATGTTGTATCCAGGTTAATTGTTTTCTTTTAATCAATTGGTCTTATTTGTTTTTAATGCATAAAAATCTGTCTCTCCCTGTATTTAGGGTCCAGTGTCAAAATTGAGAAGGCCTCCTTCCAATTTGTTATACAATTGGTATGCATTGCTTAATAAATTAATATGATCAAAAGTTGCAACCTTTGTTTCCTCAGTCATTTCAGATTCTACCCACCACACTATACCCACTACACACTGACCAGATGACTCCCATCAGCTCCTCTCTGCTGCATGTGTTCATGTGGGCCTGAAATTCATGCTATCCCCTGTAGATTCAGTGTCCCACAAAGGTTTTCCTGGGGTCAGACACCACAGCGCTATTCCTCCAAGTATTCCCCTGGTGCCCTGGTCATAGGCCTCCCTTCACCACCATGAGCCAAGAAAGCTCCTAAGCCTTTCTGAGATGAAACAGCTGGGTGGCAAAGTGGATAGAGCACTGGATCTCGAGTCAAGAAAGATTCAGTTCAAATCCAGCTCTGTATGCTTACTAGCTGTGTGACCCTGGGCAAATCACTAAACTTCTTTCTACCCCAATTTCCTTATCTGTAAAAGGGGGATAATAGTAACACCTACTTCCCAGGATTGTTGGGAGGATTAAATGTTATTTGTACAGTATTTTGCAAACCACAAGGTACTCTATAAATGTTAGTTCTTGTTATTTTTATGAAGGAACATTATGGTTCAGGGAAAAGAGATTCCCATTCTTGCTCTGCTATTTACTACTTTGGTGACAGAGAAAGCCATTTAACTTCTCCTAACTTTAGTTTCCTCATCTATGAAATGAGGAAGTTGCACTAGATGGCCTCAAAGATAAATCCCTTACATTTCTAAATCCAAGACCCTACAGTACTACAACAGTGAATGCGGAACTATTATTTGTTACTTTATATATTATTTATGATTTATTTAAGAGTCGTTTTGGTTTTTACAAAACTGTGATAACTCTTAAATTTAGTTGAATAACATAGTCATTAAATTATTTGCATCTGTTGTTTTATGAGGAGGAGAGGAACCCGTGACAATTTTTTTTTCAATTTTTAGAGGGACTATTAAGGATGGTATTTGGCAACTACTCATGTTAAAATCAGGGAAAGGAGAAGCAAGTGCATCTTTGCCCTATAACTTCAAAGGTATGTAAAAATTCCTCTAGATCCTGCCAATTCCAAGGAAAAAGGTGGCCATAGAAGTTCCATTTGTGCACTTATGGAAAGATCAGTGCTCACTTGCTATTTTCTCTTGTTCCACTGGTTTTTCCTGCTAGCTAGTGGGCAAGGCTCATTCAAAGGGAAGGCAGACCTGGGAACAAACTCTCATGTTGTGGGCTAGGCAGTCTTTGAGGAAAGTGTTGTGTATGGATTACATATCAGGATGACATCAGTGTAGGTGTTCAGTCCTGGCATCTCTTAATATTTAGCAGCTCTTTTCCATGTGAGAAAGAGTTTGTTCTTTAGGGAGCAATTAAAGTAGAATAATATCCTTGAGTCTTTAGTGGGCTCTTGGTTCTCTGTTCATTTTGATGTATGTGGCTATGTGTAGAGCATTGCAATGGAGGTTTCAAAATAGAAGCTTACTTTGCCTTGCAACAAACTAAAATGAAAGGGTAACACTAACCTACCATCTTTCCTTCCTTCCTTCCTTCCTTCTTTCCTTCTTTCCTTCCTTTCTTCCTTCTTTCCCATATTTTTTTCCAAAGGGTTAAGCTGATACTATTTTGTGGTTTCATATTATTCAACGGATAACATCTCCAAGAAGTAATCTGAGTCATAGCATCACCACTGGGCTTTCAGTTCTTCACAAGTGCAGTTGCAACTGGGCTGGATTACACTTGGCTTTATGCCTTGCTGTCTCCAAGATATCAAAGAACACCATATATTTTAGTTTTTTTAAAAAGAAACTCCCATCCCCTGCCCCCCCCCAAACAAAAACAAAAGCAATAATTAATGGACTCAGCATTTTGGTTGCCAAGGAATCCTGGCAGCCCCTTCTCATTCATTATAGTTAAAGCTACAGATGTTGTATCCAACTATCTTTATTAACATTTTTCTCTTCTTCTCCTCCTCCATTTCTTCCCCAACCATATTACCAATTCAACATCACCATCGTCTAACAGCTAGATTTTCTTTGATTTCAATGCTGGAAAGTGATGGGTCATATATTTCTCTTAAAATATAAATATGTCTTTTTAATATGTAAGCATTTGAAGAAGAATGTTTTAAAGTCATTAGCAAGCTTAGGGATTAACAAGATAGCCCAAAAGAGGTAGGAAGGAGTGAATGAATAATGAGACTGTGTATTTCATGGATGGGTTATAGGGATGGTAATGATGAAGTACTTACAATAATGATTTTAAATAGAACATGGAAGAAGGCCCTGCTCTTGGCTTTGCTCAGATAGGATCATAGATTTAGAAGGGACATTAGAAATCATAAAGTCCTATACTCTCATTTTATAGGTAAGGAAAATGAATCAGAGGGAGGTTAAGTGATTTGCCTATGATTATCCAGACTGTAAATGAAAGAGCTAATAAGTGAATCCACTGGGATTCTTCATCCAGTGTTATTTCCATTGAGGAGTCATCTTGAAAACTAGGATATAGGAGTAAAAGACCATGGGATCATAGGACCATAGAGTTGTAATTAAAGAGGTCCACCACAATTATCTAGCACAAATTTCTCATTTTAATCTTAAGAAAACTGGAAGGCCCAGAGAGATGAAGTGACTTGACTTGCTCAAAGTCATCCATGAAATGAGCAGAAACCAGGCTTGGCACCCGGGTTTACTTCACAGTTTGGGAGCTCTGGCTCCAAATCCTGGGCTCTTTCCAGTGTACTATGCTGCCTTTCTAAAGCTTCAGTTCTGCTAAATGCACTTCTCCTTAGGGTTGAAGCGCTGATGTAGCCTGATAGTTAAGGACCAGAAACAAAGGAACCCCCTAGAAATGAAAAAAGGAGGGGGGGGAGGGGATGCCATATAAAGGCAAGTCAGAATCAGCAAATCTAAAGAACTAGGAAGAACATGGAAAGTAATCTTTAGCATAGGTCAGTACAAAGTGAGTCAAGGAGAACACATTCTTGTAAGTGCAATGTGGGTTTTTTTGCCTCTCCCCCCATTATCAGGTTCTCTGAGAGGCATTCTCCTGCCACTGGCTCAAGGCACCACTTACCATTAGCTTTTACCAAGAAATATTTACTTCAAAGATATAGCAAAAACAAACATAAAATATTTTAATACTTTGGAGGCATAATTCCTTCTCTCACATTTACTACATGTGTAACCTTGGGAAAATTATTTATTGTCTCCCTGATTCATAGCCTCTTAAGCTATAAATTGATGGGAGTGGAATAGATGGTCTCCAAGGTGCCTTCTAACTCTAGATCTGTGATGTGGTGGTGGTGGTAGTCTATCACTTGGCTGGCCTGTCTCTGAGACTGTGCCCATGATTTGGGAGCAAGGCCAAAAGCTGATAAGGTCTTTCTTATCTTGTAATGGCTGTCACCTTCCCATCGTACAACACTTTGACTGTTCATAGGGTGCATTACAAGTTAGCTTGAGAAGCCTCTGACTTACTGGGTAAGTCATCAATTGTAGAGCCTCATGTTTGTAGAATAACTGTAGATAAAAACTGGGGATAGTAGCCAGAGCTCACTTAAAAATCTTATTTCAGGCATCTGAATAAAATGTAATTTTATCAGAGCCTTAACAAGCAATTCTGGGACAAACGACAAAACGTGTCTGAGGCAAGAGGCATGAACAGCAACCTTAAATCAATTATTTTAGACAAACTAGGTTGATCATTCCCAGAGATTCCTAGGGAGACACGATGGACTTCAGGATACAAGGTTTCATGGTAACGGGTAAGACAGAGACCAAATCTACATGAGCAGAGATGCCCTGGTGATGGTGAGGCCATTGCTGAAGAGGCCTTGTCCGAGATGGGAGTTAGGAACAAGGCTGAGAGAGAGAAGATAACCTGGGCTGTGGCAACCAAGGGAGGAAGCAAAATTTCCTACTTTAACTACTTGCGATGGTTAATTAACTTCCTGTTTTAAGTAACTGCTAGCTAGGTTTCTTCTTACTAAAGAAGTTCAGGTATGTTCAATACCTTCTAAATTTTGGCATCCTAGAATGAAGTGGTGATTACCTCATTTTAGTTATAGCTCAGATTATCACAGAAGTCCTCACTGAGAAATAGGGTGCCCTAGTCAACTTAATAGTGAGAGGGAAATTTTATTTCCATATGAAGGCAGAAGACTCAGATTTGGATCCTAATGACCATTAGCAAATTTCTTAATTTCAGTTTCTTATGTAAAATAAGTGAGCTGGACGTGAGGCCATGTGGTGCAGTAGAAATGATGTTGGATTTAGACTCAGAGGTGCTAGATTAAAGCTTAACTCTGCTACTTAGTATCTGTGTGGCCTTGGCAAGTCATTCCCTAAGCCTTGGTTTCTTCTTCTATAAAATGAGGCTGAATTAGATGACTTCAGTCCCATCTAATCTCAGTCCCTCTAAACCTATAATCTTATGGCTAGTACAAAATGCCATGGAATGGTAAATCTTTCCTTGAACAGAAACAATTAATTCATAGATAGGTCACTTTGAAAATGGAAGATAAACTGGGTACGCCAATATTATTTGATATGACAAGAGAGATTCTGAAACTAGAAAACATCTTTCAGTAATAAGAGAGGCAGCATTGAGGCCTGCGTGAGGTCTAATAGATGAGTGGTGCTGGTAGAGGAAATGAATCTTGATTGTGTCTTTTCAGCAACTAGAATGGTATCATACTTTTCAAACTGGGCAGACCCACAATGAATGCCAAGGGGAATTGGAATTGGATTTGGAAGAGGTTATGATAATCCTGCTAAATTCTTCATGCAATTCTTGACCACTAACAGGAGTGGACATGCTGAAAAATGTCCTATTTCAAATGTCTCTACCAAATGTCCTGGGAAATAACATATAAAGTTTTGAGTAGGCCCACATGGACCATCCTGGGTTGTCATGGAAGCAGTGGAGCACTGCCCATCAAGCCTTACCAGGAATTAAATGCAAGTAAAGTTGCTGGAGCCCATCAAAAACAGACCCTGATTTGAGTGTGGGAGTTGTGCCAGCTTGAGGATGAACAACTAGGCCTAGGATAAAGGTATTTTATTCCTGCTGTTGGTTGATCAGGTCTAGGATCTCTGGACTAAAAAATATTGTCTGCAATAAACCCTTCATGGTGACATTTACTCGATGTCCAAATTCTGTTGTTTTTGTTGAAAGAGTGTCAATATGTGGATCAAAGCATTCTGAAATGAAGGTGATAGTAAAGTAAAACTGACCAAAAAAGTCGTAATATCCAGTGCATCTGGTCAGGATCAAGCTGCCAGATGGTCTAAAGGTTTTTCTTGATACTTATATTTGGTTTGGACAATGATAAATTGTCACATTTCTTCAAGATAGTACCTCTGTACCTCATGGCTCTTCTCCATATTGTAAAGTTCCTTTTTGTGGCAGTCAAATTGTGGAATAGTTATTGCAGGGCTAGGAATTGAGGCAAAATGACTTAGTTTGTAAAATGCCAGCTGCCATATCACTAGAGGCTTTATTCTTTATGACAATCCATTTCTAATGTTCTGTATAGACCTTGATAGAGATTGAGATAGATATATTCCTAACATCACTGAATACCCCTTCTGCCTTTTAAAAGCCTTTGGGGTATTTAAATAGGTCCATGAAAATAGTGCTATCACCACAGAAAACGTAGCGACGTAGAACTGGGTACTATGCTTCAAAACCAAAGAATTACAGAGGGTCCTCCCGTGGCAACATGGCTTCTACCTTAGGTAACTCCATATGAACTTCCTGTTGCCCTCTTCCTGTTACCTCAGAAACTTTGCCTGCTTCTAATTGGCCCATGTTCAGCTTAGCAAACACTGCTGGCAGAGGCACTGGAGAGTGAGTTATCCCAACTGGGCAAATTTGGAAAGGTCCTAGGAATAGAGGAGGAGAGATACTGAGCTGCACAACTCTTTGCTGTCTATAAAGTCTTGAAGTATCAAGTTCATAAATATCTGAAAAACCTGTGAAGATGTTAAACAAAAAAAGGTCACAATCCAGTATTCATCCAGCTCACAACAATTCTAGAAGACTGTCTTCTATTCGCTTACCCATATCTGGATTAGCTAGGAGACACACATAGATGGTATAATGAATTAAGCATGAAGCTTGGAGTCAGGAAAACTTGAGTTCAAATTCTAACAGACACTGGCTATCCATGTGACCGACAAATTATGTAAGCTATCTTTGTTTCAGGTTCCTCATATGTAAAATGGGGGGGGGGAGTGGACATGATGGCATTGAAGGTCCCTTTCAGCTCTGATCCTATGGGTCAGGCCACATGCTCTAATTTGACAAATGTTACCAGCCATGGCAGCTGGTCCAACAGGTCAGGGATTAAGAGCCTATTGCTTCTGGATGGTGTTCAGGGCTCAGTAACAGTTACGGAACTGTAACTCCTTGTTCTGATAAATACTGCCATGGTCCCAGAGGCAGAGATGATAGGCATATGAACCTATTCTGTTTTGTTTGTTTTGTTTTGTGTTTATAAATTCCTGCCAAATCACAGTTCCTGGCCTGATCAATGAAGAAGATCCAGTTGACCATAATTAATGCTTCTAGCACTAGGTTAGTCATATAAACCTACAGTTTAAATTCTTTGCCTTGACTATACCAAAAATATCTGAAAAATATTGTTACAGGGGAAGGAGGTTTCCTTTAGGATCTGACATAATGCAGTATGGCACTATTCCATAATTCCTCTGACAGTCCTAGGAGTCAATCATGTTCTCACTCTGTTGCCTGCAATAGTTACATTATGCAATGGAAACTCAGACCACGTGGTTAATGAGCAAGTGTACGGGAGCCAGCTCTAGACAGCTTGCAAGTTCCTTGCCTGAGCACTGACACTGCAGCTGGCAAACCCTGCAAATGACAGTTGGATTCATTGTGTTCTTGATTGTACAGAAAGTGTTAATAATGCATATTAAACTTCAAAGTAGGTTGCATATATATATATATCTATATATATTTACATACATACATACATACACATATACACCCTCCTGTGTTGCTCTACAAACACTTGAGAACAGCAAGAATGCAGTAGAAAGCTCAGAAAATGAAGTCATTACCATATCAGACTAGAAGCCTGATGATAAAGAATAATAATTAATAATGATTGATAATAACTGACATTCATATACAACATTAAAATTCGGAAAGCTCTCATTGGAGCTCACAAGATCCTGGAGATGAGAAGAAAGTTCTTTTCATGTCGAATACCTTGCAATGCCTCTCCACTTCGTCCAATAGTAGCTTAGTTTCCTGGACCATGAGTCCAGACTCAAGGCGAAAATTACCAATTACTTTAAATACTACTAGGTAAAGTCTGAGTTAATAAATATCATTGAGGTGAATTCATCAAACTTGAGATCTACCATATGTGGTGTCTTGAAATATTGATGCAAAGGGTCCAGAACAGTTAGGCTATAGGGTAACTGTATGTATTCATTGGCCCAGAGATGAGTGAGGAGAAATCCCTATTGGCAGATAGGTTGGTCCATGGATGTCTTGTTTCTGATTCTGACCCAGTACTCCTTAAGTTACAGAGATGACTCTCCCTGTTCTCCACACATTTACCTACTGGTAGATAGGCCAGGAGAATTTCACGTGAAGACTGCTATAGCTTTTGCTGTGATTTAAATTGGGTCTTGATGAGGCCTGGTTTAATATGGGTAAGTTTATAGTTCCATTCAAGATACCTCCTTAGGCATAGGTATGGCCAAATCTAAAAAAATTACCCAGCATAGATCTGTTTGTATCTTAGAATCCTAAACTATGTATTATGGTCCAGAAAGAGTTGACAGATACTACTAAAATACCTTTTCTCTAGCATTAGCTGTTCAATTCATTAACAATTTCAGTTTAAGAAGGGGCCTCAAAAACCAATATGGTTATATAGTCACTATTCCAGACCCCAAAGATTTTTGGGACAGCAGTTGAGGAAGCTAGTTTTGCTATTAATCAACAGTAGTCATGTTAATATTATTCCAATTAAAAATAAAAGGGGGATTGGTAAATGTGAAAGAACAAATGGAGCCATTTCCATTCTTTGTAATGGCCTCTTCAGGACTTTAAAACATCCCCTTAGCCTTAGTTCTTCAAGAAAATCCTTTCATATGATTCCAGAAAACCACTATGAAGAATGTTAGGGACTTTGCGGGGTAGGGAGGGGGAAGAACCTAAGTCAAATCTTGTTAGAAATGTAGAGGTTCTCAATTATTTCCCTGGGAGTATGAAGCGCTCACTGTCACCTCATCAGAAATCCTGGCCCACTTTTTCCTGTCTCATTAAAAAGTCTTCAAGGCCTCACCCTGCTGATGGTAGGTGGGACAATTGACTACACCTTCTTCTAGAGACAACTGTTTAGTTCCTCAGTCTTCAAAGGCTCCTCAAAGCATGGCCAGTGCTGTAGAGGTCAAGTCCAGTTGTTGCAGTATCACTACAGCCTTTGGGATCTGCAACTGACAGTGGTAGGTAGCTTATTCTTTTTTTTTTTCTGAAGGGGATGACGGATGATTATTTTGTTTGGGCTTGAGATAAACCTTTTAAATTCATAACAATTAGGGAGGATGGGACTCATGTTACTTATTAGGGACAAGAAAATAACCTGAGGGAATTATCACTCCTGGGGTAAAAGAACCAACCCTTCACCTAAGAGTGAGCAAGCAGGCTGATATGTCAGTGCTAAAATCATGGGCTTCCATGTGTCTGCCACAGAGCAAGTGCTATCTTCCTCCCTCCCTCCCTTCCTTTCCTTCCTTCCTTCCTTCCTTCCTTCCTTCCTTCCTTCCTTCCTTCCTTCCTTCCTTCCTTCCTTCCTTCCTTCCTTCCTTCCTTCCTTCCTTCCTTTCTTCTTTCCTTCCTTCCTTTCTTTCCTTCCTTCCTTCCTTCCTTCCTTCCTTCTTTCCTTCCTTCCTTTCTTCCTTTTTCCTTTCTTCTCCCTTTCTCTCTTTCTCAATCCAAGGACCCAAGCAAGAGATAGTAAAGGTGTATACTGGGCAGAAAGCTGTGCTAAGTATGTTGGCACACTTCACCTACTGTAGGTGTGGCTTAAGGAAAGGAGTTTATTTGGACCAGATCTATGCCAAAGAAGAAGGTTAGGAGGAATGCAGTACAAAGGAGAAGAGTAAGAGTGAGAAAGATGATTATTTTAAGCTACTTTTCAAGCTAAGGAATCCTTTTTTCTATTATGGCTATTGGCCACACCTCTTTCTTGTTCCTCTGTGTTAGTGATGCTGTGTGCCTGGGCATATTCCAATCTATGGGTTAAAGACCCCTGTCTCATAGCAAAATGATTTGCTGAGGATTGGTAAAGGGATGAGGGTTGGAGCCTTTGGATTCTGTTTATTTGAACAATGAGAAAGAGATGGGAGAACATACCAAATCCCAGTGGCTTATTCAATAATTCCTAACTACATTCCAACACCTGTTGTGTGGTCACCATTCTTGACACAGTAACCCCAAAGATGTTTGGGAAAGCATTTAATGAGGCTATTCTTGCTATTAATCAACAGTGGTCATGCTTATTTTATTTCTATTCAAGAAGGGGATGATTGCCAAGAGGGAAAGGACAAAGCTAGCTAGCGAATGGGGTCATTTCCATTGTTTGTAATGGCCTCTTAAGGACATTAAAACATCCTTTTTAGCCCTGGCTCTGTAATAAAAGCCTTTCATATGATTCCAGAAAACCCCTGTGAAGCATATTAGGTAGTTTCTGGTAGAGAAAAAATAACTTGTTAGAAAGCCAGAAATATAGAATTAGAAACATAGAATTTCTCAATTATATTCCTGGTGGTATGAGAATTTTCCCTGTAAAAGTTCTGATTTCATAATAGTTTCAATTCTTTAAAGACATGGGCCTTCCTGACTCACCATTCCAAAAATTAGAGGATTCGGAGCCCACCCATGCAAAATTAGGAAATAGGTGAAACTTTTTCTGGTATATTTGCTTTTTCACATTCTCCTATTGCCTTCCCAGGAGGCCCTTCCCCAGTATTATCACAGCATTAACCACTAGTACTTCTTAATATTGTCGCAAAATCAGAGAATCTCATTTTTGGAAGGCACCTCAGAGACCTTGTCCAACATGAATAAGCAAGTGTTTATCAAACCTGTGCTTAAAGACTTCTGGGGACTGACAGCCTGGTACTTCCTTCATTAGACCATTCTACTTTTGAGTAGTTTTACCTGATATGAAAGTTTCCCTTACGTTGAGCCTAAATGTGCCTCTCCGAAGCTTCATGCATTGCTCCTGTTCCTGTTCTCTATGGCTCGACAAAACAAAATACAACCATAATACTGCATTTCAAGGCATGTGATACCTTATGCTACCTCTAAAGCTGCTGGGCTAGGAAACGATGGAAAACACCGAGGGTGTGGATGAGTCCAGAATCTGGGTCGAATGTGGGGAAATGAGATTGGGGAAATAGAACCCAACCAGGAGAGACTGTGTTCTCCCTTTCCTTCCCCAACTTACTCCTCCTTCCAATTTTCATGATGCCAAAAAGGTAGAGGCAAAAAACTAAGTGGATAAATTATAAAATACTTTAGATTGAGTGTCAGATGCAGTCTGCCTCTGGAGCTCCTGCTGCTTTGGGAAAGATTAGAAGAAGTACTCTGAGTCGTTGGACACTGGAGAGCAGCTGAGTGTGAAGTCACAGGATGAACACGTAGGTAGGCCTTTGCAGGAGTGCCTGGTGGGGGAGATTTGGATGTCTGAGATTTGGGAGGGGAAACATGCGTGCCACAGGAGATTTGTTGCTTGGCTTGGGCAGTATTAAATATTCTGTCACTGGGTAAAGTGATGTCATTTGTCATATTAATTTCTAATATTCTGATTGAATTTTTATCCAGTATGTTTTATAAGTGAAATAAGAGAGGAAAAAGCCAGTATTAATGTAATGTGTATGCTCTGGCTCACCTTCCCAGGAATAAGCAGGCTACATATCCCCTTAGGAGTAAGCCTGATTGGTGGTATAGGGTATTACTCCCAATGACTCCCAACGAGCTCCCAAAGACTGTGTTCTCCCAAAAGTTAGGGGCCTGTGACTAGCTCCTAGTTTCCTTTCACTGCTGAGCATCAATAGCTTTTGCAGAGGGATCTTTATTTCAAAAGATATAGTAAGAACAAAGTACAAGCATTTTCCACAATACCTCCAGGTTACATGCTTTCTCTTTCACTACCTCATTCTCTGGGAATAGGTTCAAAACAGCTCAGTTCCTAAGTGCTAGACTGGCTGTCATACCTGGTCTGGGCTTCCTGAACTCCTATGGCTCATTCTCTTGACCTATTGAAATTCCCGAGGTCAGAGACCCCACCTGCTTCACCTAGAACTATAAAGAACAAACAAAGGGGAAGGACTAAAGCCTCCTTTTCAGGGCCATGTCTGGCCTCAGAAGGGAACCAGTTCCCACACACCTGTTTGGCCAAACCGGTACCTAATTTTAGGTTAATTTCATTGAACAGGTTGTTAGCGGGGAGGGACCTTTTCCCCGCCAAATCAGTGGTAATGACAGTGGTGCCTGGGCTCAATTCTGTGGAGCACTGGTTGGTTGTTAATTTATTTGAATCCTAACACTGGGAGAAGCCCCTAATAGCTCTCTCCTTACAGCATGGTCTTTCACTGGATGCCGTGAGTGAGAGATCATGGGATTCCCCGTGACCAAATAAGGCAAAAGAGAAGGTGTCCGGAAGGAGACATGGAATATCTACACACGTCCTACAGTTTCTCCAAAATAATTCTCTAATACATCCTCACAATTCACCTGGAAGTGAGCTTCCTCGTGTCTTCTGCATGGAGAGGTTACATCATTTGAGCAAGCTGATGGGGTCTGCACACAGATCGCCATTATAACAAAAAGAGGAGGAGTCAGAACTTCCAATGGGAGAACAATGGGATCTAATCAGATAATCCATGCCTACAAATCCTAAACCAGTAAGATAAGGAAGTGTTGTCTGCAAGGGAATATAGCAATGGGAAGAAAGGCATCCAGCTCTCTCTGAAAGGCAGAAAGGGCTTGTAGGTTAAGTACTGTGTGGTGCAGCTAGCAGGTGCGAGAAGCACTTTATTGGAAGCATCTACTTATTAGCGTCTGGAGTCAGGTACTATTGGTGCTGTAGGATGCTGTGTACCCTGAAGACTTCTCTTCACTAGAATAAATATTACTAAACTTCTAGGTTATATCAGCAATAAGGTAGCAGACTATGTATTTTCTCAGATCCCCATGACTTCTCAAAAGTCTTTAAAAAGTGCTAAAAGATTAAGCCACTTCAGCTGTTTCCATGGTCTAGGACAACCAGGATCCAAAAGATGAATAAAGCAACAACCCCTATGAACCTCTGCTTACTGATGTTGAATTCACTCAGCACCTATCCCCCACCTTCCATGCTACTGTAGTAAGGCTGCTCTAGCAGACCCAAGGATGTAAATTCATCATAAACCCATAGGCTTACATCAAAAACCAACCCTATACCCCAGTCCATACCTCCTTCTTTCCAATTCCATGGAGACCCCTGATCCAGGCTGGGGAAGTTTTCTTGGGAATCAATAGCTAGCTTGGCCACAGCCCTTCAGGATCAAAAGCCTGCTCAGAGGGTGCCACCCAGAAGCTTCAGTACTGCAAAGTTCTGAACTGCTAGTTCTGGGCAAACTAGACTGAACTACTGGTGTCCAGCCTGAGAACTGAGGAACAGAGGGAATGAGACAGGTCACCAGGATGGGACGCCATATGTATAGGGAGCTATGCAGCATTCTATCAGGGTTGAAGGAAAAAGCACAACACCCATTTGGGGCCATTTTCACCCAAAAGTCTGTTGGGACAGAGACCTATGCTGGTCAACTGTGAATTGCTCTGTGTGAGAGAAAGTTGAGGTGCTTTGAGACCGAGCCCCCTGAGGAAATCACAATCACAGGGGAAGGAGTCAGGAAGTGAGTGACAAGGAAAATAAGGGAGAGAAAAGACTGAAAGCAGCAATATTTAAGGAAGAAGAAAACTAAAAAACTTTGAACATGAACAGATGAATGAACAGGAAAAACAATAATAACAACAGGAAATATGATCTCAAGATTTATTTAAAAAGTTCAGGCATCTATAAATACTTCAAAATAAAAGAAAATGATCTAATATTTGATGAGACAAAGGACCCTGTGGAATTTAAGGACAACATGGAATCACCACACATTGTTCCTGAGTTGTTTAAAAGATAAATGAGAATTATTAGAGCAGAATATATGTCCTTCGTAGCAAAAAGAAAAAAAGAGCAGAATAGAAAAACTGGAATCTGTGATGGCAAGCCTCACCAAAGAAACAAAAGAGAGAACAGTAGATTGGCAATGTAATACAAGGAAGAAATACTGGGTGAAGAAAAAAATATTTGAAAGAAAATATGCTCACTATGCAAGCAAAACATACTGATCTTGAAAACAGGGTGTGTAGAGACAATTTAAGGATCATAGATCTCACATAAGAACATGACACTTAAGGTAGGTAAGTTACATTTCACTGCTCCACTCCTCCCCCAGGTTTTTCTTATATACTTAAAGGGATTTTTTGGGGGGATTGTCTAATCCTTCTGCAAATAGTTCCATGTTCTCACTAATGTTATTCTTGCCATTGAAGGGAGTGGCCTCCCCACTTCCATTTAGCCATTAAAAATCAGGTTGGCTTTTACACAGACATATTTACTTCATAAGGTATAATAACAAATATATGAACTTACTACTCTACAAACACATGGGAGGTGTAAATACCCCTGCCCCATCTTTGTACCACCTCGGGGTCTGGGGAGGGAAAGAGGATTAGTTTTATAACTTAGCTCAGTTCCTATAAAGTACACAGTTGTATTTCTAATCTAACCCTCTTTTCCCCTGGGACTTGAGTCCAAGTTACCCTAGATTCTTGGGGCTTCCTAGATGGGCGAGGTGTCTGACTGTACCATATTGGCTAGAATCCTGGCTCCATGGTCACCATGGCTTGAACTCCTGCATCCAGTGAGATCACCTCTGGCACCTAAAACTGAAGACAAGTGACACAGAACAGAAACAAATACTTCCCAGAAGCAGTTGATGAAGCTATGGTAAAAGAAGAAGAAGGACGTCTTTCCTCTTTCACCAGTTTAGTTCATGGCATCCACCCGTATGGGTAAACTATATTCTTCACCCTTTGGACCCAGGAAGAACATGACGGAAAGAAGCCAACATAAAGGGCTCACTCTCACCAATATTAAAGATGAAGGTAGCCAATCAAAGGAGACTACCCCCACTTACATGGTAGGGGATGTAGAAGTCTCCATGCCAGGTAATCTGGACATGCCAAGACAAACCTAGGTCAACCTAGGTCATACCTGTTACATTTCATTTTAGTAGATTTGCAACCATTCATTCAGCAAGTATCTGCTGCACACCTAAGAATATTCTGAAGATCACCTGGAGGGATAATGTACTGGACACTGAGGTCCTTTCTTGAACTATACTTCTTAGCATTCGAATTCTACCGCAGACCGAGCACCTCTGACGGGCTGACCACATTGTTCAAATGCCAAACGTATGTTTGCCTAAAAGACTATTTTATGGAGAACTCATAGAAGGCAAGCAAGGTAGTCAGAAGTAGTAATACAAGGACACTCTTAAGATCTCTCTGAAGAATTTTGTGATTGATTGCATGATGTGAGAGATGCTTTCAAAGAACCACCTAACACGATATATCCACATCAAAGAAGGTCCTGTCCTCCATGAGCAAAGCAGAATTGAAGTAGCTCAAAAGAAATGTGAGATATGCAAATTTAGAGACATCGCCCCAAATCTTCATATGGACTATCTGTGCCTGACCTGTGGTAGAGCATTTGGAGCTTGTATTAGTCTGATCAGCCACAGTCAAACACTCTGTATCTCGACTCTGTCATAGTGATGCCATTTTGGTTCTCTTCAAGAATGAAGGATAACAACCAACCAACCAAATGAGCACCTAGTATAAACAAAACACTAGGAGACTCTGTACAGACATCTTCTCTTCTTTTAGCATTTTCTAGCACTACCTCTTTGGTACAGTTGGGGTATGGTGGCCAGGTAGATAAAGTGCTAGGCATGAAGTCAGGAAGACCTGAGTTTGAATCTGGCTTCAGTACTTATTAGCTTTGTGATCTTGGGCAACTCACTTAACTTCTCTTGGCCTGATTTTCCTCATTTGTAAAAGGAAAGGGTTAGATTCAATGGCCTCCAAGGTCTCTCCTAGCTTTGTATCTATAATTCCACGACCTCCAATCCAAGTCTTTGTTAAAGAAGGTTAAAGGATTCTCCTCAAGAACCCATCTCCATTGCCAGTAAATGTACATCTTAGTCATGGTCTTGTACAGACAATGTGCTCCATTTTGTCATCTTTTAGCCCAATAGAATGACAACACGAGAAATGTCAAACCAGGAAGGATGGGATAGGTATTGTTCTAATCTTACCACAGCTTCCAACTCTCCTTGTGTGGTGTGGTTGCCTGTGTGCTTGCCACCATTTGACCATTCACCTCTCTTTTAGTCTTTTCATTGGAATTAGGAGTAAAACAAAAGTGAAATTAACAAGGCTGCTGCCGAATAACAATGCAAGCACTGTCAGCTTCCACATGATTTAGCTGTTTCACCTCAAATAGTGATTTAAGATTTTTTTTTAAAACAGAGGTCTCAACCACATAACCCATCGACTGCATGTGGCCCACAAACTCCCAAATGTGGCTCCAACTGCATTAAAATATAATTGGTAAATATTCAGCAAAATAAATAAAAATACAATAAAATATAGATGCTGTTAAAATTTGGTTTTCCAAGTCAATATGTGGCCTGCAGGGATCCTTTTGTATGGGTTAGGGGCCCCTGTTTCTATTTGAGTTCTACAATATGATTTTCCAAGTTAAGAAAAGCAAAATAAATACCTGCCGGCAGAGCTATGATAGCCTGTTAAACCACAATGGGGAGAGAAAGAATGGGGTAGTGGAGAGAGAGCTGGCTTCAGTATCAGCAAAACCTTGGTATAAGTCCTCCCTGTGCTGCGACACTCACTGACTATGTGATTCAAGGCATACCACCTACCCCTCCATGTCCCAAGCAACTCTGTATAACTATATGTAGCAGAACAGGTGCTGATCTGCTTTTATAGAGGGAATTTACTTATCTGGAATTCTTTATACAAATTAAAACAATAAGTCTTAGGCCAAAAACACAAAAACAAAAAACCCACAATGGATTGATTTCAGCCTAAGAAAGTACTTTTTCACATGCTCTTCTTTCCCAATGTTTGGACAAAGACCCCATTCAGAGATGAACTATTTGTTTTCCATTTGGGCAAGTCCAGATACAGCTGTTTTTTATTGGAAATTCTCTGAAATTAGAAGCCCTGCACTTGTGGCTTGTTAAAATGTGGCTAGTTAAGGAAATTCATGGACCTCATTAACCTTCTTAACTCTCATGATTTTAATCTTCCCTCAACCACACGTGCCCAGAGGGTTGGTCCTACACTTACTATTACTGCACCTTGTGGATGCTTGAGCTCCAGGACCTATAAAGGTGAAACCCCCCACTCTGATTTTAACTTCCTTCTACTTCTTCCAAAATGTCACTCTTCTTCAATCTATTCTTTTCCCTTGTTCTTTTTATTTTTTTCTGTCCTTTTAAGACAACAACCATGTCCTGACTTCAGTCTCCTCTCTTCTCAGTTCTTTGAGTAACCATTTCAACAAAGCATTGTCCTTCATCCTCACATCATAGGAGGAGCAGTCTCTAGAGACCTTAGAGATCATCTTCTCCACTCCTTACTTTACAGGTAAGGACTCTAGAGCCCACAGAAGCTAAGTGACTTGACCAAGGTCATATTCGAACTAAGTGTCGGTCAGGATTTGAACCTAAACCCAGTAGCTCTAAATCCAGTGCTACGTTTCCTAAATTAGGTGCCCTATTCAGATGGGTCTCTGAACTATTCCTCCAGAGAGCTATAGTCAAGAGTGGAGGTGCATACAAGCTCCCTGAAACAGGGCAACTGTTGGTTGGCTGATTGTTGTCCTTCATTCTTGAAGAGGACCAAAATGACATCATTATGTTGGAGTCAAGGTACGATGTATCCACTTGTGGCTGATCAAACTAATATGAGTTTGGAAGGCTCAACAATAGGCCAGGCACAAATAGTCCATATGAACATTTGGAGTGGAGTTGTCTTCTGGCAGAAGGAATCTTGGGAGATTTTCTGCTCTAATCCTCATTTTAGTCTCCATGCCTTCCATCTTCCTTGCTCCCAGTCTCAGAAGAAATCTTCATCCATCTTACTCCATTTTTCTACTTCTATCTATTTCCTCTAGCTACCTCTCTCTCCCTTATTCATCTTCAACCTCTTTCACTCTGCTAGATTCTTTCCCATTGACTTTACATTGCTCATATCTTGCATATCCTAAAAAAAGAAATCTTCCTTTGACTTGAACATTTCTTCAAACCTATCATCCTATATCTCTTCTCCTCTTCCATATTAAACGTCTAGAAAGAATAATGTAAATTTATTAAGTCATCTCATTCATATACTCAGTATTCTAGTCTTGCTTCCATCTTTGCCACTCTATTGAAACTACTCTCTCCAAGTTTTCCAATGATCCTTTTTCTGTCTGTATCTTCTTCAACCTCCATGGCATTTTGAAACTACAGCATATCCTTGACACTATTTGTTATGTCTGTGATTTTTCTTCCTGCCCATTTAAGTATTATGTGGCATCCTCCAAACTCCATTCATGAAATTTTTTCTTTGATACTTGGTTGAAAATATATTTCTTTAACTTTCATGTCTGTGAAAATGCTCTCAAGTTTTGTTAATTCATTCATTCTGCAAGCATTTTTTAGTTTCCTTTTATTTGCAGGACCGTGCTAGGCACTGGGGATATAAACACAAAATCAATATATTCGTTGTCCTCAGCGAACTCACATCATCCATGCTACAGCCCCGCCCCCATCTCTCCCCTGAGCTGTAGCTCCATATTTTCAATTGTCCAATAAACATCTGTACTTGAAAATCCTGTTGGCAAAACAAGCTCTACATGTCCAAAAATGAACTTACCATTTTCCCTCCCTAAACCTATCCATCTTCTCAACTTTCTTATTTATATTGATGATATCAATATCTTTTTAGACTTATCTTTTACTCTTCCCTCTCAGTCTACCCTTATGTCTGATCAGTGTCCAAATCCTATCAATCCTTTCTCCAGAATGCCTTTA